>JAJHZJ010000198.1:20322868-20484143 GCA_023548195.1 Bettongia penicillata ogilbyi | reverse complement strand
TATCTAGTAGTTGTGGTGGCAAAGAATTGGAAACTGAGGGGATGTCCATCAATTGGAGAATGGATAAAAAAGTTGCAATATGAATGTGATGGATTGTAATTGTGCCATCAGAAAAGATGAAGGGGATAGATAGTTTCAGAAAAGCCTGGGAAGACTCATGTTAAGTGAAATAAAGTGAAGTGAGCAGAACCAGAAGAACAATTTACATAGTAACAACAATATTGTAAAAAAAGTTGCAATATGAATGTGATGGATTGTAATTGTGCCATCAGAAAAGATGAAGGGGATAGATAGTTTCAGAAAAGCCTGGGAAGACTCATGTTAAGTGAAATAAAGTGAAGTGAGCAGAACCAGAAGAACAATTTACATAGTAACAACAATATTGTAAAATCATCAGTGAAAGATTTAGTAATCTTTAGTGATCAACATAATGACCCCCACAGTTTCAAAAGATTTATGATGAAAAATGATATCCACCTCCAGATAGAAAACTGTGAATTCAGAAAGCAGACTGAAGCATGTTGTTTTTTCTTTCTTTTTCTTATTTTTTTTAAACATGATTATTGCTGAAATTTGTCTTGCTTATGAATTCATATTTGTAATGGACTTTGTATTTCTTGCTTTCTCAATGGGTGGAGAGGGGAGTGAGAGAGGGAGAGAATCTGAAAGTGAAAATTGAATTAAATTAAAAACAAACAAAACAAAAATTTTAAAAATGAAAACAGAGAAACTCTACCTTTCCAGGAATTACAGTGATTGTAATGATCTGTTGAAATGTTTTATGTGTCCTGTATTTGTTCATGTATGTCTTTAAGTTCTTTTCCTGTCATGCAGTTTCGATTGTGGAGAGAATAAAAAGCTGCCCTACACCCAGAGAAAAATAGAATTTATAATTTATAGTTTGTCTCTATACATCTATTTTTGTTATTGCATCATATGAAATAATGATTACAATTTCTGCTATTTTATGGATTCAGCTAAAGCATAATAACATTTTTCACTCATTTTCTTTATATCTATATGCATGCTGGAATCTTAGACATGTTTCTTATTGGAAACAAATTATTAAGTTTTACTTTCTAATTTATTCCACAAACTTGTTAAAATTTTTATGGTTGCTTAGTGTATTAATAAGCGTTATGATTTTTAAATTTGGCTTTCTTCTACCAAGTTCTGATTTGTTATTTGTTTTAAAAGCTCTCCATAAGATAGGATCATGTCCTTTTTGCTGGAAGAAATCCAATTCTACCCTCAAATACAGGAACATATAGCTTATCTTAGTTCCTTAGCTCAGATCAAGAACCTTCTACTTTTATTGATATCTTTCTTATACTTCCTTGAGCAATCTCAGGTAAACTTTTTTACTGATCTTCTTCCTCTCTCCTTCAGATGTTTTATTTCCCTCTGATTTTCATCTATCTGGTTAGCCCTTCAAATTATTAGTGTTTATTCTCTCAATGACCCTCAGACAAGGTGGAATTTCTAAAGATCAGTTATCTTGTCTTCTTAAATTGTGTAAGCGTTGACTTACCACACTTTTTTTTCCCTATGTAGTCCTAGTCATCTTTTAAAGTTTCTATTTGCTGAATTTAAACATCAAAAACTCTCCCTAGGGCTGATTTTCTTAAAAGGAATAAAAGAACAGGCAGTTTTCAGAAAAAAAAATTAAAGCTATCTATAGTCATATGAAAAAAGCTCTAACACTATTGATTAGAGAAATGCAAATTAAAATAACTCAGAGGTACTACCTCATACCTATCAAATTGGCTAATATGATAGAAAAGGAGAAAAGTTGGATGTTGGAAGGGATGTGGGGAAACTGGGACATTAATGCACTGTTGGAGGAGTTGTGAACTGACCTAATCATTCTGGAGAGCAATTTAAAACTATGCCCAAAGACTATAAAACTATGCTTATCTTTTGATCCAGCAGTACAACTACTAGATCTGTATTCAAAAGAGATTTTTTTTAAAAAAAGGGAAAAGGACATATATGTACAAAAATATTTATAATAGCTCTTTTTATGGTGGCAAAGAAATTGGGGGCACGTTCATCAATTGAGGAATGGCTGAAGAAGTTATGGTATATGACTGTGATGGAGTACTAATGTGCTATAAGAAATGAGTGTGATGATTTCAGAAAAAAAAAAACTTCAAAAGACAACATGAATGGATGCAAAATGAAGTGAGCAGAACCAGGAGAACATTGTACACAGTAACCACAATATTATGCAATTATACAATATTATACAATGATAAATGTGAACGAGTTAGCTATTCTCAGCAATATGGTGATCCAAGACAATTACAAAGGACTCATGATGAAAAATTCAGTCCACTACCAGAGAAGGAACTTATGGAATCTGAATGCAGATGAAAACATACTATTTTTCAATTTATTTTTTTGTTATTTTCTTTTTGGTCTGTGTCTTATTTCAAAACATGACTAACGTAGAATTTGCATAATTGCACATATAAGATGTATATTGAATTGCATACCATCTCAGGGAGGGGGGAGAAATCAAGAAAGAAAGAGAATTTTTGAACTCAATTTTTTTAGATGAATGTTAAAATTTATTTTTACATGTAATTGGGAAAAATAAAATGTTATTTTAAAAATATGAATAAAGGAAGATCTGTTAACATAGTGAAGATTCACCTCTCATGGGAAAACATGCTCATTTTTGTCAGATGTGCTATTTTAGTGTTCAAGGTAATATCCTTTACTTTTCAGCATATAATATTGTAGGTGTGTTTGATATGTGAATTACTTCCCCCTAGTTACTCGGAAGATTTTTTTTTCTTATTGTCCCTCTGAAATACAGCAACTACATTTTGAGATGAGGTAACCCTAGAAATCTCTGATCATGTCCTGAGGATTCCATCAATCTACACTTTGTCACATGTTTATAATACTCCTAGTTAATTTACTTACATGATTTCCTAAGACATGGTATTTAGGATCTTTGTTTTATAATGGTTTTGTACTATGCTGATAAATATAGGATTTTTTTTTTTACTAAATTTTTTCAGTTATCTGATTTTGTTTTTTTTCTCTTTTTTTCTTTTTTTCATTTAATTTATTGATTTAACTTTTTACATTTATTTTCACAAAATTTTGGGTTCCAAATTTTCTCCCCATTTGTCCCCTCCCCCCACCCCAATATACCAAGCATTCTAATTTTCCCTATCACCAATCTGCCCTCTCTTCAATCCTCCTTCCCTTCTCGTGTCCCCATCTTCTCTTTTCTCCTGTAGGGCCAGATGACTTTCTATTCCCCATTGACTGTATTTCTTATTTCCTAGTAGCAAGAACAATACTCAACAGTTGTTCCTAAAACTTTGAGTTCCAAATTCTCCCCATCCCTCCCTCCCCACCCATTCCCTTTGGGAAGGCAGGCAATTCAATATAAGCCATATCCATGTAGTTTTGCAAATGACTTCGATAATAGTCGTGTTGTGTAAGACATTGTATTTCCCTCCATCCTATCCTGCCCCCCATTGTTTCTATTCTGTCTTTTGATCCTGTCCCTCCCCGAGTGTTGACTTCAAATTGCTCCCTCCTCCCATTGCCTTCCCTTCCATCATCCCCCCCACCCTGCTTATCTCCTTCTCCCCCACTTTCCTGTACTGCAAGATAGGTTTTCATACCAAAATGAGCGTGCATTTTACTCTTTCTTTAGTCGAATGTGATGAGGGTAAACTTCTTGTTTTTTCTCAGCTCTCTTCTTTTTCCCTCCACTAAAAAGTCTCCTGCTTGCCTCTTGAATCAGAGATAATTTACCCCATTCCATTTCACCCTCTCTCCTCCCACTACATTTCCCTCTCACCATTTACCTTAATTTCTTTTAAGATATGGTCCCATCCTATTCAATTCACTCTGTGCTCTCTGTCTCTGTATGTGAGTGCATGTGTGTATGTGTGTGTATGCGCACGTGTGTACATGTGTGTATGCATGTGTGTGTGTGATGTGTGTGTGGTCCCACCAACTACCCAGATACTGAAGTGTTTTAAGAGTTACAAATATTGTCTTTCCATGTAGGAATGTAAACAGTTCACTTCTGGTAAGTCCCTTATGACTTCTCTTTGCTGTTTACTTTTTCATACTTCTTCTCATTCTTGTGTTTGAAAGTCAAATTTTCTTTTCAGCTCTGGTCTTTTCATCAAGAATGCTTGAAAGTCCTCTGTTTCATTGAAAGACCATATTTTCCCCTGAAGTATTATACTCAGTTTTGCTGGGTAGGTGATTCTTGGTTTGAGTCCTAGTTCCTTTGACTTCTGGAATATCCTATTCCACACCCTTTGATCCCTTAATGTAGAAGCTGCTAGATCTTGAGTTATCCTGATTGTATTTCCACAATACTGGAATTGTTTCTTTCTAGCTGCTTGTAAGATTTTTTCCTTGAGCTGGGAGTTCTGGAATTTGGCCACAATGTTCCTAGGAGTTTCTCTTTTTGGATCTCTTTCAGGTGGTGATTGATGGATTCCTTCAATACTTATTTTGCCCTCTGGTTGTAGAATATCAGGGCAGTTTTCCTTGATAATTTCATGAAAGATGATGTCTAGGCTCTTTTTCTGATCATGGCTTTCAGGTAGTCCCATAATTTTTAAATTGTCTCTCCTGGATCTATTTTCCAGGTCAGTTGTTTTTCCCATGAGATATTTCACATTCTCTTCCATTTTTTCATTCTTTTGGTTTTGTTTTGTGATTTCTTGGTTTTTCATAAAGTCAATAGACTCCATCTCTTCCATTCTAATTTTGAGAGAACTATTCTCTTCAGTGATCTTTTGAACCTCTTTTTCCATTTGGCTAATTCTGCTTTTGAAAGCATTCTTCTCCTCATTGGCTTTTTGAACCTCTTTTGCCAATTGAGTTAGCCTATTTTTCAAGGTGTTATTTTCTTCAGCATTTTTTTGGGTCTCCTTTAGCAAGGTATTGACCCGTTTTTCATGCTTTTCTTGCATCTCTCTCATTTCTCTTCCCAGTTTTTCCTCCACCTGTCTAACTTGATTTTCAAAATCCTTTTTGAGCTCTTCCATGGCCTGAGCCCACCGGACATCCACCTCAGATGCCTGGGATAGAGAGGCCCCGACCTCCACTTCTTTCCCTGATGGCAAGCATTGTACTTCCTCATCAGAAATGAAAGGAGGAAGAAACATCTGATCCCCAAGAAAGTTGCTTTCTATAGTCTTATTTTTCTTCCCTTTTCTGGGCATTTTCCCAGTCAGTTACTTGACTTCTGAGATTCCTCTGCACCCCCACCTAGATCTGCCCAGCTAGTGCTTGGGGTCTGAGATTCAAATCTGCTTCCCAGCCTCAGGGCTTTCCAAGGCAGGCGCGGCTGCTATTCAATGTGAGCTTAAGTTCTGGTGCTTGGGTGGGGGCAGGGCAGCCTCCCAGGCTCAGTTCCCTCAGGGGGTTTATGCAGAGACCTTTGGTAATGGCCCTGAGCTCCCGCCTGCTCCAGGAGCATCTGGCCACTGCTGCCTCTGCCGCTGCCTCCCAAGGGGTCCGAGTCACGGAGACACCCTGCTCCCCTTTCGGCCAGCCCAGAAGTCTCTCTCACTGACCTGTAGCACCTGTAGGTGGAGGGACCTTCCCGGCCACTGGAGGTTCCATCCCTGAAGCCTGCTCGGGTCTGCTCCTCTGGGGCCGCGAGGCCAGGGCAGCGCAGGGGTGGGCTCTGCTGTCCAGTGCATGACAGACCCCTGGGGATGGCTTTCCAGGGCTCTCTGGAATGGAAATCTCTTCCACTGTGTTTCTGTGCGGCTTGCTCTGCTCCAGAATTTGTGGGGAGTTCTTTTTACAGGAAATTTCTGGGCTGTGGATTCGGAGGTAGCATACGTGAGTCTTTCTACTCTGCCATCTTGGCTCCTCCCCAGTTATCTTATTTTGCAAAGACCTCAAGCATTTTAGTTTTAACAATTTTTTGGGTTTTTTCTGAATATTTGTAAAGCATTTAGCACATTATCTGGCACATGGGCCTTTCATCATTCTTTGCCTTTCTCTTACTATCCTTATATTTTTGTGTTCCATTTATTTCATTCTTTTTTCCTAAAGTTCATTGTTTTGTTAAAATTTTCCACCATGTTTTCTAAGCTTTTGAGTCTTACATTCATAATTTTCATTCTCCTTTAAAAGATTTTTTTCTCCATCTTCATAGATAAGTCTTTTCCTGAATATCTCAACCATATGTGCTTATGAATGTGTTTTCTCTTCAGATCTTCTAGTTGTTGTTTTGAAAGAATTATTTTTCTCCCCATTTCCACCATAGAGGTTTCTACTCATTTCATTTTAGCCTATCATATTTATTATATTAGTGCTTTTTTTTTTGCTCATTTGTCTCTTTATTCTTTCTCCTAGTTTTTCTGTATTTATTTCTTTTTTTTTCATTTATATTGTTCTTTTAATTTTATTTGGCATGTTAGTTGTTGCTTTGGGGTGATATAGAGGGCTAGGCTTAGATACTACCACTCACTCAGCTCTCTTACCAGAAGTCTGGAGCTTACAATGTAAAGTAAGCTATTTAAAAATACGGTCCTAGTCACTGTCAATGTTACCATTTGTGACCATTTCTTCACAGCATCAGTGGCACACTAAATAGTATTACCCCAGGAATTCATGCTGTAGACTTTTATATATGTATGTAAGTTTTATACTACTTTCATCCTGAATTATGGAATGCCTCCCCCTTCCCACACAAAATTATTCTGTTATTCTGGAAAAGAAAAATTAATGTTTAATATTATTACCAATTGTCATCTTGTACTTATGATACACTTTAACAAGGTTTCCTATGAGTAATTTCAGTGATTTTTTATTCCTTTCTTTCCTTTTTTTTAAAAAAAACCAGGGTATATTTTAATTTTTGGCAACTCAATGACAGCATTTGTACTTTTATAAATCATGATAGATTTCCATATTAACTACCATGAAGAATATTCTTTTAGAGAATAAAACTAAGGTTATTCTACCTTGGGATAGTTTTCATTATCTTTAGCATACAAATGATCTTTTAAAAAGATTTTCCTCTCTACATATGTACAGTATCATTGATATAATTTACATCGCATCCTTCCTATTAGCACTCTGATCAATCATCGCTGACAAAGCAGTGTCTTTGTGTGAGAGGCTGTAGGACAAATGTTTTAGCTTGTGAGAAGAATATTGTTAGCATTTGAATGGAGAACAGTACAGCAAGGATTAATAGCCTACTTTGATGGATTAGAATGTAGGGAAATTGCTCAATATTAATATGAAAATGTTTGCGAATTGCTTGCTTGGTGCTGTCAATGGAAAATGAAGGCCACTGATTATGTCTCTAAGGCCTTATCAGTTTAGACTTGACTCTCACCAAAGACTCCCACACAAAAAGACCTATGAGAGCCCTGTAAAATAGCTGAATGAGAACCGTTACAATAACTGAGCCTTTCAACAGTCTAGATCACACTGTCAGTTGGGGTGCCCTTTCTATAATATTGTACATCTTTATATTAACATATCTGAATATGGCTTTGTAACAAGAGAGAAATGAAACCAGTGCCAATACATTATTATTTCTAGAATTTTTGACCTATGATCTTTTAAAGCTTGATCAGAAAATAAGCAGGGGAGAGTTAAACCAACAATCACGCTAGCTACATCTGAGATTTCTGTCTGCTCACAATGGTTTCAAATATGGTCATTTGCAAGGGTGGTTGATGAGTTAAAAACCATAACATGAAAGCTGTCATTTAATTGTGTAGTCAACAAGCACAATAATAGAAAACCTAATTTTATACTGGCACCTGAAAGTATTAAAAAACATGCTTAGAAAATTTCTTTATGATGGCTTAAAAAATCTAAATGTAGTCAATATAAGTTGCCTGGCATATTTCCTGAAGTCTCAAATTCAGAGCACAAAGTTAAAGAAATAAAACATTTTTATTCATTCAGTTGCTTCATGAAAATGGGGAGCTCTAGATAGCTATGCCTCTTGGACCTTGGATTAGAATACTCAGGTTTAAAAAAACCCTTTTATAATAGTTATCAGTAATAATATCTAATAGATATAGTGATGAATAGACAGCAAGATAGCGCATGTTAAAGTTGGGGAAATGTGACAAAAGATGAACTTCAGTATATAGGAATATAGGAGTAGAAATGACCAGAATCTCTTCTAGAAAAATGAAAGTGATGAAATTTGGAATTTGTGTGTGTGTATCAAAGGCAATTGCAGTTTAGTAGAAAGTCTAATTTCTGAGTCAGGAGGACGGACCATGGTCAGTCTATCAGTATTGTGCAGTGGATAGAGCACCCAGCCTGGAGTCAAGAAGACCTGAGTTTAAATCTGGCTTCAGACACTAGCTGCGTAATTCTGGACAAGTCATTGAACATCTGTCTTCCTCAGTTTCCTTAACTGTAAAATGGGAGAATAATAACAGCTCCTGCCTCCCAGGGTTGGTGTGAGGATCAAATGAGATAGTATTTTTAAAGTGCTTAGCACAGTATCAGGTATTTAGGAGGTGCCAAATAAGTGTTTGTTTCTTTCCTTCTTTCCTTCCTTAATTCATACAGATATATACACACATATGTATATATATATATATGAGTATGTGTATGTATGTATGTACATATGTACATAAACATGCACATTTATTACAGATCCAGTACCTATTTCAGATAGATAGAAAATAGATAGATAGATAGATAGATAGATAGATAGATAGATAGATAGATAGATAGAGGATAGAGAATGGATCTATAATTTCATTAGTATAGACAATTTCTGTATGAAGAAATTCCCTTTACTAATGGAAGTTGGCACATTATCCACAACTTATAGGCTTAAAGTATTACCTTAAGGAGAGGTGGGGAACCTGAGGTCTCAAGGCCACATGTGGCCCTCTAGATCCTCAGGTGAGGTCCTTTGCCTGAATCCAAACTTCACAAACAAATAAAATTTGGATTCATTAAAATAAGACCACAACTGAGGACCTAGAGGGCCACATGCGACCTTGATCCTGCAGATTTCCCCACCCATGATCTACTTAAGTAACTTGACCAGATTCACACAGCTATGCATCACAACTCAGTCTTTCTTGTCTTCAAAAGGCAGATCTCTATCCATTATGCACACTGCCCCTGTCTATTTGTGTATGTATCTGTGTATATGAGTGTGTGTATACGTATGTGAAAGCAGCTAGGTGACAAAGTGGATGAAGTTCCAGGTCTAGACTCAGGAAGATTTATGTTCCTGAGTTCAAATCCAACCTCACACCCTTACTGTGTGATCTTCAGAAAGTCATGGTTTGCCTCAGTTTCCTCATCTGTAAAATAAGAAGAAAATGGCAAACCACAGTGTTTTTACCAAGAAAATCCCAAGTGGGGTCACAAAAAGTTGGACATGACTAAAATGGCTGAGCGACAACAGTGTATATATGTGCATGTGTATATACGTGTGCGTGGTTTTGTGTTTTGTACCACATTCTACTATACTCCAAAAATACCTTCTCCCTATCCCACACATTAAAATAAAAACAAAGATTTTATGCCCTTCAACTGAAGATTTTCTTTCTTTACAAGGCCTTTCCTTATAAATATTTATATTTTTAATCTTACATCACCCCACCTAGGACTCTTTTAGGGTCCAGGTCAGAGATAGCACCAAATGGGGCATCTCCCTCACTCCCTCACTCCAACTAAAGGCTGTCCAGAATCCATCCACCTCCTCGTCAATTTTCCATTCTTCTTTTCCCTACATTATTAACTAAGATCCCCACCTCTTCCAGTGATATCCCAGAATCCCCAACCCACTATAGCTCTTAAACTTACTTCACACTTCCCAGTAGTGATAGGCCAGTTTCCTCCAAGCTTCTCACCCTACTGGGCAGATACTTCAATTCACCCTTAGAATCTCTAGACCTTTATATCTGCCCAGCATTGTATCCCTCCAGTTAAGAGGAGAGAATATCTCTTTTTTCTATTTGCAACTCTGAAACTTAGCACAGTACTTCACATTGCACTTAATGTTTTATCATTCGTTCATTCACTCTCTACATCATAAGTAGTGATCTGATTCTGTTTTCAGAAATGTTGAAATGGTCAGCTCCTAAAATATTCTCTCAGAATTTTTTAACACATATTCCTAGCATGGGATTTTCTAAAGCTGTCTCCACTCAGCACAAATTGAAGAGGTCTGGCAACTGTCTGCTTGTTGACATTGATGAAACTTTCTGGACAACTACCAGATTTATACTTCATTGTATAAAGTGTAGACACAGTTTAAACACTGAAACTGGACTGTATCTCCTTTAGCTGGAATGTGGGAAACACAGTTAGACTGAAATTAACCTGTAAAAAGTCCTAGAATATTAGAAGTGACCGTATATATCATTGAGATCAACTCCCTTATTTTACAGATAAGGAAAGGAAGATTCAGGGAGATTGTGACTTTTCTAAGGCCACACAGCTAGCAAGTGATAGTCACAACTTGAGCATGTATTCTGACTTCAAAAAGAAGGTGAATAAATGAAAAAGTATTTATTAATTGCTAATTATGTACCAATTGATGTATCCAGATCTATAATTCAAGGATCCGTTATTTCTCTGATGGGGATACTCACTCAGCCACTATAGTTATAGGTCCCAATTAGTGTAATAATGAATTCTATGAAGTAGTCATTTGAAATCTCACTGAATATTTCCATTGGATTGGAACCAATTGCCATATTTTATATAAAATCATAACTGCAAATTCAACTACTTCATGGGGATTCATTATTCCCAGTAATGTGGACCTAACTATACAACTATTAACCTAACTACAAGTTAGGAGACAGTTCAAAAGATAGTATGCCCAATAATTAATTCATCACTCTGTAAACAGCCTGGTGTGGTATTCTCTAAGGTGAGTTAGGTTAATCCCCCCAAGAAATGATATATAGAGTGTTAGCTGGCCCAAGCTTGAGGCATTTCTATTTGGGGATGACCTACCAGAATTGCTGGCTTAGCTTTCAAGTACCTAAGATTACCTCTAGATCTCAGTGAAGTATCAAAGGAGAACATGGTGCCACTCTATTTGCTTGAAAATAAGAGTGATTCTGTTCTTCCAATCAGGATATTTCTCAGAGGGAAAAAAAATATTAAACTAAGAATTTCAGCCATAAAATGAAGAGTATATATTCTCCAGCGTTCTAGAATTCTATGACCTTAAGATCATGGATTTGCAGCTGGAAGGAACTTTTAAGAGCCATCTAATCCAATTTTCCCATTTTACAGACAAGGAAACTGAGGCCCAAAGAGGTTCAATGACTTTTCCAACATCATATAGGTAGTAAGTTTCAGAAGCTGGATTTGGACCTCTTCAGACTTCAAATGTCCATCTCTTCAATGTATTATATATCTCAGTATCAATATTATATATAGTTTGCTTTAAAAGAGATATCCTCAAACATAGTTTAATATACAAGAAAGGTAAAATTACCAAGTATTTTTGTTAATAATTAAGACAGAGAGGATTTGAACCCACATCCTCTGACTCCAGCACTTTCTCTGGAGATCTTGCCAAAGTACCAGATTGCCTTTGTACTTAAACGGTTGTTGAATTGAATGGAAGCTTAAAATTACTATAGATTTTTTTTGGGGAAAGTATAGACCCATTTTTTCTAGGTACAATTAAAGAGAAAATAAAACAACTTTTTAGTCACTTTTTATATAGTAATGTTCTAAAGCTCTTATTTTAATAAAAATGTTCAGTACACTAACATATTTTGCAGGCATAGGAGAGAAGAAATTTACCATATGACTATAAGTTTGATAGCAGTATTTTTATTCTGGAGAAAGTTTAAGAAATGCACTGTGTTAGAAAAAGTAGCAATGACTTTTTTGGAATAAAAATAACTAAGAAAACCTATTAAGATTTGGAAGACTTTTTGAAGTAAAATTAGAATTATAGCCTAGCTTCATTGTAATAGAACTGTTGGTGAAACCATATTGCCTCAATGATCCAACCCATAGTAACAGCTTGATATAGCAAGCTTCACCTTTACAGCTTCTGTTATTCCTGTGCCTTCTTGTCATAATCACATTCTACATGAAACAGGAGACATTATTGATGCTTTAGGAAAGGCTGATCTGCATGGCATCTGCCATCTTGATTTATTCATGCCATGACTTTGCTTGCTCAGTTTCCATTTTAATGACTGAATGGACCAGATTCTCTTAGGAGAATGGGAAGAGCAGGCTCTGCTCTGCTCTGATTCCTACTAGGATTTCTTCTGCCCCATAATGGTGGTTATGTGGGATGAAAGATTTCAGAGACTCTATCATTATCACTATCATTAATTATCATAATTCATCATTATCATAATGCTCAGTCCTAGCTAGGATGAGGCAACTGGGACTATTACCCCTAGTGCTGAAATGAACAGGGCATTGATAGCACAGGATTGAGGCATATTTCTACCCCTTTTGCAGTCCTGCCCCAGGTGAGCTCCCATCACCTTTTCTGCCCTGCCTGCCTGAGGCACAAAAGTTTCTAATTAGGACTGATAATATCAACAATAATAGTAGACTATCTTTTCTTTGTAATGCTTTAATGTTTACAAAGGACTTTCCTCACAAAAACAATCCTATAGAATAGACCAAGGGGTGATTCTGTCCCTTGTTTCTGGCTACAGGGTAATAGCTAGCATTAGGGCATGCCCTACAGCCATGCTGCCAGGGTAAAAGCACACCTTAGAAGCACAAAAGCATCTCCCAGAGAACCTGAGGCTAGAGTGTGGAGCTCTGCCTATTCCAGTGATACTGCTTTCCCCTTTTAGGCAGCACGTGGGTGGCTGGTACTACAGCTTTACTTAATACATAAACGTGGGATGAGGAGGGAGGAAGAAGAGAAAAAAGAAATCTTTCTTTCCTTCTATGCCTCTACTGCCATATTTAAGCACACACATGCACACCACTAGACAGCCCATCACATGGTCTCTGAAAGGAAAATGATAAGATTATTTGATCCTGAGCTATTTGACCCATTATAATTCTTGACCTCCAGTGAGTACCTATATACTTTTTGCAAGAGACAAAGAGAATTCTCTTCCCTTCCTTCCTTCCTTCCTTCCTTCCTTCCTTCCTTCCTTCCTTCCTTCCTTCCTTCCTTCCTTCCTTTCTTTCTTTCTTTCTTTCCTATTTCCTTCCTGCCTTCCTCTTAGAAAAGAAGGGGCTTTTTTTTTAAAACATCCTGGACCCTAATTCACATAAATGAGTGGTTAACAGCCACTACAGTTTCTGCACTGGGGGAGCGAGTGACATCTTGCTGAGACCCAAGATCGGCATTTTAAGCAGCTGACAGTTCACAAGGTGGGCTCCTGGCAGATGTGGCCAGCATACCCACGGGATTGGCAGCTTCATTATTGCTGTTGTCACTGTTTGTGCAAGGCTGACATTAGGAGAAGGCCCTGCCTCAGGACTGACTTTCCAAGTTAGAGATGTTCACTGTAACCGATTAATTTCCCACTGAGAGACAGTCATGGTGACCCTTTTTGTTGTCCTTAATCACCTGGGTACAGTTTGTCTTTTAATCCCTTGTCATGGGGACTGAGAGTTTGAAGCCCCAGATTAGGAAATAGGCTGAATCTGTGAAAAAAAAGCATAAAACTAGACATCAGAAAACTGGGGTTCCAGTCCTTATCCTGTAGCTAACTCTCAGAGTGACCATAGACATGTCTCTTCTGTTTTCTGGGCTTCATTTTCCCCATCTGCAAAATGGAGATAAGTATCCCTTCTCTGACTATTGCAAAGATGGAAAGACAGCATGATTGTAGATGCTTTGTAAGTAGTGTGTCCTTCTAACAGTGTAAGGAATCATTTTGTTATTTCTCACTTCCTTTGTTTTCCTAATAAGTGTTTTGGTCTTAATCAGGGATTCCTAACCTAGTATATTTCATGGGGTTCATGAAACTGAATGGGCAAAAATTGCAACATCTTTATTTCACTAAATTTATTTCCTTTGCAATCCTATATATTTTCTTTTTTATTTTGTTGCATTTAAAAGCACTATTCAGAGTAGTCCGTAGATTTCACTAGACTACCAGAGGGGTCTGTAACACACAAAGGGTTGGTAATCCTTGATCTAGCATTAGCATGAAAATAAAAGTGTTTATTCTAAATCTGGGCTAATAACTACATAATAGACCAATGCGTCTGGAATATAAAATATGTAAAAGGGAAAAGCATGAAATAATCCTGGGAAAGTAGGGAGAAGCTAGATCATGAAGAAGGAAGTAAAATATGGGACCTGAAAATGGAAAAAGATTATTTCTTCATAGATTTTATGATTTTGTGGACCTAGCCTGCATTTTGTACTCAGTGACTGCATCATAGCTCACAACAGCCCAACATATCTAATCCATCCTAAATTAATAGAGGGTCAACTGGAAAAGGTTAGATAAATGAAGATTCCATCCAGTTCTAAATTCTACAAGTTATAAAATGGCAGAGTGGACAGAGTCTGGGATGTGGAGTCAAGGAGAGATTCTATGTCTAAACCTCACTAGATATGTGGCCCCGAGCAAGCCATTTCCCTTCTCTGAGACTCAATTAAAAATTATTTAATATTTTGTTTTTTTTCCAAATTATATGTAAAAACAATTTTATATTCTTTTTTTTCAAGTTTTGAGTTCCAAATTCTCTCCCTCCCTCTCCCCTCCACCGAAAAAGCAAACAATTTGATATCAGTTATACATGTGTCATCATGCACAGCACATTTCCATGTAAGTCATTCTGTAAAAGAAAACACACAAAAAATGAAAAAGAAAGAACTCAAAGAAAAAGTATCTTTCATCTGCATTCAGGCTCTACCAGGTTTTTCTCTAGAGATGGACAATGCCTTTCATCAAAAGTCCTACAGAATTGTCTTGGATTTTTATTGCTGAGAATAGCTAAGTTATTCATAGTAGATCATCATATGATATTGCTGTTATTGTATACAGTGTTCTCCTGGTTCTGCTCATTTCACTTTTGTAAGTCTTTCCATGTTTTTCTAAGAGCATCCTAATCATTTCTTAAAGCACAACAGTATTCCATGACAATCATATACAACAACTTCTTCAGCCATTCCCCAGTTGATGGATATCCCCTCAATTTCCAATTCTTTGTCACCACTAAAATAGCTGCTATAAATATTTCTGTACATACAGACCCTTTTCCTTTTTTTTTTTATCTCTTTGGGATACAGACCTAGTAGTGGTATTGCTTGGTCAAAGGGAATGCATGGTTTTATAGCCTTTTGGGCATATTTCCAAATTGCTGTCCAGAACGGTTGAAACAGTACACAATTTCACCGATAGAGTATTAATGTTTTAATTTTCCCACATCCCCACCAACATTTGTCATTTTCCTTTTCTGTCATATTAACCAATTTGACAAGTATGAGATGGCAGCTCAGAATTGTTTTGATTTACATTTTTCTCATTTGGAGATTTGGAACATTTTTATATGACTCTAGAGACCTTTGATTACTTTGTCTGAAAACTGCCTGTACATTTCCTTTGACCGTTTATCAATTAAGGAATGGCTCTTATTTCCATAAATTTGATTCAGTTTCCTATGTCTTGGAAATGAAGTCTTTATCAGAGAAACTCACTATAAAAACATTTTTTTCACAGTAATGATTGCCAACTATGTATTTCCCTTCATTTTCCACCTGTTTATCCTACTCAGTCTCTCCTTTTACCTTGTCCTTTCTCAAAAGTGTTTTGCTTCTGACTTTTACCTCCCCCTTTACTGCCTTTTACCTTCTATCAACTCCACCCCTTCTTTTATCCCCTTCCCTTCTTACTTTCCTATATAAATAAGATAGATTTCTACACTTACCTGTGTATGTATATTATTCCCTCTTTGAGTCAATTCTCAGTAAAATAAGGTTCATGTGCTCCCCTCCTCATTGCTCTCATGTTCCCCACCACTGTAAAATCTCTTTCAGGACTCTTTTCTGTCAGATAATTTATCCCATTCTACTTCTCTCTTTCCCTTTCTCTAGTGCATTCTTCTTTCTCATTTCTTAATTTTACCTTTTTTAGATAATCACACCATCATATTCAACTCACACCTCTGCTTTATGTCTGTGTATACTCCTTCTAACTGTCCTAATAATGAAATAGGTTTTAGAAGTTACAAATATCATTTTCCATGTAAGAATATAAAAACCTTATCATATCCCTTATGATTTCTCTTTCCTGTTTATCTTTTTAAGCTTCTCTTGAGTCTTGTATTTGAAAGTCAAGTTTTCTATTCAGCTCTCATCTTTTCATCAAATGCTTCTAAATCCTCTATTTCATTGAAGGTCCATTCCGCCCCTCACCTCCAAAGGATTATACTCAGTTTTGTGGGTACATGATTTTTGATTGTAATCTTAGCTCTTTTGCCCTCCAGAATTACCTTCCATATTCCAAACCCTCTGATCCTTTGAACTAGAAACTGCAAAATCTTGTGTTATCCTGATTCTGGCTCTACAATATTTGAATTTTCTTTTTGATGATTTGCAGTATTTTCTCCTTGATCTGAAAAGTTTGGAATTTGACTATCATATTCCTGGGAGTTTTTATTTTGGTATCTCTTTTAAGAGGTGATTGGTGGGTTCTTTCAATTTCTAATTTACCCTCTGGTTTTAGAATATCAGGGCAGTTTTTCTGACAATTTCTTGAAAGATGATGTCTTGGTCTTTTTTTTATAATGACTTCTAGCTAGTCCAATAGTTCTTAAATCATCTCTCCTGGATCTATTTTCCATGTAAATTGTTTTTTTCCAATGAGATATTTCACATTTTCTTCTATTTTTTCATTCTTTTGGTTTTTGTTTAATTGTTTCTTCATATCTCATAAAGTTATTAGCCTCCACTTGCCCAAATCTAACTTTTAAGGAATTATTTTCTTCAGTGAGCTTTTGTACCTCCTTTTCTGTTTGGCCAATTCTGCTTTTCAAAGCATTCTTCTCTTCACTGGATTTCTGTGCCTCTTTTACCATTTGGCCTATTCTGTTTTAAAGTATATTTTCTTTGGTATTTTTTGTGTCTCCTTTATCAAGCTGTTGACTCTTTTTTTGTATCACTCTCATTTTTTTCCCCAACTTGGATTTTACCTCTCTTATTTGATTTTTAAAATCCTTTGTGAGCTCTTCCATGGCCTGAGATCAATTAATATTTCTCTTTGAGGCTTTGGATACAGGAATTTTGACTTTGTTGTCTTCTTCTGTCTTTGTCACCATAATTACTTTCCAAGGTCAGAATATTTTTTTTTCTGTTGTTTGTCATTTTCAAGCTTACTTCTTGACTTTTAGCTCTATGCTAAAGCTCCCCAAAGGGAAGGAACACTGTCCCAAACTTCAGGGTTTTTTGTTCAGCTTTTTTCAGAGGTAATTCTGGAGACCTATAAGTTCTTGACTCTTTCAGGGTGACATGATCTAGGAAGAGGTGTTAAACACACTACTCTCCTGTATTTTCCACTTGTTTGTGAGTGACCACAAACACTCTTTTTAACCCTGAAACTGTGACCAGGGTCCCTGCCCTCTTGCAGCTACAAGCTCTACTGTGCTAGGGCTCCTCCTCACACTGTGACCCAGATACAAGTATAGGTAAGGAAGCAGAGTCCTGCCCCTGGTGCCAGCAAAGGGACCTCTGTCAATCTCCTTCTGACCCATTTTCTGATCCCCTTACTATCTGTGGGCTGAGAGGTCTGGAAACTGCCACTGCTGCCATTGATTCAGTTGTTCTAGGCCTGCTTCTGGTTTGCTGGTTTTGCCAATCTGTGCTGGTATGTGTTCCTCTCTCACCCTGGTGCAAAAGGCCTTTCATGTCAATCTTCTAAGTTGTCTTGGGCTGGAAAGTTGTTTCACTCTGTCTTTTTATGTATTCTACCACTCTAGAATTTGTTTAGTCATTATTTAAAGGTATTTGGAAGGGTTTGGAGATAAGACTCATTTTCTTAATCTATGAAATGTAAATAAGAATAGTCCCTATCTCACAGACTTGTCACTAGGATCAAAAACCATAAAACAGGGGAAGCTAGGTGGCACAGTGAATATAGCACCAGCCCTGGAGTCAGGAGAATCTGAGTTCAAATTTGCCCTCAGACACTTTGACACTCACTAGATGTGCGACCCTGGGCAAGTCACTTAACCCCAGTTGCCAACCGCCCCCCCAAATAAAGTATATAAAATATTTTGAAAAACCTAAAATAGTCTATAAGTATGAGTTATTATTGCTGTTCTTATTTTCATGGGTTGTTTTGGCTTGTGTTTTGGGGAGTGGGGTTGTAAATAAAATTTAAATAGAGATGGTCTGGAGGCAAGTTGTATTTAATGTTCTATGGCGTACTGTGCAAGTGAATGAAATGATTGCTTCTTAATGATTCAAATACAAGTATTGGGATGTGTAAGTAAGCTTACTGAAAGAATCTTGAGAACAACTTTAGTAGCAGATAGGATGATAAGGATAAAATACATTCACATCTTGTTCCTATGTGACTTTGATCTCTTCTTCTAGGTCTCTATATTTTGAAAGCATTTTATTCCATGTACCTCAAAGATATCTATTAAAAAGATTGCTCTTAAGTGTTTGTATATCAGTGCTGTATGCAACAGTTTTTCTGTGATAATGGTTCATTTCCAGCATAGATTAGTTGTTGAATCCTCAAGGATATTTTAAAGTATAGTAGTAGTGGTAGTAGTGGTGACTTTTATATTATTAAGAGTCAGCATGATGTAGTGAATTTCAAGCTGATTTCAAAACCATGAAGACTGCATTCAAGGACTACCTCTGATACGTATTGTGTGACTCTGGGCACATCGTTCAACTTCTGAGTGCTCTTACCAGGTAAGGGTGGGTTGGAGCCAGCTCTAACCAGCTTGAAAGTACAGATTGTTAAATTTTCATTATGTGCATTTAAATACACCTCAGAAACTGGCAACTGTTACAAATCAAGTTTTGATTTATTATTTTACTTATCTAGACTTCAGAAAGTGATGGAGAATATGTTAATATACAAATTAAATAAAACTTAAAAGTGTGTTTTGCATACTTTTTTCCCCTAGAGAATTGGTTGTTAAGCAATGTACTCTAGCTCTAGGAAACTGTATAAGTCCATAAGCTGGAGGGAAGGCACCCATCTACAATGGTAGAAAAGTTTTCTTACCAGGGAGTTACTTATGTCAATGAAATGACAAGTCCAATCTCTATCCCTATAATGGTTATTTTTATAGAAAATAAGTTTTCACATCATGTTTGATGGATTTTATATAGAAACTATCCTGAGACAAGTTATTATTTTACTATTTTTTAAAAAATTTTAATGTTCTGCAGATTATTGCACAGATGCATTTTTGAAAACATTTTGTGACTGAATAAAAGTATTAGGCTATATATTTACCTTCTGGAGACTCACTGAAAATATATGATGATAATGATGATGATTCACAGACAGGACTTAATTTGACTCTCCCCACAACCATGAAGTTGATATGGCTGGTACAATGACTCTCATTTGTCAGATAGGGAAACTGAGGCTTAAAGATGTGAGGTGATTTTTCAGCGTCCCACAGTAATATATGGTAAAGTTAGGACGCAAATTCTGGTCTTTTGACTCCACGTGGACAAATTTTTCTGATCGCCTCTCAGATTGGGCCATTGTGAACATGACTCATTTCTCTGAAGCTATAAAAATAGGTAAATAACCCTGTGCAAATTAAAAATGCAAGCAATAATGGCAGCTTAATTTTTAGAAGGATGATTATTTTAAGATGCTTTCCAAATTGTCTACTTTATTATCATCTCTCCTTGACAGAATGAATTTTTTTAAAGGATAGGATGACCTTATAAAAGATTGTAAGGGGATCCACATTGTTTTTGCACAGCTAAAGGTCACCTTGGCTTTTAATCTTGACTGCCATGCTTTTCCTCTCATTAAAATATTTGACAAGAATTCTCTGCCTGAATGAACAGCACAGGGCACCTGAGCACTGGGATTTTCTCACTAAAGATGTTGCAGTGTCATAATAAATAATTGTACTGTCAGCCTAGGATCAATACCAATGTTATACACACATTAACAAATAAATCTGCTGTTTTTACAGTTATCATGTTTCTTAAAAGATTCTGAGAAAAAATGAAGTCTACATTTTCCTTTTAGATTAGTTTTCAGGAGATTTAAAAAGTAGGAGCATTGAAGGTACACACAGTGCTGGACTTGGGGTCTGTCTGGGACAGTAGTGTCCATGGGCTCCTCTCGAAGCTTCAGTTTTCTTATCTGTAAAATGAGAACAGGAATACTTGTAATGCCTCCCTCATAGGGTTATTGTGAGATTCAAACAAGATAAATGGTGATGAAACATGCTGTCCATTATGGAGAGGTGACAGAACTAGGGAACAGAATATATATATATATATATATATGTACACACACACACACACACACACACAAACATATGTATATATATATATGTACATACATACATGCATACATATACAGAATATAATAATATAAAACATAATGATAATGATGTGATATTATATTATATTATACATACATAAAATACAGCTATTGAGGGAATTTGTTTTGCTTAATTATGCAAATTTGTTACAAGGAATTTTTTTTCTTTTCTTTTTTCAGTGGCTTGTGAAAATGAGAGGGTGAGAAAATAGATTTCTGTTATTTTATTTAAATAGAGAAGTGAGCATACCACAGATGTGAAAAATGGCATTTTTTTCAGATAATGTCACTATATAATTTATTTTATTTAACTATTTTACTTTGTCACAAGAGAACTCTCACAAAATGGGAAATAATTTGTAAATATTTGTCATGTGAAAACAAAGCACAGCAATTAACTTAGAATATATATTTTATATGGCATTTTGTTGTAAAGTAAATATTTCCATGACTCTCTCTGATTGTTCTATGTCTAAGAATTTTCATGTATTGCTTTCGAGTGGTCAATGAAAGCCTAACAGATAGCATCTCTGTATAGCCACCTTAATTCTTACTTTTAAGCAATTCATCTATAAACCAGTACTTATTGTCTGCTATGTGGCAGGCAGGCATTCCGATAGGCTATGGACCTACAAAGACAAAAAGTTTTCAAGAAGGTCATTTTCTAATGGGGAAGATAACGTACAAGAATGTATAAAAAACACATACAAAGTGCAGGGGTGAAGTCGCTAATAGCTGATGGGACCAGGAAAGGCTTCCTGTAGCAGATGATACTTGAGCTCAGTCTTGAAGGAAATCAAGGATTCCCAAAGACTCAATGTTGAGAGTGAGAAAAAGAAATAAGGTCAGTATGGTTGAATTGCACAGTTCATGGAGAGGAGTAAAATATAAGACACCTGGAAAGGCAGAATTGGGTCAGGTTGTGAAGAACTCTAAGTACTAAACAGGGGAGTTTATAGTTAATCTTTCAGGTAATAGGGAGCCATTAGATCTTACTGGGGAAGGAATGCATGGTTAAATCTATTCTGTGGGAGAAATCACTTCAGTAACAGTGTGAAGGATGGGTTGTAATTGAATAAGATGAGTCAGGGAGGCCTATTAAGAGGCTATTTGAAAGGGAGAGTAAGGATAAAGGGTCTAAGCGTTTTATAACACCTACTATGAATCAGCTACTATGCTAAATACTTTACAATATTATCTCATTTGAAAAGGTGATAAGGGCGTGAATTAGAACAGTAGCTATGTGGAGAGAAGGGGTAGTATATGACAGATGTTGTGAGGCATGACATGATTTGGAAACTGGATATGTGGAGGTAAATTTGAGGGAGGAGTTGAAGATGACTTCCAGTGTTAACCAACCTGGTTAACCTCAAGAATGGTGAAACATTTGAAGTGGGAGGTGAGGTGGAAGAGGATTGGATTTGGGAGAAAAAAAATAATGAGTTCCACACTTGAAAGCTTAGGTTTGAAATGTCTATGGGACTTCCAGTTTAAAATACCCAAAAGGCAATAGATAATGGGGTACAGGTGCTCAACTGTACATTTCTAGTCTTGTTTAATGTTATTTAATTTTATTATAAATATGGGAAAGCCTAAAAAATATATTTATCCTGGTGGGTTGAGTTAAAACACCATCTTGAAATAGAACAAAATCAAGTGCAAGAGTCATTTATTCTAATATCATATATCTTATCATTGCAGAAACATAAGCAAAAATAGAAATTATTATAATTGAAGTTACAACCAAAAGGGACCTTAGAGATTATCTAACCCAATCCGCTCATTTTTTAAGAGATAGGTACTCCCAATGTGTGATGGGAACTCCCTCCACAACCACCACCCCCAGAAAAATCAAATCCAAGAGCAGTGGTTCTCAAAGTGTCATTCAGGGACCCTTTAGAGTCTCCAATGTCATTTCAGGCAGTCCATGAATTTGAAACTATTTTCATAATAATACTAAGATGTTATGATTTCTAATGTGGTAAATATCAAAATATATAACTCACATAAGCAAAAGTTCTTTGGGGGGAAGTCTTCAATAATTTTTAAGAGTATAAAGAGTCCTGAGACTAAAAAGTTTGGGAATTCTGCCTTAGAGAACTGCTCAGAGCACTAGGATGTTGTGATTTGCCTAGAGTAACACAAATAGTAAGTGTTAGGAGCAGAAATTGAACCCAGATCTTACCCCAAATTCAGGATTCTCACCATTATTCCATACTTCTCTCATTTTATCAGTTTTCCAGAGTTCACACACATAGTAAGCTGCAGAGATAGAATCATTCTGACTCTATTTCTATAGCTATCCATTAAGGATTTCCCAAAATTATTCCAAAGAAGAAAAACATGGAGCTTGGAAAACTCCATTCATCTACCTTAAGAATACCACTCTAAATTTAATTTTATCCTTCCCTCCTTTATTTTGGAAATGTTCATAATTCTGATTTCATGCAAGAAAAAAAATGTGTAAATATTTTGCCATTATTAGATCTTAGTTTCTTGTTCTAAGTCTTTAATACACATACGAAAGAATTTACAGACCTTCTCATGTTACAAGGAAATGAGGGTATGGGTTGAAAAGGATAAATAGGTGAGAGAAATTACTATAGCTTGTAAAACAAACACTTCCCCACCAACAAAACTGGTTTTCTTTGAGCCAACAGAAACCACCTCTCACCCTATCCTTATCTACTTTTGATGCCAAAGCATCTGGATGAAATGTCAATGATCTGCAGGTTTGGACTACACTGTGTAAAGCATCTGACATTCGGAAATCACTGAATGAATGACTGGATTTTTAAATTTCCTTTTGGGAAGGGTTAAGGCAGTCAAGTGTAATCTCCTTGAGGGAACTGTCTCACTTTTATATTTAGATCCTCATTGTTTAAACACATTGCCTACAACATAAGTAGAATTTATTAAATGTGTGTTGATTGATTTTCCCCCTCTTAAAATATTTCAATAAGATTCCCTCTCTGTGAACTAGACTTTTCTACAACCTTGAAAAAAATATCTCTGTGGAAGTATAGTAAAGGCAAACTTTAATCAACTGGAATGCTTTTGCACAGTCTATTTTTAGAACAAAGTTTGCAAGATATATACAGGGCACACACTAGGCACTTAAATATTTCTTAAGTGATAGCCCATGTTCAATATACATTTTTGTTACATCTTCAACATTATGGGATTTTGTGATAAAAATTCAAGTTAAAGTCATAGAATCTGGGGGCTAGAAAATGTCTTAGAGATCATCCACCCCTTCTCAATCAGAGAAGGAAAGACTCAGAGATAGTAAGTAAATAGCCTCGATAACCCTAGAAGTCTCATCACCAAAATAAAATTCCATTAGTTTTGCTAAGTTCTTTTTTCTGAGGTTGAAAAATAGGCTAAGATTTTTTTTATGTCCAACAACAGAGGGTAGAAGAATTTTAGGGAGTCTATTAACCAGAAATCCTCCATTCCTTGATCATTCTGAATAACAGCAATTTCACTGTACCGTTTTTTCATGGCCATAGTGAGTGACCAAAACCTATCATAAATATAAAATTTATAGAAGCAGACATTAATTTAGCCTTATGTAGTTTTTCAAAATTTTTGTACTATTTTCTACCACCATTAACATTCTTTTGTTTTGAAGTTATTAACAAAGACCATTCAATGAAATTTTTCAATTTTGTGACTTCAGCCTTTTATATCATCTTTATAATCAGTTGAATTCTTGAAGAAGTTATTCATAATAACAGAGAGATTGAGACATTATTAATTTTAGATTATCTTAAGGTCAAATAATCTTTCCTACAACTGGGCCAAGAGTACAATCCATACTGACTGACAAATGGCTTCTTCAGTTTTTGTAAATTTCTGTCACCTCCAATCTGTAGAGTCCCTTTGTGTCATGGGTTGTAAGTTCCATAGTTTATCTAAATGACATATTTCCCCAGTATTATAGTACTTAGAACAAATTACTTTGCATTTACTGTGTACCTATTTAATACTTAATTTTATGTGCACATTTTCCTCTTCCCTAGTAGAATTTAAACTTCCCAAAGGCAAGGGCTATTTTTTTTTGTTTTTGCATCTCCAGTACCTGACACACTAGTAGCACATAATGAATGAATGAATGAATGAATGAATGAATGAATGAATGAATGAATGAATGAATGAATGAATGAACAAAGATAGATTTTTGCTGTATCATCTTTGACTCTTTTCTCTTCCTCATTCCCCATATCCAAAAGAGTTGCCAAGTCCCATCAATTCCACCTCCATAACATCTCTCATTTCTATCCCCTCCTCTCCATTCCACTGCAATCACTCCCATATAGTTTTTCATCTTCTTTAACCTGTATTATTGTACTAGTACTTCTAATGCACCTTCTCTGACTCCAGGCACACCTTTCTCTGGCCCATCCTGCTAATCACTGCTCAAGATGTACAAATCAGTCCTTGCACATACCTTGCTCAAAAGCCTTCAGTGGTTCCCTATTACCCATAGGATAAAATGTAAATTCCAAGTCATCTACCTATGGTTCTCTACAATCTGCCTACAATCTGCCTCTCTAGTCTTATTTTACTTTATTCCTCTTCACATAGCTTACATTCCAGGGAAACTGGGCAATTAACAGTTTGGTGATCTTAATACGTCACTTCCAGCCTTTGCATAGGCAGTCCTCCAATATCTGTATTGCATACCTTCCTTATGTCAGCCCATTGAAACTCTCATTTTCATTCAAGACCCACTACTTCCATGAGGTCTTTACTAGCTCTCTCTCTTTCTCTCTCTTCCTCTCTCTCTCTCTCTCTCTCTCTCTCTCTCTCTCTCTCTCTCTCTCTCTCTCTCTCTCTCTCTGTTTTCCTTCTCTCACACACATACACATACTCATACACACACAGAAACACACATACCCTACATACTTTCTTGAATTACACTTATTTAGGTGCATATTTTATCCCTCAAGTAAACTATAAACTCCCAGAAGGACTTTGTGATTTTTCATCGTCGTTTTCCAGTGCTTTAAACATAGTGTCCTGCACATAAGAGGCACATGATAAAATATTGGAGTACATTCTGAATGAATAGGTCAATGGTAATTGAGCTCAGATTTCTGATTTCATTGGTGTACTAGGGAATTTCCAGGTGAAGAAATTCCCTCAACCAAAGAAGCTTAGACCTTTCTCTTCACTTTATAGTCTTAGAGAGTTTCTCAGAGCACTTAGAGGTTAAATGACTTATCCAGGGTCATGTAGTCATTATGTGTCAGAAATAGAATTTGAAGCCAGCTCCTCCTGGCTATGAAGCCCTTCCTGTACTCACTACACCACACTGCCTTGTCATTTTAATGCTCTAAAGGAATAAATTTAAGCAGAAAGGGGATGGGACGCTTGTCTAGTCCCATTTGCCATTTTCTGTTTTCTCTCTAATGTGGGTATCCCAGAGTTATCAGAGTAGTAGCCCATTCTGGTCTCTTTACTGTTTGGTCTCTGTAGATCTCAACTCCACACACTAAAATTTTCCTGGCCCATGGTGAAGCCCCTGGCTTACTTACTCCTGACTCATTCAAGGTAGAAGTAGATGTCATGAATAAAAAAAGATGTGGACAGGAGGAAAGGGCTTTAATAACAGCTAATGGAAAGAAATAAAGCATACTCACTACCATAGCTCAAACTTAAGGGCAGAGCAAGGTGATAAGGAAGTTTTGCGGAATTGCAGTAAATGAATGGTTCATTCGTTTATCTCCTACCTTCAGCCCCACCATCCTCCCCCATTTTATTCAGCTATAGAATTGCTGTTAGACTGTCTTAATCTATGTCATCAGATCACATTGGCTTAGACTTATCTTTTAGGCTCCTTCTGCCAGTTTTTCAAGGATGATCTCTAGATGACATGAGATATGCTTACCAAGCAGAATGCCCATTGCACTGGCTCTCAATGTTAAAGTAGAATTATCTAGGAGAAATCAGAAGCAATTTAAATCTTAAACAAGGCCTCATCATGGCTGTTGATTGAGAGAGCTATGCTTTCCCCAAGACCCGCTGTATTGCTGACGGATGTTTTGCTGACATGGAGATTGAATTTTCAATTGTCTCTGAGAAGTGGCTATTCACAATACCAAGTGCTGCTGAACAGAAACAAACTAGAAACCACAGTCGACTTGTTACTCATTTTATCTTCTTTTTTAGCATCTTGAAAGAAAACTGATATCCAGGACCAGAGTGAGGCCTAAGAAGGCACCTATGATAGATAGAATATTAGCGGGAAGACCATGAACTTCTCCAGGTTAAAAGGAAAACAGATGCCCTTGGAATACATGGTAATGAAATTTCCCCAGTAGGGTTTGAAATGTACTTTTTTATCCCTCAAAAGCTAACTTGAGCTTTTCTGCCTTTGTTCACAAGGGAGTAAGTCTGAAACACCTCAGAGATGGGTTATTCAATGTAACATGGGTTGGGTGCAAACTTGGAGTTAATGATAATAATCCAGGCCCCAATAATATGTAATTTATACTTTTGGTATGGGTTCTGCTAAAACATCATTAAATTCAAATCACAAAATCTAAGAAGATGTCTAGAATAGTCCATGACATCTCCAACATCCCAAACAGTGCAGTTCACCAGCCTCACTTCTCCTCCACAGCCATCTGAATCCAGTGACCTGATATTCCTCTGGATAACTGGAGATGGCCCAGGATACACTGGGAGACCTTGGCCCCTCTAGCCAAGGCCTATGCAGGTACTCACTTAGAGTGAGATAATGCCTATTCATTGAATAGGTCTGTTTAAGAAGCAGCCAGGGCATAACCCCTTTAATGAGACCAAGAAAAAGAAAGACATCAGGCTGGGAGGGAAACAACAACAGTTACTATTGATAATTACTCTAAAGCCAGGAGGGTCCAGAAGAGCCTTTAGGCAGGGGCTCATTGGCACCCCAGCTTCAGAGTGCAGTAGATTTAAGATTTGGGGAAAGGAAAAGAGAGGACAGGACAGGATGGGACATACGCATATTGGGGACCGGTGGTCAGGAAGCAGCATTTTGATCTGGCAAGTTACAGTGATGGTGTGTAGGACCAGAGTGAAGTAGATAGGCACACCTCTTCCAGGAGCAATGGCAGTGTCTATTTAATCATTATTCCAGAACTAGAAAAGGAAAAGGGAGGAGAGGTATGTGTGCACTGTTGTCAAGAATATGACCTTGGAGTGACGTAAAGCTTGGCTAAGGACTGACTAAAGTAGAGGGCCAGGTGAGACTCATCATAGGGGGACTGAAGGCTGAACTTGCACAGATGAAAAGGTTAAAACTCCCCCAAAATATATGGTCTCTGGTCCAGGCAGCAAAGTGACTGGTTAGATTGTCAAGATGACTAAGAAATGTCTGCGGCATAGACAACAAGGACTTCCTTGTCCTGTTTGAGGGCACACTCCACAAGATATAAGGTCAGTCTAGGAGCTAAGCAACCAACAGGACTGCTGATTGACCTGAACAGTTCCTAAACCTTGCATTGTACAACATATTGTTTGTACCCCAAATTACATTAAGAGCTTATACCTTTTATAAACACATCACAGGGTAACTAAACCCCAGGCTATCATTTGACTGCACCAATCATGAGTAGGACCATAAATCATAGCATCATAGAACTCAAAGGACATCATAGAACTAACCCAACTCCCTGAATTCTACAAAAGAAAAAACTGAGACCCAGGGAGGTTAAGTGACTTGCCCAAAGCAATACAGTGTAAGTTAAATGTGGATGAGCACATGGGTGCTAAAATTCTTTTGCTGCTAAGTCATTATGGGTATAAATGCATGAATCACTTTATTTGTTTGTTCTGTTTGCCCATTCTTCCCTTTATGGCAGTGGTTCTAAACCTGGTATCTATGAACTTTAAAATAAATATAACTACCTTTGGACATAATTGGTTTCCTTCCTATGTACTCCTATGTATTTTATTTATGCACTTAGAAATATTCTGATATAAGATCCATAGATTTCACCAGACTGCCAAAAAGGGTCTATGTCACAGAAAAGGCTAAGAACTCCTGCTCTGGGGGAAGAACACTAATTAATTTCTCTTCCAAAAATCATTCTTTGCTATGCTTGAAAATAGTAAATATGTCTCCTCCAAGTCTTACCTTCTTCAAGCAAAATATTCCTAGTCGTTCCAATGTATCCTCCTATGGCGCTGTTTCTAGTTTCCTCACCACCCTAGATCAAGACATTATTTCTCTGTCATAAAGTGTGATTTAGCCTTAGTAAAAGAGGAGAAAACAAAATAAAGATTAAGTGAAGGCATACTGTGAATCCATAATCCCTACTTCTCATGTCTCTAGGCTATTGGTGCTGTGTTTCCCAAAGGGCTATAATAAATCAGGGCTAATGAGTCCCTGATAGCTGGGAGCCAGCCCTGCTAGGCATAGCTATGTCTGAGGGACTCTCACTATGTAAAATTGGGATCTGTGAGAAGAATTATAATTCTGTGCCTCTTATCTCAATATTTCTTCCTTCAAGTTATGCTGTTTTTCATATTCAGAGATGAAACTCCTGCTCTATGGTCTCCTGGAGACCCAACTGTGGGAGCCATAGAACAGAACCAGGGTCTTCCTGTTTGCCTGCTGCCTTTCATTGG
This sequence comes from Bettongia penicillata ogilbyi, assembly GCA_023548195.1. Lineage (NCBI taxonomy): Eukaryota > Metazoa > Chordata > Mammalia > Diprotodontia > Potoroidae > Bettongia > Bettongia penicillata. The sequence goes on along the minus strand of JAJHZJ010000198.1, from coordinate 20,455,065 downwards.
TTCTTGAGAAGATTCCTGGTAAAAATCCCATGTAGTGTCTGTGTCCCCATCAGCCAACCTTGAATTTTTTCCATAGTCATCTACTGGGAGTGCAAAGATATTCCCTTTCTTTGGCTTCAGAGACATCTTCAACCTTCCCTTGTTGAGCAGATCCAAGACCATATGATGTTGGGCAAAAAGAAAATGACAACCCAGGGATGTGGGTCCCATACATAGCTAAAGGAAGGTAAAGCAGGAAGTGGTGGTTGTAGAACTATCCATCTAAGCTGCAATAATTACAAAGCAAGAGTTTTCTCTTTTGCTAAACTATCCAGTCTCCTAGGCCAGTTTAACTTTTGATTAGGACAGGGAAATATTTATGTGACACTTCTTTTAGTAATTTAAATATTTGAGAGTTTATCACTATCAGTACTCCCTAAACCAATAAGCACCCAGCCCTTCAACACATTGCCAAATGGCCTTTTAGGGTTTATAAAAGAAAAATTCATTACCACGGCAATGAACCTTTTCCAACTGAATTAGGTTGTTCCTCAGATGACAGACACACAGTCCATCCCTGGACCTGTACTTAAAACCTTTGCCTCTTGACAAGAGCCACCAGGGTTTTCCCTCTGCCAGTATAACCTTTGAAAATCCAGCATCTCCTCTCTGCCGCAGTGAGTCTGTGGAGGATGACCTCAGTGCAGGATTATTCAAATGGTGCTTAGATTTTTTTAAATCATGAATAAACAAAAATCTGCCAACCAACTTTCATCAACCTCAGTAAAGAAAACTCTTTGTATAGGCATGTCACATGAAAACATTGCCCCATATCAGTATCATTTAAAAATATCTCACTTTACAACCAAACTCCATGGTAATGTCATGGAGCTTTGTTCCAACATCGTTCATTAGATCAATTGAAACCCAAATGTGAGCCCCTGAGCATTAGTCTGCTTAGGTTTCCATAATACTTAAAATAGCTACATAAACTTTGTTCCATTAGAACTGTGTGCCCCGGAGAATTAATTCATGATTTCATAGAACCACTGAGACCCTGAGAATACCCCTATATTCCATATATTCTCTTGAGAGACATCCACAATGATGTCCTTTGGGGGGGGGGGTGTATGATCTGACCTCAACCCCTCTCAAATGTGTTATCAAATGGGAAATTATTTGAGAATTAGCCTCCTGGTTTCTTAACAGGTGCTATGGTGCCCCGAAGGTAGCAAGTTTTTCAAAAGCAGGACAACATTTTACAAGGAAATATTTCTCAAATCCCAAATGAATGCAACTATAGAAGTAAAAGTAAGATAAATTTACTTTGGGGAAAGAGATTTCTATTTCACAGGATTTCTATTCCATTCTAAGAAAAACTTAATGTAGTTAGCTGGAGACTAACTCAAATGATTCTGCATTCTCACTGAGGAAGCTCACAACTTATTAATTCCTGTCCATCTTGTGCAACTCTTGTCCATATCCTCTGATGGGTTTCTTTCAGGGGGCTACCCAATGTGTTGGTGCCCTTCCTAACTTTTCTTAACATCAAAAGGGTTTCAATAGTACATGGACATTCTACTGGTTATCCCTTCTCACTATGTTGCCCATCCCACTCAGGGGGTTGTTATGAGAATCAAATGACATGATATTCATTTGCCTGGCACACAGCAAACACTTAATGTATGCTTGTTCTCTTCCCTTCCTCCATTCATTTTTAATCACATATTTCTTTGATAATATCCTTTACTCTTCTCAGCTGTCATGGAGAACATTCAGTATAGAATTAAGTTGAAGAGGAATTCCCTCTGGTTGGATATGTTCCCTCAGATGTTTTTGTTTTGCTTGACATCTTTCTGGTTGCATCAAGCCCTGGAACACTGCATAGCTTCCAACAGGAGACCCAAGAATTTGACTTAACCATCCACAGACTAATTAACAAGGGACTATTTCTCCAGATTATATTATACTTTTAGATAGATAGACTATAGAACTTGTCAATCAGTATGTAGAACTTGGACAGACAATGCCAATGGACAATGCATCGGGCCCAGAATGAAACAAAAGGAAGACTGGGCGTTGGGTTGCCTTTTGAAAAAGTTCAAAGAAAGATCTTTTAATGACCCCAAACTTCTTGCTTAAACAGAGAACTATCTTTTTATTCTATGGGTATTGTTATACGGCAGAATTGTCTTTCTATTCTCAGTGCCTCCTACAGTGCCTGACACATAGTAGGCATTTAATAAATGCTTCTTGATCTATTTCTTATTCAGTAGATTTTTCTTCATTAATCTTTGTTTTACCTTCTATTCCAGTTCTTTGGAAACCATGATATCCCATGACTTACAACCACAAGCATTCATATAACAATTTTATATGAAACTATTTCCCTCCCCCCAAAAATCTCTTTTTCTCATGTTCAGATTTTTGCCTTTTTTGGGGAAGGAGAAGTGGTAATAATCTCCATCTTTCCCCCCAACTTTACATATACATACATACATACATATATATATATTTGTACACAGAAAGTCCAGAATTAGCTTTGCACCTCAACGCCAGTTTAGAGGAGCATTTGAAGTTAAAGCTCTTTGCCCCCTTTCCATTTTCATCACAGCATCCTTTTCCGTTTCTGTTTTTTTTCCCTCAAAAAAAATTCTGATTTAACAAAACTTGATCTGTTTGGGACAGAACAGGCCTCACTATCCTTCCTGTGTTACACCAAGCAGAGTGAGAAATGAAAGCTAAAGGGCTAGGCCAATTTCAGGGGGGAAAATGCCCCCAAAGGTCAGGGGGAAATGGAAGCCTGTTCATTCTGTGCTCCCCGGGTGATATTCAATAACTCTTTTCGTCTTTCTACTGGAGGACACAGGCTCATTTGCTCAATTTGGGGTGACAGCAGCATGTTTTGTCAGAACATAGCTGGAGTTTTAAGTGAGTACAGCTTTTGGAGGCTGAAGGAAACATCTTTTATCTTAGCAACAGGAGGGCATGGAAATGCAAGGTTTTTGGCAACAGTAGTATAAATCTAGTGTTTGTGAGGGGCTGACTTAGCCTGGGAGGAAGGAATGCACAGTTTCCCTTTGACGGTGTGATTTCCTGCTTCTCGTTTGAGAAGTTGTCTGGACTCAATGCTGAAGAAAGTCTGCATCAATTACTTGAAAGGAAACCAACCCTATTTCTGAAAGTTTGGCAGCAGAAATATTCATTGTTGAGAAGGGGGAAGAAAGGGGAAAAAAAACCCCTAATGAACTCCTCTTTCTGCTGTATTTTTCAAAGGCCCTATTGTTAGAGCGGCTTTATTTTTGCAGTGTTCTTGGGAGACCATCCCTATGCCCTACTTTTAAGGATTTGTAACTTTGTCATTGAAAATTAACTTGGAGATGAATTAGGGCTCTGGCCCAGAAATATTTTTCCCCCACAGAAGCTCCCCTAAAACAACCAAAGAAAGAAAATAGATTGAGGTTTCTCAGAAAGTGTTTATACTCCATCCCGTCAAAGTGATTAATTCGAGTTTTTCTAACTTTCATCTCTAATGGGAAGGCTGACATTTTTATTTGATTCTTTTTACAGCATCCAAAATAATCTCCCCTTACAAAAGTAACGACTAGTTAATTACTGCAGAGCAGCTGTTAGCCCTTCTCCATCGTCTGTCCTCTTTAGAAACCATTCTTTGGTTGCTGCATATGAAGCAGAAAGGCTCTGGGACAACTTATCAGCTGGATGATTGAATGAAGCCCTTGTTTTGGCAGCGATCTATGCAGGCCATTTGGTCACATAATGGTAAGACTAGTTCTCATTTGTACAATAGTTTAGAGTTGCCAAAGCTGTTTCCTCACTCTGTGAAGTACATTTTGAGCCCCATTTTACAGATAAGAACATTGAGGTTACTTCAGCAGTCATAGCTAATAATGGAACTTTTGAATACAGAACTTCTGACAGTTAAGGTCAGTGACTACTAACACAGCATCTTTTGTTTCTTAACTTGCATTTTTTTTTTCTGGCTTATTTTCCTTACTCTCTTTTAGTGGTCATAGTTAAAAAAAATAAATAAACGCTGGCAGCTACATAGCAAATATACCTTGGATCCAGTTGTGCTCCCTGAAACCAAACAACCCCACATTGTTGGGTGAAGAGGAGATTATTTAGTATTTAAAATTTCAGTCTTTTTTGTGGCTCTCGATAACATGTTTTCCTGTATACTCCTACCTTGGAGAATGAAATCTAGTGAATAGAATGAAATCTTTATTTAATGACTGTCAGCCACTGAACACGTATTCCTATTATGACAGGCCTATAGATGCAAAAGGAAAGGGTAAGAGACTAGGGCTGAATGTGTAAGGAACCATTTCCTTACCTATAAAATGACATGATTGGATCAGATGGTCTCTTGTCTGTTCCCTTCCAGCTTTAGCTTTCTATGTTCTAATGTTCTAGAATTAAGCATTCTATAATCTAGGCTCCCTTCTCCTGTAGAACTAATTTTATGCTACAACTTTCCAGTGTTTTAATGTTCTTTGTTCTAAGGCCCCTTCCAGCTCTGGTGTGTTCTGAGCCTATGAAGGTTGCCTCTTGGACTTAGTCTCTGATCCAAGCTTTCTTTCTTAGGACTTGCTCTTCTCCCTTCAAATCTGAGTGCAAGAAAATCATCCACACTGACCTGGAATTCTGGTGAGACCAATTCCGGGTAATGAATCATTTTCCTGTATCATAAGTATACCACTTACTGGACAGACAGCAAGGCTTCCTGAGATATTAATTACCATTGTGGCAAAAAGCAACCCCAACTAAAACACAGTTAGCTTCTCATAAACACCATGGTAAGCCATCTTAATCCCCGCATACCTCTGGGTGTGCTTTTTTGTTTCACTGAGCTGTTAAAAATATACATGTGCATGCATACACACACACACACACACACACACACACACACACAAAACCAAGCTCTTGCATGCTATTCAAAGAAGAAAGCAAAAGCTGCCACCACTTTGGAATTGGAGATGGAAATATAAATGGAAACAGTTTAACTTTTGCTTTTGCATCTTTGGAGGATGTAGTCATAGCCCCATTTCACAGATCAGGATGAGAAGGTTGCAAACAAAAAAAAAAGAAAGAAAGAAAGAAAGAATGAAAAACTCCAGTATCAAGATTTAGGTGTACAAAGCGGGGCCAAGTTGTCAGCCTCCAATTCATTTTGACTGATAATCACGTGTGACCTTTTCCATTTAGAAAGGAATTCTGTGTTCTCCAGCCACTCTAAACCCAGCCCTGTAAGCACACTTAATTTCTACTTTGTTTAGCAATCAGAGTTGCTGTGACTTTTGAAAGGCATGAAATCCCTAAATGATGGAACGTAAGATACTTCTCTTCCAACCCCCCCTTTGCCACCCCCTAAAGCCCAGAGAAACAATCTCAATACACAAAATTAGAAAAACATACACAGAATAGTTGTTTAAAATTCACAGCTGTCAACATCAAGTGTTTTGTGCAACAGAAAGAATGTAAGAAACCTCAAGTTAACAGAATAGCCGCAGATGTATTGGTTCTCGGAGAGCCCTCCCCAAGCATTGTCTGCAGTGGGTTTTTGCCGAAGCTCATTTGCATTGCAGTACAAAGGTCCTCTGTTGGAGACCCTTTCTCTCTCGGCTCTGTCTGGAAAAGGCGCCTGGCCATCCGCAGCATAGATAGTTTTCATTACTCCTCCCGTCAGGAACCTACAGGAATGAACACAAATCTGTTATTTTAACACAACATGTGCACAAAGTGGTGTTTTCAGTGCGAATAAAGCTCGGGGAAGGCAAAGAAAGGGGCCTTTTATTTGGAGGAGATAGTCAAAGGAAGCGCCATTGAACTGGAGGCTGGCTTATATGAATAAAGTTGTTAGAGATTTTTCAGCCTGGAGGCCAGAAGCTAATGCTGCGAGGCAGAGGGATGGTCGCTGTGGACCAAGGCATAAGAATGCCTAATTGCATTGGTTAATTGCATTCTTAGCTGGCCTGCCAAAGTGAAGTAAATGCTTTGGGGGCACAGTTTATTTTTCCTAAGAGGGAATTTTTTTTTCAGTTGAATAAACATGTTTGACAGCAACAAAAAAATCCATATATTTTATTATTGTGATTTACCTCAAAAGACACACCCTCACTTTTCCTGGTGAGTGTTACATCCTGATAATGACTTCAGGAAAATTAATTCAACAAGAATTTATTAAGCACCTACGTGCAAGGAACTGGGCTCTGATTATACAAAGACAAAAATCAGAAATCCCTTCCCTCAAAGGGCATGATATTCTACTGGAGATGCAAAATTATGCTTACAATTAAGGAAAAGCAAGATATATAAAAGTCAATGTGGAGGGTGGACCTAGGGCCCACATCCCAGCTGACAGGGAAGCTAAGATTGGTTGAGGCTTGAGCACAAGGGTTTTAAACTGCAATGGACTAGGTCAATTAGATGTTGGTACTAAGGCTGGCATCAACATGCCAGGAGTGAGCCTCCTGGTTGCCTAAGTAGGAGTAAAACTGTCCAGATCAGAAATAGAATAGGTCAAAGCTTTCATGTCAGTCCTCAGAGGGACTGAGCCCATGAGTAACCTCTGAATTTCCAAGCTGGGTAAAATAGGGGAGACTTTGTCTTTAAAAAGAGTAATTTGGGGTTACAAAAAGTCAGGGAATCAAGAAAGACTTCTTGTAGGAGAGTGCATTTAAGCAGAGCCTTCAAGGGAGTTAGGGATTCCAAGGAGTAGAGGGAGAAAAGGAGAGCTATTACAGGTGTTGGGATCAGCCTATATTCACAAAAGCACCAGACTGGGAGATGGAATTCAATTTATAGGATAGACTATCTGGGCTGGATGGGGAGAAAAATTAAATTTGGAAATTAAGATTGGAGAAAGGTTGTGAAGGGTTTTTAAATGCCAAACAGAGGAGTTTGAGTTCTACCCTAGAAGCAACAGGGAACCACTGAAGCTTCTTGAAAAGAGGAGTAACATGACTCTACTTATGCTTTAGGAATATCAGTTTGGTAGCTGTCTAGAGGATAGCTTGAAGAAGGGAGAGATTAGTGTAGGGGAGGCCAATTAAGAGTTTACTGCAGTCATCCAAATAAAATTTGAAAAGAGACTAAACTGGGGTGGTAGCCATGTGAGTGGAGAGAAATGGAACAAACGCCAATGGTATCATAGAGCTACCTGTAACTAATTGGGTGTAGAGGTTGAACCTGGAAGAATGGTCAAGACTGCCTCTAAGTCACTTGGTGACCAAGAAGATGGGGATTCTTTTGACAGAAATAGAGATATTCATTGTATCCTATGAGTTACTAGAGTGCTTTCAAATTTACAAACTACTCTTTCCCTACTTGCACAATCTTGTGAGGCAGATTTTATGAGGACTGTTATTCCCATATTATAGATGATGAGATTGAGGTTCAGATAATTTAAGTGGCAGATAAGATTGAGTAAGCATATCATATAGCCCTTCTCATTTTTTACAGGGACCTAAGACTAAAAGAAGTTAGAAGCCTTTCCCAACACTACAGCTAGAAAATAGCTCAATTTCTTTAGATTTGACTACGGCAAAAAGTATTCCAGGTAAAATGTCAAAATCAGGTTCCGTGACTCCACATCCAGTATTCTTGCCACTGCACCAACAACTGCCTCTACTTGTCCAAGGCCTTTGTTACAAGGGTCGGAGGCAGAGATCAAATTCAGGACTTTGTACTCCAATTCCAGTGCTCTTTCTACCACACCATACCTCCTTGTTGTCTCTCCAAGTAACTAACCATTTTGACCTTGAATTTTAAAAAAGAATTTTATTTCAGAAATTTTTCAGTTTTCCAAAGTCTAGACTTAAAATTAGACAAATTTGAAATGTTATAAATCTCTTGGCAAACTGCTCCACTTGCCGTGGTAGGGAAGAAATTTTGCTGTCAAAGTCCATGCATCTTTGCTGTTGATACCCTAATTTTTATTCCTGTGCTCAGACCACTGAGCTAAATCGATTAAGTTTAATTGGAGATAACTATGTGTTTGATTACTCTTAAGAAACATGGTCCCTCTCTGTTCTTCTGTGGACATTGCCTCCCTGACATCTTTGAAACACAATTTTATTTTTTTCTAATTTACCTACAGTGTTAAACCCTGTTTATGTTAACTCCGCCCTCCTGTCAAAATTAAGTCAGGAGGCCAAAATATAAAGGAATTGTCTATAAAATTTTAGAACTGTAATTGACTTTAGGGATAATCTATCCGTATAATATCTTTTTATAGAGGAAATAACTGACACCCAGAAAGATTCTGTCACTTACTTAGGAAATATCAGAGGCAGGATTTGAATCCAAGACTTTCTGGCTCCAGAGTCACATTTTTATCTCCTATTCCACGTTGCTTCTCTGTTCTTTTCAGTGTTCCAGGAAACTCTCTAAGAATCTACACAATGCAGAGATGGTGCTGATCTCTTTTGGTAGAAGTTCTTTAACTTAAATAATTGTAGTTCTGGCCAAAAAAAAAAAAACAAAAAACCTTCCCCTCCAAACAAAATAAAAAGCAAAAATAATTTGAGGGTGGTGGATTTGAAGTGGAAGATGAAAAGAACTCACAACCCAGAGAATCTGTGTTCTATGTTCTAACATTCTATGTTCTAAGGACTCTTTCCCCCACTTTGTCCTTCTATGTTCTATGGTTGCTCAGAATCCCATGATCCTTCTAATATATTCTTCAGTTTGAGATTCTCACACTCCACTCGCTCCTGACTAGCACGAGGGCTTTGTGAGCTCAGCTTTCCCAACTAGTCTGTCCTGTGAGACCAGATCAAGAGGAGATTAGGTTCTACTCTGGGAGATTAGCTTTTTTTCACCCCAAACATAAGGAATTCTTTGGGTTGTATTTTTTAACTTGCCCCTCAGGCCTGGGGATAATGCCATTAGAGCCATTTTACAGGCACCAGAGTCCCCATAAAGGAGGCCCTGATTTAAGTAGCCTCCTGTGGAGCCAGTGTCAAAGTTCTGAGTTGTTTACAGGTGACATCAGAAGATCCGCTTTCTGCAGCAGAGCTGGGCATCGATCATCTCCAGACTCACGGCGCCTAATCCGCCCTCATCAGAAATCACACTGTCCTCTCTTTCCCTCTTGCCTCCCAAACTGCAGGTCAAACAATCAGCCTCATTCTCTACCTCCAGGACAGTGGAGAGAGGTGGTTGCCTTAGGATGAACTAAAATAATACTTCATACGCCCTTACTACAGGGAAAAGAAGAAAAGAGGGACAGCCCAGTCCTTCCCCCTGTCATTCTCAAATAGGGAGCCCTGTAGACTCCTAAAATTAAGATCTGCTTTAGCAGTTCTATTGCTTAACGGAAGACAGTAGTTTATCTATTCCCTCTGCCAGGAGCCAGAACACCAGTGGAAATGGAAAGAACACTGCCTTGGCACTCAGGGCACTTAATCTAGTTGGGCTTTGCCTACAATAATCTGTGTGACCTGGGGAAAATTACTTACTCTGTCTGAGTCTCAGTGGCTATACTAGATTATTTCTATAATCCCTTCCAGATCTAAAACTTTATGCATTTCCACCCAAAAGAATGTAAATTCTTTGACACGGAGTCAGGAAGCCCTGGGTTAAGACACTGACTTACTAGCTATGGAACCCTAAGCAAGTAATGTAATGTTTCTCTAATTTATTTTCCTCATCTGTAAAATGAGAAGGTTGAGCTTGGAGGACTCTAAGATCTCTCCCCACTCTAACTCTATGATTCTGACTGTTGTTTCATCTTTGTATCCCAAGCCTCTAGAACAGTGCCTGGGACACAGCAAAAGTTTAATAAATACTTGTTAAATTAAGTGGCAGACTTGAAAGGGATCTTAGGGACCATGTCACCTAAGCTGCTCAGTTTATAGTTAAGAAAACGAGACCCAGGGATGTTAAGTGGCTTGCCTAAGGTCACTTAGGAACTTACAATAATATATCCAATTTATACAGCAATTTAAGTTTTGCAGAGCACAGAATCAGGATGCAAGCCTAATTCTTCCAACTAGAAAATCAGTTTCCTTTTCACTCCACTTCATTGCCCCTGGTAGAGCTATAGCATAGTGAGAGCGTTTACAATCCTTTCATCATATTAAGCCCTGTTTATAAGTACAGAAGTACTTTCAGTACTGCCTACTTTTAGCAGCTTTTGTGCCTTCATCCATGCAAGGATGTCCTGAAATAGTTTCAGAACTATATACGGTATATACAGTAATCCCCTTAGTATCTTGTGCCTCAAACCCCAAGGAAGTCAGTCATATTACGTTTCACCTCATTTGTTTGGTTGTAATCATTGCAGTAAGGCATTTTGAGGATGAACAAAAAATCCCTTTAATTTTTCTGTATTTAATTTTAATGTACATTTATTCTTTCAGTAGTTTTATATCAGTTACTTGGTGGGAGTTTGTCTATATGTATTTAGAGTTAGACTAAATCAATGTTGGTAAAGGTGTTTACATTGAAATTTTATTTTGGGGAGAAATAACTTACTTTGTCATTGTGAAAAAGTCCACACTTTCACTTTTGGAGTTTGTTTCATTTTCATTTCTTACTTCCAGGGGAAAAAAAAATACTGTTAAGAATATCAAGGATACAGTGATATACTGAGCCTTTGGCAGAAGTATTGTGGGAATGTATATGATAAAGAATTGAAGACAACCTTAGCATTCATTGTGTCTGATTCCTTTTTTCTTTGTTTTGTTAGAATTTAACTTTTTTTAACCTTTTCCCAACTAATGAATAGTGCCTTCCCTCTATTGATGATCCCCAATTTATCTTGCAGCTATCTTGTTTGTACGTACATTTGTACACACATACGTATGTACGTTTGCCATCTTGTCACCCCCATTAAACCCTTGAAAGCAAAACTTGTCTTTTGCTTTTCTTTGTTTCCCTGATGTTTAGTGTCTGACATGTTGTTGCTGTAACTTCTGTGGTTGTTCAGTGGCTTCAGTTGTGGCAAACTCTTCATGGCTCCCTCCATCTGGGACTTTCTTGACAAAGATTCCAAAGTGGGCCATTTCCTTCTCCAGCTCATTTTATGGATTAGGAACTGAGGCAAATAAAGTTAAATAACTTGCCTAGAGTCACACAGCTAGTAAGTGTCTGAAGCTGGACTTGAACTTAGGAAAATTGAGTCTTCCTTACTCCAAGCCTGGCACTCATCCACTGTGCCACCTACCTACCCCACCTGACATAGAGTAGGCATTTAAATACTTATTGGCTCAGTGATTCTCTTCTGCTATCTCCCTTTACCCAGCTGAGAAAAAAGAAAAAGAAAATCCTTGATTTTTGGTTGTTGCTTTTTTTAAATGCACATCAATACGTATAATCAAGCCAAAAAAAAAAATTTCCCCAGTGGGTGTGTGCAGAACTTTATGTCTCACTCTGTATCTCAAACCCATCACTTTTCTTTTAGTCGATAAGTAACAGGCTTCATTATCAATTCTCAGGAGTCATGATTAGTCACTGCACTGATTAAAAGTCTTAAGTCTTTCAAAGTTGTTTGCTTTTAAAATATTATTGTTACTCTATAAAATGTTTTTCTGGTTCTGTTCACTCCTCTGCATCACTTCATACAAGTCTTCCCAGGTTTTTCTGAAACTGTCTCTTTTAACATTCCTTCCAGCATAATAGTGTTCCAAAATATTCATATACCATTATTTATTTACTCATTCCTCAACTGATAGCTATCCCTTAGTTTCCAGTTTTTGCTACTTCAAAAAGACCAACCTTCTCTTTTTGCAGATAAGGAAATAGAGGCACAGAGACATTAAATAACTTGCCCAATGTCATGTGAGTAGAAAGGGGCATTTGGGTCACATTACCAGGGTCCAGTTTCACTCCTCCAGTAGTCAAAAAAGTTCTTTTTAACTCCCCTGGTCCTTCTACAGAATGATTCAATGCATACTTCATACAATGCCTCCTATGGAAATTTGTGTGCAATTAGTATTTTAAAATCAGTTTGCCTTTTAGACATTCAGGAAAAAGAAATGGTATAGAAACATAGTAAGAGATAAGCCTTTTTTCTTTTTCCCTTTTTCTTCTTCCCTTTCTTTCTGGCTTTCAATTTCTTTATCTTTCCTTTAGTCAAGCAGTCTTCAACCTTTTTTGTCTCAGGAACCCTTCTACATTCTTAAAAATTATTGGGGACCCCACAAAGAGCTTTTGTTTACATGGGTTATATCTATCAATATTTATCATGTTAGAAATAAAACAGCTTAGCATTACTATGAAAATAGTTTTGACCTCATGGACCCTATGAAAGGATTTCAAGGACCCCCAGAGGGCTCTAGCCCACACTTTGAGAACTGTGGCTCTAGCCAATGATTTTAATTTCAGAGCAGTAAAGCAGATAAATGAGATGATTTGAATTTATATCCTTCTCTTCTATTGTTAATATGAATTATTTGTTTTAGATAAGATTGTTTGTTTTCATTGAATTGTTGGAAGTCAATGAGTTAAAGAAAATGGATTTAAAGTTCCACAGGTATGCATCAGTTGTACAGTTCCATAATGGTGACCCAGGGTTGGGAGCACTTATCTGTAAGGGAAAAAGTCTCAAACCAAAAAAAAAAAAAAAATGGCTAGAAGTAAAAACAGAACCCTGATTCATGCATTTGCTAATTGTTCTTCCTTTCTCTGACCATTCCACTGTTCAAAGTTTATCTGAAAGTAGTCAGTCATTTGAGGATCAGATTTAAATGAATTTAAAGTGGTGGTGTAGGCTTTAGTGGAAATCTTAAGTTGGTCAAATACTTTTTTAGCAGAATTATCTGAAATTATGCAGGATATTATGTTGGCCATTACTGTTTGAACACTTTATATAAACTACAATAATACACATTCATCTTTATGGCATGATCAAGTCTTAAAACTAATTCTGGTGAATTAAGAATTGTATTTCGCAGGAATTAACAACCACTATTTGACTGCAGTTGTAAAAATTTTATTAGGCAATACATCTGACCTCAAATTGGAAATTTGTGTTGGAACCAGTTTAGGAAATCATTATAGCTCTGCTGTTAATTTTATATTTGCCTAATAAAACACAGCAGGAACAAGGAGACGTGAGTTAGTATAACAAAAGAAAGCTCTTGGACATGTTTTATGTGACTGTTTTCAGCCTAGCTAAAGCTCCAAAAAGTGCCACATCTCTGTTGTGTATTTGTTGCTGCCACTGACCTTGTGGGAATGGCAGTGTCCATAGGAATCAGGTTTAAAGAGAAGAAAATATTGTTTGTTTTCATTCTTATGAAGTCATATAAAATGTCATTATGCATGTAGCTAAGGCTGGGTGCTATAATGAGCTAAGTATTAATGTAGGTGTGTATACATATATACACATATATGCACACATGCATATGTACTGTATAGTTTCATGTACACATGTATGTATATACATACTCACTTCAAAATAACTACATGCAACGAAACATTGCCCTAATAGAGATCCTCTTGGTCTAATTTTTTTGTTGCTGTATTAACCAGATTGCATCAGAAAGCTCATTAGCGGAGCAAGATTGAGCCTATCTTGGAATCAAAAAGCACATTCCTTTTTACAATAGGAGAGAGATAATTGCACACTTAGTACATCCTTGAGGTTGAGTGTTATATTTCCTCCTTCAGGTCTCATTTTGTATCCTCCAGACTTTGTCCATTTCAGCCTGAATTAATCATGCAAAAAACATTTTTTGAACAATTAATCAATAAACATTTATTAAGCACCTACTACCTGCCTGGCTCTATGCTAAGCTATATAGAATATGGTAGAAGTATGAATTATGGTCTCTACTCTCAAAGAGTTAGCAGTCTACATAAGATTAACACATAAAGTGCTCTGATGGGTATATGATCTCCTGATGAAGGCTTCTCTTTGCAGTCATTATCCTGTTATATTCTTGGCCATTTTTTTGGACAATGAAAATCTGCTTTGCTACCTGACATCGTAGAAAAACTGGGATAACACCGGCAGTGTGTGTCAGGGATAGGATTTGAACCCAGGTCTTCCTGACTTTCAGTTTAATTCTTTATCCATTATGTTACACTGACACTCGTTTTTGTTCATATCCTCTGAGAAAGTCTCTATGGGGGATGTGTCCAAAACCCAGCAGACCTTCCTATAAGTCTTTTAACATTTTGTGGCTACCACTGTTGGCTATTTATCTTTCATTCTTGCCACATTACCAATTCATCTCATTTTCCAATCCTATATTTTCTTGATGTTATCATTTACATTATTTCTTATGTGCAAATCATTATCAATAATAACTGCAGAATACTTTTACCTGCCAAGTACTCTTCCATTGCTCTTTGGGTTACCCATGATTTTGATTCTTCAGAGAATGTGGCATTCCACGATGCTGTTGTTCATCTTTTATTCTCAAAGATGACTAATGACATCCGAAGGGCCATGTCTTGACTTCCAAGTGAATTAGATTTAAGTGAGGCAGGGCTGTACAAAGTCACCAACCTGACTCTCTCCTCCGGAGTCATTTGGAGTCCGGTGGCATGACGTACATCAGTATGACTGGCAATGGCCTCAGGCATTCCATGATCTCTTAGATATATAACCTGTGAGACAATTACCAAACAGTATATAATTAAGTTTGTGATTGTGAAAAGACTAAAAGTACTATAGGAATCCAGAACGCAGGGATAACATCATAGGCTGGAGTAACTGGGTAGAACTTCTTAGAAGGGACAAAACTTGAGCTAAGTCTTAAAGAATGGGTAGAATTTGAAGAGGTAGATAGGAAAAGGGTACTAAGTAAACTTAGAAACTATGAAGGAGTTGTTCACTTATTGGTATCTGTACACTACAGGGCTACAATTTCTCAAGTTAAGTTATTAGTAGATCAGGTAAAAGAACTGTCAGAGCTCTTCAGTAACAAGTCTAGCTATAGGTGGGCTATAGATTCTAACCCCAATTTTCTGTGTTTTCTTAACATGTTGATATAGCCTAAATAAAGACGCCAATGCCTTCATTCTTCTCCAGAATGAACACCTACTATGTACCAGGCACTGGGGAAACAAACAAACAAAAACATGAAACAAGACCTGTCCTCAATGAGCTTACTTACAGCATGTACACAGATAACACAAGATAAATACAAAATAATTACAAAGCAATTGGGTTGTTCAGTGGTTTTTCAGTTATTTTTCAGTTTCAGTGGCTTTTATGACCCCAATTGAGACTTTTTTGGCAAAGATCCTAGAATGATTTGCCATATCTTTGTCCAGCTCATCTAACAGATGAGGTGACTGGACAAAAGGGTTAAGTGACTTGCCCAGGGTCACATAACTAGGAAGTGTCTGAGGCTAGATTTGAACTTAGAAAGATGAGTCTTTCTGTCTCCAGGTTTGACACTCTATCCACTGCAGCACCACCTTGAAGGGTGAGGGGATAAGGTTCTTAAATCTAGTACCAACTTTTGGAAAGGTGTGGTATACTAGCAAGAGCACCAGATTTAGTGTCTTATGACCTAGGCCAGTTAGGGCCACAATGAATAGAGGGCTGAGCCTGGAGTCAGGAAGACCTGGGTTCAAATCTGATCTCTGACACTTCCTAGCTATGTGACCCTGTGCAAGTCACTTAACCCTGTTTGCCTCAGTTTCCTCATCTGTAAAATGAGCTGGAGAAGGAAATGGAAAACCACTCCAATATCTTTGTCAAGAAAATAATAACAGACCTGAGTTTGGATCTTAACGCTGCTCCTGACTAGCTATGGCAAGTTACTTAATCTCTCCATTTCCACATCTACAAAATGAAGAAGGGGTTGGACTAGGATTCCTCCAGTTCTAAATTCAATGATCCATCTCCAATGGAGATAATCCAACCTCACCTTCTCCCCTTTCCCATGGAATTATTGTAAGCACTAGAGTAGGGAAAGCATCTTTGTGGGAAAACCTGATGACATCTAAGGTATTTGTTGCCAGATGCCCAAAGCAAACTGCAGACTGTATACCTGTTCAAGTCTCAGCACAAGATACAAGCTTCCTTACTTCAAAAGAAGCCTGGTATCACTAATATAGGCACCCCATGCCACCACCGAAGGTCACAAACCTTCCATGCCTAAGTATAGTATTCATCACTTGCTGTAACCAATTTTTAAAAATTTATTACCTGGTAACTAACTTTCTGGTGGATGAGCACTGTGAGATAACAGTCCCAAAAGAGGCAAGAGAGAACCCACAGTAAAGAGAGACTTGAAAACAATTCCCAAATTTGTAGGTGCTTTGATGTGTTTTGTAGTAGTTCGTAAGTGTCATTACTGAGAGGAATGTTAGAAATAATCATCTTGTGAGAAAATACTTTGCCTCACCCCTTTGTAGAGATAATCCAATATATATAATCAGATTATTTAATAAATTGATTTGTTCTACTGATTTTTTCTCTTCTTTTTATTTTTCTTTATGTAAATCTTTCATATAAGGAATGGATCTCTGGAACGGAGAGGCAAAAAAGGAAATTTAGGTGATACAAAAATTAAATATAACAATAAAATTAATTTTTTTAAAAATGATCTTATCTAACTCTTTTTTTTACCAGAAACTGAGGCCTAAAAGAGGCTAAATGACTTGCCTGTAGTGACCTAAGTAGCAAAAAACAGAACTCAAATTTGAACCCAGCTCCATCTGACTCTAATATTCTGTTCTTTCCATTAAAACTCCATTGTCCCTTGTCTCCCACTCCAACTCCCAGGAAAAGTAAGAGAGTTGAGATTTTCTAAGCAGGCAGGCCAATAGGAAAATTAATAAACACAAAAAGAAATTAGCAAGCCATGTTGGTGGAATTTATGAGGAAAATTGTAATGTCAGGGATGCAGGAGGTAAATATTACCAATCTTACACCAGCAAAAAGCATCTCGATCACTGCCAAAATGGTGCCCTTAATCAAATCCTGGAAAAGAAAATGAAACTTCAAATCCTAAGTCTATTGATTTGAGAGTTACATGTCTGGTTCAGATTCTTGGCAAGACTTACACCCATTTGGGGAATGATGTCTGGGCCAATACATACATTTTCATTTAGCACAGGAAGCCACTAGTGAAACAAATTGTCTGCTTTGGTGTTCCTTATGACACCTAGCTTATAGTTGGGATTCCATAAATGATGGACCTCTCTCTCCAGCAAGTATAAACTTATTTTTATCTTAATGACTCAGAGACTGAAGGTAGAGGCAAATAATAAAATTTGAGATTAATAAAAGGATACAATGTAAACCCCTTTTAGTCAATGTCTTATTTAAAAAAAAAATAATTATGCTCCCTTCATTTTATTAAAAGTCTGAGCTCCGTTATCAGAGAATACACTGATATGCCAAGAACCACCACCCCCCATCACCAAAATTACAGTAAATTAAAATTTATTTCCCAAGAGAGAAGAGAAATTTCAGAGGAATGAGAGAGAGAAAGAACTAATAGACTTTCATTCTCTGAACAATCTTTTTTTTTTCCAAAAGAATATGCTTTCAGGCAAATAAATTTGTGTCGCCTCCTGAGGAATGTTATGTTTGCTGCTGTAAGACAATAGTAATTAAAAAATTAAACTATTAAAAAGGGGGAAAAGTTTGTCATTCATTTTAATTTTGTTATGTGAATTAATATTGCTTTTTTATAATGCTGTATTCTAGCAATTTATCATACAGACCAAGTTCTTGCTCCCACATTGTAGATAATTAGTTTACATCACTGAACAGAAATGCATTGTCTCTGATGATCTTAAGAACTGACTAACAAATCATTTCTACTGGGAATTAATTCATTGAGATTCTCTTTGGGCCTTAACCATAACAATATGCAACACCGTCCTTAAATGTTAAAAGTCACCCTGATTTGTACCAGATTTTTAATCCTAGATGATCATAAATAGATCTTTGTGACAAATCACCTTTAGATTGTTCAACTTTAGGAAAGGATTTATGGTCTTAAGCATAATTTTAATTAATAATTCTCTCTCCCCTCTTTTTTCTCTCCCTCTTTTCCCTACTTCTCCTCCTTTTCCCATCTCCATCCCCACTTCTGTCCACAACAAACCAAGAACCATAATAGCTTTGAGATTTATCCATAATTGTTAAAGGTATAAAATCATTTTGGATGCTTTTGTCCACTTTGTTTCCCCAAAAACTTGATTTCTCCATAAATTTTTCAGGGAAAAAAAAAGTAACCTTGACACAGAATTCTAGTATTTCTAGTATTTATCACCATTAAAATGTGAGCCACATTTGGGTTTTGTTTCTGAACAGGAGAAAAATCTGATAGCATCCTCCAGGGAAAATTTCAGGTGAGACTCAATCACACACATATTATGTCCTTAATCTGCCTTACTGCTATGATAAATATGATACCAGGAGATACAGTCTGGGAATAGAATAGGGCCACACTTTTAGCTACTGTAGTAGGTGCCAAATCTTCTCCTCAAATGTTTCCCATGAGCTGATTATTTCTTAGAATTAGAAACCTTGGAATATCATCAATTTCATCATAAAATATTAAAAGTACTCCAATCGAATAATCAACCATGATTCCAGGGATCAACAAGGAACTTTACCTACTTCATGACAGGGAGATAATAGACTAATACGGAGAATAAGAAGTGCCTTTTGAGATGTCACCAACGTGGGGATTCATTTTGTTTAACTATACTATGTGATAGAAGAGTTTCTGTATTCCTGCTTTTTCTTTAGATCCATGAATGAAGGAGGGGGGAATGAATGCTTGAAAAGCATTTAAAGTACTTGATGAAGCTTGTCCCTATAATAGGCTCCATACAGAAAGAATGATTTGAATATTAAGCCTTATTCTTTGGGAATGTACTACCTGTGAAAGACTGCCACTGCTACTGGCCATGACCTGTACATATTTTGTCATAAACAACAGTTTTATTAAACATTTTCTGTGTTGAGGGCCCCTTGTAGCCAATACAGGGGAAGGTATAAAGCAGTGAACCTCAGGTTCCTCTCCAAAAGCAGCTTCCAGTCAAGCTGGGGAAACAGGACAGGTATGTGAAAAATAAATTCCCAAATTAGGCAGCATAGGTGGGTTGCTGATTGATAAGGTCAAATGAAGGAAGACTTGAATTGATATATAAATGTTTCCTCATATTTCTATAATGTTTTAAGGTCTGTGTTTACCTCATAACAACCCTGTGTAGTAGTTGGTAAGGAATGTGGTATCCCTATTTTGCAGATGAGCAGACTGAGATTCAAAGAGTAAGTTTTTTCAACAGATATTTATTTGGTGCCTACTCTGTGTAGAGCATCATACCAGACACTGGGGGAAACTAGAAAAAAATTACATAGAATGTAATCTGCCCATATGGAGCTTATAATTTAGTAGGAGGTTGACATGGATAGCTATAATATAAACTATTTCAAGTGCATTACAGAGTCGTAAAACAAATTCACCATGCCTGTCCTTATGTAGGTTACAATCTACAAAGTAATGTGTAACCTCACCAATTGTGGAGCCCCCTCCAACCACATATAAAATAAGCCATCCATCCCTACCAACTCTGGGTGACTCTTGTCCATACCCTCCCATAAATTAACAAAAAGGGCCCACCCAGAGTGCTGGAAGCCTTCTTCACATCTACTGGTATTGTATGATTACCAGATGGCAATCCGCCTGTCTATCATACCTCACCTTTGCCATGTGACCAGTCCTTTTAATCCTGTCATAAAATGCAGTCATAACATCTTTTACTCCTGCTCTACATAAGCGCATAAGAAAGCAAAGTGCTTTATTAGGTCTGAAGAGGTAGAGAATGACCACTGGGGAAGACCAAGGAAGGCTTTAGAGAAGGGGTGACCTTGGGGTTGAGTTTTAAAGTCTGGGCAGGAGTTTGTTATGGGAACAGGAAGGGGAGGAAATGTCAGCATTTGGAACCATGTGAAAGAGCTAAGGACAGGAAACTATAGGATGTGCTATTTAACAGGGTGAAAGCCTAGACTACGTGGAGGTAAATCTATAGAGTATTTATAGTCGCATTGTGGAGGCCCTTGAAAGCTAAACAGAAGAACTGGAACTTTATTTTGTGGGCCTTAAGAAGTCACCTGTGACATAGTAGGTGGCTCTGTAACATACTGGAAAGTCCAGGTATTACAATAGAAAGTATTCTGGATTTGGAGTCAGAGCTCCTGGATTTAAATCCTGGCTATGCCATTTACTAACTGTTCAGCCTTGGGTAAGTCATCTAACTTCCTTCAGCTTCAGTTTCCTCATTTATAAAAGACAGAAGTCACATTAGACTTCCTCCAAGGTCCCTTACTGTTTTATGTTCCTATGATCCAGCCATCCCCCTGGGGAAACTTATGCCTGCTTTCTTTCTATCCCCCATCTAGTCAATCTATCTCACCTATTTGCCAATATTGGCAGTTTGGTTGAAAAACAGTTCCTAGAGCTGGAATGCACCTTAAATGTCATCTAGGCTAACCCCTCATGTTACAGATGAGGAAGCAAACCCAGACAGAGCAAATTATTTGCCAGAGGTAACAAGGAAGTAGATAACAGAGCTGGAAATCAAATACAAGTTGTGTGACTCTAAGCTCAACACTCCTGCCACTGTACTTTGCTGCTTGCTTTTCTTTGAAAAAATTCCCAAAGGCCTTTGCATCCTGTAACTTACTCAAGATCGAGTGGCTAGTAAGTGGGATTTGAACTGAGGTCTTCTGATTCCACATTCAGTGCTCTTTCCTTTGCACTTAACTCCCTGGAAATAAATAGCATGGGGATACTCCATTTAAAGGACCAGAAGTCTAAGAACTGTCAACTGTTCTTTCTACCTCACTTGGATGCCTCTGGGATGCTCCTTTCAGTTTAGTATTCTGAGACTTGGCAAATAAGGTTGTTTATTCTATCTGATCATATCTTCTTGCAGTCTTCGAATTTCCTGAGGAATTCTAATCTTTTTAATCTTTCCTCATATGGAAACTACTCTTTTCCTTACTAGCTTCTGTCACATTCCTTAGGTCTTTCTGAGTCCTATTGTTTCATGACTAAAATTTCACAAAATAATCCATGTGGGGATGAGACATGAATATATTCAAGAGTTTAAAGAAAAAAAAAAGAGGAAGCATGGTCTAATGGATAGAGTGGCAATCATGGATTTCAGAAAGATCTGGGTTCACGCCTTGTCTCTGATATATATTGACTGTGGGACCACAGTAGTCACCCATTTTCCCAATGTCTTGGGAAGCAATCTAAGACTATAAATTAAATGGCAATTTCTGATATGCATTGGTAAAGAGAATTTCCATGTGCCAATAAAATCATAAGTTCAGACTACCAGACCTAAAGGAGTGACAGAGACAGAAACAGAGAGACAAAGACAGAAACAGAGACAGAGATACAAAGAGAGATAGAGATACAGAGATGAGGAAAGAAGGAGATAGCATTTCATGGTGGACAGTGAGCCAGACTTGTAGTCTGGAAGATGTACATTCAAGTCATCTTCTGACTTGCTCCATATGTGAGGATGGGCAGGCCATTTAACCCGTGGGTCCCTTTGCCTTACCTCATCTCCCCCAACAAAACCTATGTAAAGATTAGGTTACTACCCGGAGTTTCCAATTTTGTCTTGGTATTGGCAGTGCCTAGTATATAGCAGACAATTAATAAATGCTTCCTGAATTAAATTGAATCTTCTTATAGGTCTTTTATTTTTTTAAAAGAAATGATGATAAATGTACAACCAAAATGATGACTACATAATTGGACAACATGGAGGAGAGGAACTATAGAATATAAGGAAAGTAAGCATCCCCTGAGGATGATGTGATCAGGAGTCTCACAGGATGAGATGGCATAAATGGATTGCAATCTCCAGCATTGAAAAGAATATCCAAATTGATGTCATCATCAACCCATATCAAAGTATTGATGTGTGCTTATAGTCTTAAGTATTATTTGGAGTTCAGAGGATGTCAATGACCAAAGCAAGCCTTTTGACCCACCATGGGTTAATGACCCAAACTTGAATCCAAAAGGGTTGAGCTCAGTCCGGTTTCCTTCTCCCTTTGATATCTCCATTTCCCATTTCACTTCCTCTTACAATTTCCTTCTTCCATTCCCAGAACAAACAGCTCTCAACTGTGGAATTTTGCCATTTTAAAAGTCATTTTCCCAGAGTCTGATATTCTAATTTGGCCTCATTCGCAGTTACCCCCATGGACGTTTTGATAAGTAACAGGACACCAGCTGTAAAAAGGCAGGAATTCATGTTCTTCATCTCTTATACAATAATGAGCCCCATGCCTGGAAACTTGGGTGTGGATGGGAATAACAGAAATTGAGCTCCTGGGGTCTCAAAGAGAAAAAAAATGGTGATATATTTGGGAACAGCAACATCAGAGAGTTCCAAGTGGACAAAGGCTTCTTTCCACTAGTAAGCCTTTTACATGTTTTGTTCCCCTGTTGAGCTCTGCAGCATAGGAATTATTTTTCACACGAACCAAATTTTCATTACCAAAGAAATATTTTAAGGCATAATAATAACTCACATCTCTATAGCACTTTAAGATTTACAAGAGACATTCCCCACAGCTTCTCTGAAAGGCAGGTATTTAAAATATATTTAATTCATATTTTAAAAAACAAAAATACATTACCACATTTTCATATTACCATGATTCCAGAATTCCTTGTGATTAAATAAATAAGTAAATAATAATACATTATAAATAACATAAACAAAATCTGTCTATATATGTAAAGTCATAATTATAAGACTTCTTAAATTTTTTCCACTTGCCACAACCCACTGTTTAAGAAGCTGGACTCTATACTATAAAGATAAGAGAAAGATTTATAATGACCGCATAGAAAACAATTTCTCACATATAGTTAAAAAATACCGGATTCATGGGTCTATAACCCAATGTTGCAGATGAGGAAACCAAGGTACATGGAATTTGTCACTCATCTACAGTTTCATCGCTCACTGTGGCTGCAAGAAGTTGTAGCATGTGCAGCAACTACACTCTAGTAAAAACAGCCTCAGCACACAGGCTAAAGCAGTGTAAGGGTAACTGAAAGGCATTAAATCCCTTCATGAATTGGGGGATTCCTACTCCAAGTATATGAAGACTTCTCCTTGTGGAATGGGCAGTTGAGAAGAATTTTTTCCAACTGCAATGCAGGTGGCTGAAACAGGCACTGTGGGGCATTAGAGCTTGGTAATACATTGAAAACGCCAAGATCATCTACTGCATCTAGGGCCATCATCAGCCTGTCCTGACTTTTGTCTTGCCACTGGACTTGCATGTCTAGGGAGGAGAGAGTGAGGCTGAAACTTTGCACAGCTCTGCCTCACTTATATCCAATTCATGGGCAAATCAAGACATCACTTTACGATGTCATTGATCCTCTTCAAAATCCAAGGATGAACAATAAGCAGTAGAGCTAGAATTTGAGCCTGGATTTCCAAGCCCAGTGTTCTTTCCTCTATGTAACATGACTTAAGATGCTTATAGAAATGTTTGCATGTTGCATTGTGGCATGTAAATAAAAACACAAATTGGTATCCACACATCTGAACATTTGTTGAAAAATGTTTAACAATTAATTCTCCAAAATCTCATGATGTACTGCATGATCAACATTTTCTCCATTACTTTCTTAAGTCGAAACTATCAAAAAAACAATAAGTAAAACCCTGTTTTGTAGTATTTGCTTATTTCTGGAGTATAAATGTTCATATAGAACATTTAATGATTAGTTTAATTAAATAATTAAGCTGGTGTGAACTGGCTGCAGCAGACCCCTGATGAAGTCTTTATTAGTGATATAAGGGGAAGAAGGTGATCAGAAGAGTTCCTTTATGAACTTTGTGAGTTTACAGAGTAGTGAGATGGAGCATTTGATGGGCACTTCCACCCAGGATGGTGATAGGCATGCCTATTGACCCTTAGTTCACAAAGGATTGCTCCATTTGGGTTTCAGGGATAGGAACTTCCTTAAAATGATTGACTCAAGGGAGCACAGGTTCTCATCAGAGAAGTTGTTCACTACGCTGGCCTATAAAAGAAAGGTAACATACCACTTGGGTACTTTTCCTTTTCCCTTTGTCTCCTTATCCTTGTTCAAGGGTAGGATGAGAGCATGGTAGAGTGGACATTGCCTGGATTCCAGGAGAACAAGAGTTCCTAATGAGAGACCCTATATCCAAGGTATAGGAGAAAACTAGTACATGTTCATAATTTCTCCCCTGCTATGAGATCATGTGATCTATATAGAGCTAGAAGAGACTTGAGAGACTATCAAGTCTCTAACCCCCTCATTTTCAGAAAAAGAAAGTGAGGTGCACAGAATAGCTTGCCCAGTGTCACATAAATAGTAAATGTTTAAGATGAGATTTGAACCCAGTTATCCCCAATTACAATTCTAGCATGCTATCCACAATGCCATGCTGTTTCCTATGTGTTAAACATGTCTTTGGGACAGAGCAAATAGATACATTTGCAAATAGCTGGAAAGGAAAATTTCTGAGAATAGACTTTCCTTATCCAAGAGCAAACGGTGGTCAGAGAAATACAGAGTTTTTCCAAAAAAATGTAACAAACAGATATGCTGGGTCATTCAAGCAGACAGTGGAATCCTAAATCCCATTGTCCTTTATATGGAGAGAAGATTCTAAATTTCCTAGTCAGTATCATCTGGGAATATAGCATTCTGGCAGAGCCAGATTTGGGAGGAAATGGCAAATAGGGTCCCTCCAAAAAATGTATGTGTATACACATACATATGCATACATACATATAATATGTGTATGCATGTACGTGCATGCATGTGTATGTGTGTGTGTGTGTGTGTGTGTGTGTGTGTAGAGTCTCATCCAAGATTCATAAAGAAGGGGGGAAAGGTCAAGGAAAATAATGATAAATAAGTGACAAGGAAAAGGCTATTGAAGTATAAGATATAAAACAATAGCATGAACCAATAATCATCAAAACAATTTAGTATTAATTTTTAAGTTAATTATTAGAAAAGATTAACTTATAACTTAACAATAGAAAGAAGAAGAAGAAAATGCATTTGATAAACCCAAGGACTCCAACTATTCAGGTAGGCACTCACTAGTCAACAAAAACTGCAAGAAAATGGAAAAGCAATCTGGCAGAAACTAACAGCTCACATCATATACTACAATAAACTCCAAATTGATATAGGACCTAGATGTAAAATAATACTTCAGAAACAAATTAAAGGACAAGGAAGATGAAATATTTTGCAACTGTGGATAGGGGAAGGTTTTTTTTTAACTAAATAATGGATAGAGAGGGTCATAGAATATAAAATAGACAATTTTGATTATCTACAATTAAAAAGACTTTTACAAATACAAACAATGAAGTTAAAATGAGAAGGGAAATGTAATTGGGAAAAAAAAATTTCAGGAAATTCCTATGAAAAGATCTCTTATCCAAGACATATAAAGAATATATTCAAATGTATAAGAATAAAAATCATTCCTCAATTGATAAATGATCAAAGGATAGAAAAAGAGTTCTCAAAGGAATAAATCCAAACTACCAATAACATTAATAATAATATTTTAAAAACTTACCAAATCACTAATAAAAAGAAATTCAAATTAAAATAATTCTGAGGTTCTACCCTACATTCATCAAATTGGCAAAGAAAAAAAGGGAAAATGACAATTATTGGAGGGGATTTTGGAGAATACGCACACTTATTCACTATTGTGGGGACGCAAATCACTCCGGTCATCCTGAAAAAGTTTGGAACTATACTCAAAAAGTCACTAAGCTCTTTTTATCTTTGACCCAGTGATATCACCACTAGTCATATTCCACAAATAGATAAAAGAAAGAGAGAAGGACCCACTTGTACAAAATGTAGTATCCAGGCTTGTAGCAAAGAAATAGAAGCTAAGGGGGTGCCCTTCAATTGGAGAATGACAACAAAATATGGCATGTTGTATCATAAAAATGATGAGAAAGACGAATTTAGAGAATCCTGGAAAACTTTGCATCAAGTGATACAGAATGTGGTGAGCAGAGGCTGGAGCACACACACACACAGAACCATAAAGAAAAAAATATTTAAACTCTCTGATCAATACATGAACCAACCATGAATGACTCCAAAGGACTGATGAGGAAGTAGGCTACCAACCCACTGACAGAGAGGTGATGGATTAGAGGTAAAGAATGAGTTATGCATCTTCAAATATGACCAATATCTGATTTCCTTGAACATGTTGATTTGTGAAAGGGAAGATTTAAAAAACATGGTAGGGGGAGGTCTCAAAAAGGTAGAAAACAATAATAATGATGTCAAAAGAGGAAAAAGAAAATAGGAGCTTTGAACAGTCAACAAGTATTTATTAAATGCTTACTGTATAGCAGACTCTCTGTTAAACATTTTAAAATGCACAGAAGAAAACAGAGGAATTTCAAAGGGAGACACAGACAAGCAGGATAGCTTTGAAACATGAATTAAATTTATTCAACACTTTTAAAAATACTTACATAACAGATACTTGTGGTTTTGTATATACCAAAGTCATGTCACAGACCAGGGCCTCACTGTCATTATCTGTAAAATGAAGTGGTTGAGCTGAGTGGCCTCTACGATCCCTTTCAGGTTTAAAGCTACAATTCTATTATCTTTTTTGGCTTGTGCCCTCAATCAAAGTTTGCTCTGAAATATCAGTATTTGACTTGTGTCATTCCCTTATAGGTTCTTCAGCTCCCTTGCAAGCAATTAAGCTAACAAAACATTGACTATAGCACAGCTTTTACTTAACCTAAGAGAAAGGACATGTTAGGTACTTGCCATTTGTTATATGGATACTTCATTTACTGAAATGGATACAAAAAGATATTTGTTTAAGAAACACAAAGAAAATTAGCTTTAAGAGAATCTGATTGTTCTGAGAGGACCTAAGATAGAGGTAAATAAGGTAGATAGAGTAAATGAGCATTTATTAAAAACAAAACAAAAAAACTGTGTGCCATTCACTGTGCTAAAAGATGGGGATATAAAAACAAAATGGTGTCTCTTCTCAAGGAGAACTTACATTCTAATAGTGGTAGGCAACACATACAGAACAGGTGGAAAGCAGTGGGTATGGGGGATAGTACAGGGAAGGAAAACGGTAAGCTAGGAAAGAAATAAGTTGCATGGCTAGGATTTCTGATTACATGGCAGTTCATTTCATTGAAAAAAGTGACTAATTTACATATGACTATTTTTAGGTGTTTAAGGCTCAGAGGTTAATGGAAGTTGAAGATATTCTTCCCCTCCCCCCCACCCTACCCCCCCATTAATAGGCCTCAGATAGAGCCAATTAAGGGAAGCTTGCTTAGGGGAGGTTTGCTTGCTTAAAGACTTTCACACCTTTTGACAATTAAGCCCTGAAGCACGTGGGTTGTGATACCTTCTGGTTCTATATATATTCTGAGTTTAGCAATTTACTTCAGGGTTCACCCATTGGAAGGACATTCATGTGATTTGGTCAGATGAGACTCTGGGTAGCTGTTACAGAGGGAGTCCTCCCACTTTGAAAACCCAGATGTTGGTGCTTCCCTCTCTCTGGTAACTATCTAAGTATGCATGTAATGGTTAGAGAGTTGGATCTATCTGTTGATCTGTGATTTTTGTATTGCTTATTGTCAGACATTTAGAAGTCCTGTCTGTTGGTCTTTATGCTATTTTCTCTGTATGTAATTTCTGCTTATATTGTGCTTCTGTTTGCATTATCTCTGAAGTTCAGGGTACTGACTTTTCCCTTGAACTAAGTGAATAATATATATGCTTAATTAAAGTGATAGTTGATCCCTTTAAAGTTGCCTTTCTTTAAGAAAAGCAGATCAAAGAACTGTTCCAGCAGCCATCCTGGATATACCAGTGTGGTTTCCTTTACACTGGGAAACTCAAAAATTGGGGGCATTTATAGGACAATTATATCTTGATCGTTTGAATAATATATGACAGAAATTTGTATTGAGTATTACTCAACCCAGTACAAATGTGAAGCGTTACACTTCTGAAAGTCATTAATTGAGGCAGGAGAGACATAAGAAGCTGAGGGACTAAAAGATAGAAACTGAAGGAAAAAGCTGTTTACAAAATCCAAGATACTAAAAGTCAGATATGAGAACACAGAATCTGAGAAATCAAATGTATAGCCCAACAGACCAACTGACTAGAGACAGAGAGACTTTGCAGTTGATGTGGGTATTTATATGATTAAAAGAAAGTTCAGATATGAGATCTGATTAGAGAAAGCCAGATTCTCAGCTCTTTGAAAAGTTTATTAGGGAACAAGTTTTCCTATTCTATATCACCATATATAGCTTGAGACAGACTGTGTCACTCAAATATTTGCCTTTACTACCCTCTGACTAGAGATACCTAATAACTCTTCGTGTTGGCTCTTTCTCTTCAACTTACTCTCATTCCGGTAAGTCTAATTTACTAGAAAAAGACCTCCACTATACAGTTACACCCAAACTTTCTCAGGATTCTAGAAGTAAACCTGTAGTGGGGAATATACTCCCTGTACTTACTACGAGAGCTTTCAAGCCCCTACCAATGTGCTTCCATTTACACACAAAACCAGCCACTCACAATAATGAGACTTTTAGAACTTAAACATAGTAATTTATTTAACAATAAAGAAAAAGAAATAGCAAAACAAGTATGCATATATATATACCCATACACATATAAAAGGTATATATGCCCATATATATGCAAAAATAATAATACATTACAATCCTCATACAAATATGAGTTATACTTTCCTCCCAGTGTACTTACCTATGGTGGAGAATAAAAAGATACTTACAGAAAGTTGTCAGAGAAATGTAGGAATGTAGAAAGCTTATGTATTTAGGGTAATTCATAACTAAAGAAATATAAACTTCATTGTCCTTTTTCTATTTTAGGAACTATTAATAAAAGTCCATTTATGAATTTGGCTTCTGTGTTGATCAAATGCTTTCACTGATAAGCTGAGTTGATTCATACAGTGCTTCACTTGGGCAAACAAACTAGTAAATCCACTGGGTGACTGCTCTGATTTTGTGCTTTCAAACTGATGGAGTACAGGCTCTGGAAATCCCCCCCAACTCTCCTTGAACTTTCCCAAATGGTCAAGTCTCTGCTGTTCCCCTGACGCATCCCAGTAATCCTCTCAACAGGCCCTTCATTGTGATGTATGCCCAGTCTCCCAAATTTCTGTTACCCAGCCCTCCATTCTCTGTTACCTCTGAATCATTCCCACCCTTGATCCTATCTAGACCACATTCTCCTGTGGTCCAGTTTCCTGGTGTTTCCAGTCCTTCTCTGTTACCTCTCCAGTCTACTGGCCACTTCTATACAGAACCTCTCTAGACCCCTTCTCTCAGTCACTCCATACTACATGGCCTCTTCTAGATCCCTCTAACAGTCTTTCTGTATATCAGATCCATCTTGTCTCCATTAAGGAGCTCAGATTCAATCTGGTCTGCTTGCATTAGCAATACCAATGCTTAGATTCCTTTAGTTTGACAAATATGGAAGATTTTTAGAATCATACCCACCTAGAACAGTGTTCTAATAAACCTTGTCTTTGGCTGAAAGAAGACTTGTATCAGATTTATTCAGGTGGGACCTACGTGTTGCTATTTCTGGGTCCCAGTATCCCTCAACTTCAACAACTGTTCCTCTGCGCAGGTGGACTTACAGCTGTAGCATCCACCATTTCCGTTTAATTGATGCTGCTCTGAAATTTACCCTTTTAATCCTAACTCTCTCTCCTCTTATCTTTCTGGGATTAGACTTTGGATCCTGTCTTTTAACAACTCCATCTTAGCTTATATTTAAAAACTAAATTCTCATCTCCTGTCAATAATCAGATGAATTATATATGTCCCATAGCCACAGAACAATTCTGCTGTCCACATCATTCCAGTATACTATAATTCATCATAATTCAAAATTAGAAATTATTGTCTCAGTACTCTCAGAGTCAGAAAAACAAGTTCACTGCTAACTAAGATTTTGTGACTGCTTTTTTTTTTTTTCAAAAACATAAACCCTGTACAAGTAAACTGCTCCTCTCTTACAGGAGGACCCTTTTACGTATACATGTTGACTCTCTCATTAAAATATAACTTCCTTGAGGTCAGGAAATGTTTTATATTTGTATTCTCAATCCCTAGCATAGTACTTGGCACATAGTAGGCCGTAATATAAGCTTGACAGATTGATTACTAGGTACTGAGAGTACAAAGACAAAAAGGGAACAATAGCCCATGCTCTCTATGAGCCTGCCTTCTGCTAAGAGATAGAAAACCCAAGAAGATAAGTAAATGCAAGAAAATTTAAGAGGGAGAAAGCACTAATAAATCAGGTAGTATGCAGACATAATTTTGTGCATTTATTTTGTTTATGTTAGACTTATTAGTTCATGTGAAATTGTTTTTGTCAAAATCTTAATACTCTTAACAAGTATTTAAAACACCTAACTTTAAAAGACAGAAAATGGTGTTGAAGGTAGCTGGTGGAATAGTAGACAGAGCACTGGGCCCAGATTCAGGATTTATTACTTTTAAGACCCTAGGCAAGTCACTTAACATCTGTCTGCCTCAGTTTCCTTGTCTGCAAAATAGCATAAAGACCAACAGACAGGACTTCTAAATGTCTGACCATAAGCAATACAAAAATCACAGATCAACAGATAGATCCAACTATCTAACCATTACATGCATACTTAGATAGTTACCAGAGAGAGGGAAGCACCAACATCTGGGTTTTCAAAGTGGGAGGACTCCCTCTGTAACAGCTACCCAGAGTCTCATCTGACCAAATCACATGAATGTCCTTCCAATGGGTGAACCCTGAAGTAAATTGCTAAACTCAGAATATATATAGAACCAGAAGGTATCACAACCCACGTGCTTCAGGGCTTAATTGTCAAAAGGTGTGAAAGTCTTTAAGCAAGCAAACCTCCTCTAAGCAAGCTTCCCTTAATTGGCTCTATCTGAGGCCTATTAATGGGGGTGGGGGGGGGGAGAATATCTTCAACTTCCATTAACCTCTGAGCCTTAATATCTTGGATTTTGTAAGCAGCTTTTTCCTTCAGCTTCTACCTTCTAGTCCCTCAGCTTCTTGTCTCTCCTGCCTCAATTCATGTCTTTCACATGTGTAATGCCTCACATCTGTACTGGGTTGAGTAATACTCAATACAAATTTTGTCATATATTATACAAATGATCAAGATACAATTGTCCTATAAATGCCCCCAATTTTTGAGTTTCCCAGTGTAAAGGAAACCACACTGGCATATCCAGGATGGCTGCTAGCACAATTCTTGGATCTGCTTTTCTTAAAGAAAAGCAACTTTAAAGGGATCAACTATCACTTTAATTAAGCACATATATCATTCGCTTAGTTCAGGGGAAAAGTCAGTACCCTGAACTTCAGAGATAATGCAAACAGAAGCACAATACAAGCAGAAATTACAAGTGAAATAATATGTATTAAGTACTTAGAACTATGCCTAGAATATAGCAGGCCCTTAATAAATGCTTGTTTCAAAGTATAACTCTTTGCAGATGATATATTATACTCAGAAAATCCTAGAGAATCAACTGAAAAACTACTTGAAATTATTAACTTCAGCAAAGTTGTAGGATACAAAATAAGCTCACATAAATTATTAGCATTTCTATATATTTTATACAAAGACCAGCAGCAAGAGATAGAAAGAGAAATTCCATTTAAAATAACTGTAGACAACATAAAATACTTGGGATGCTACTTGCCAAGACAAACCCAGGAAACTAAATGAACACAACTGTCAAACACTTTTCACACAAATAAAGTCAGATCTAAACAACTGGAAAAATATTAATTGTTCGTGGATAGACCAAGCTAATATAATAAAAATGCCAATTCTACCTATGTTAATCTATTTATTCAGTGCCTTACCAATTAAACCATCAAAGTTATTTTATAGCACTAGAAAAAATAATAATTAAATTCATTTGGAATAACAAAAGCTCAAGGATATCAAGGAAATCAATAATTTTTAAAAAGTGCTAACGAAAGCGGTCTAGATATAACAGATCTCAACCTGTATTACAAAAAGGTAATTATCAAAACAATCTGGTATTGGCTAAGAAATAGAATGGTAGAGAACAAAGCCAATGCAACCAAAATTAGAAGGGAAACAGAAAGCTGGGAAACAATTTTTACAACCAGTGTCTCTGATAAAGGCCTCATTTCTTAAATATATAGAGAACTGAGTCAAATTTATAAGAATATAAGTCATTCCCCAATTCATAAATGGTCAAAGGATATAAGCAGGCAGTTTTCAGATGAAGAAATTAAAACTATCTATAATCATATGGAAAAGTGCTCTAAATCACTATTAATTAGAGAAATGCAAATTAAAACAATACTGAGGTACTACATTACACTTTTCAGATTGGCCAACATGACAAAACAGAAGAATTATAACTGTTGTAGAAGATGCGAGAAAATTGAAACACTAGTGCATTGTTGGTGGAGTTGTGAACTGATCCAACTATTTTGGAGAGCTTGGAACTATACCCAAAGAGCTATAAATCTGTGCATGCATACTTTTTGACCCAGTAGTACCACTTCTAGGTCTGTATACCAAAGATATCATAAAAATGGGAAATTGTACAAAAATACTTATGGCAGTTCCCTTTGTGGTGGCCAAGAATTGGAAATTGAGGGGATGCTCATCAATTGGGGAATGGCTGAACAAGTTGTGGTATGTGAATTTAATGGAATATCATTGTGCCATTAGAAATGATGAGCAAGTAGATTTCAGAAAAACATGGAAAGACTTACATGAACCGATGCTAAGTAAAGTGAGTAGAACCAGGAGAAAATTGTACAGAGTAACAGCAACATTGTGAGATGGCTAACTTTGATAGGATTGGCTCTTCTCAGCAATGCAACTCCAAAAGAGTCATAATGAAAAATGCTATTCACATCCAGAGAAAGAAGTAAGGAGTCTTAAAGCAGAAGCATACTATTTCCTCTCTTTTTGTTTGTTTCTTCTTTCTCATGGTTTCTTCCATTGGTTCTAATTCTTCTTTACAATATGACTAATGTGAAAATATGTTTAACATGAATGTATATGTATAACCTATACATATCAGAATTCAAGCCATCTTGGGGAGGAAGAAGCAGAGAGAAGGGGAAAAAATTTAGAACTAAAAATCTTGCAGAAGTAAATGTTGGAAACTAAAATTTAATTAATTAATTTTAAAAAAGAAATAGAGTGGTAAATCAGTGGAATAGCTTAAGTATAAATTACATTACAGTAAATGACCATAGCCATCTAGTATATGATAAACCACAAGATCCAAGCTTTTGGAACAAAAATTTATTATTTCACAAAAATTACTGGGGAAATTGGAAAACAATATGGCAAAAACTAGGTATAGACCAACATCTCACACTGTATACCAACATCAGGTTAAAATTGGTATATGATTTATATATAAAGGATGATACCATAAAATAAATTAAGAGAGCATGGAATAGTTTATGTCAGATTTATGGATAAGGAAAGAATTTAGGACCAAAGAAGATATAAAAAGGATTATAAAATATAAAGTAGATAACTTTGATTAAATAATATTAAAAAAGTTTTTCCACAAACAAAATAAATGCAACCAAAATTATAAGGAAAGCAGAAAACTGGGAGGAAATTTTGCAACAAGTATCTCTGATAAAGGCCTCATTTCTCAGATATACAGAGAACTGAGTCAAATTTATAAGAACATAAACCATTCCCCAACTGACAAATGGTCAAAAAGTATGAACAGAAAGTTTTCAAAGAAATCAATGCTATCTATAGTCCCATAAAAATGCTCTAAATCTCTATTGATTAGAGAAATGCAAATTAAAATTACTCTCTCACACCTATCAGAGTGTGACAAAAAAGGAAAATATTGGCTGTTAGAGGGTTTGTGGGAAAACTGGGACACCAATACACTGCTGATGCATTGTTGGTGGAGTTGTGAACGGATCCAACTATTCTGGAGAACAATCTGGAACTATGCCCAAAGAGCTACAAATCTGTGCATACATACTTTGATCCAGCATTACCACTGCTAGATCTAGATCCCAAAGACATCCAAAAAAAGAGAGAAAAGGACCTATCTGTACAAGAAAAAATAGCAGCTCTTTTTGTGATGGCTAGGAATTGTAAATCAAAGGGATGCCCATCAACTGGGAAATGGCTAAACAAGCTGTTGTATGTGATTGCAATGCAGTATTATGGTACTGTAAGAAATAACAAGTAGGATGATTTCAGAAAAGCCTGGAAAGACTCACATGAACTGAGGCATAGAGAAGTGAACAGAACCAGGTGAACATTGTACATAACAACAGTAACATTGTTCAATGAAGAACTGTTAATGACTTAGCTGTTCTCAGCAATACAATGATCCAAATTCCAAGACAATCTCAAAGGACTAATAATGAAGCTCACTATCTACCTCCAACGAAAAAACTGATGTTGTTTGAATACAGACTAAAGCATATTATTTTTCTCCTTCTTTGTTTTAATTTTTTATTCAAGTCTTCTTGTACA
This sequence comes from Bettongia penicillata ogilbyi, assembly GCA_023548195.1. Classification (NCBI taxonomy): domain Eukaryota; kingdom Metazoa; phylum Chordata; class Mammalia; order Diprotodontia; family Potoroidae; genus Bettongia; species Bettongia penicillata. The sequence continues at coordinate 20,420,484 of JAJHZJ010000198.1, read as the reverse complement.
AAATTACCAATATGGAAATGATATACATAATTGCACATGTATAACCTATATGTGATTGAGAGAAAAAGAGGGACAGAATTTGGAACTCAAAACTTTAAATAAAAATGTTAAAATGAATAAATAAATCCTTGTTACTTCCCTCCCTTCCCTAAATAAAATCTTAGGCTCTTAAATATTTATATTTTGATTAAAAATATATCATGCAACATAAAATTTAATTACATTAATAATGGGAATTTATTTGCCTTTTGTCCTCTTGCAATCTCCCTTTTCACTGTACTTATAAACTTGTTTTTACCATTGGTTGCCTTTTTTACTTTTTTTAAAATAGTCAGAGGTAATGGATATGTTGTTCTTGACTCTTAAGCTGGGGCAACTGAGCATAGATTTCTGCACAATACAGTAAGTGACACTATTTGCCAACTTTGTTTTAGGATTAGATCATAGCATAATAGAAAAATCATGGGTTCTGCAGCCAAAAAAAATCCTGGGTTAAAATGCTAGCCCTGCTACTTATGGCTTCTGTGACTATGGGCAATATGAGTGAGTGAGGTTGGAGAAAATGCCCTTTAAGGTATCTTTCAACTCTGAATCTTATAATGTTTAAGAGGTCTTTTTTCTCTTCTCCATGATGCTAGGTCTCCAGTCATTTACAATTACCTACCTCCCTTCTTTTTACTGTAAAATTGCTTTGACTTTGCCTGTCTGAGGCATGAGGGTTGTTTTGATTCACAATTAAGCTTGCTGGAAGCATGGCTTGAATTTTCTGAGTTTTGGTTCCAGTAAATAAATGTTTTGTCTGGCAACATCTTAACAGCCAAAACGTTTTCTTTCTTGGTTAGCTATTAGTTTTGTTAGCAGACTTTCCAAAGAGGGAAGTGAATGTTTCCATCCTGGTGGCTTAAACCTGAGGGTTTTTTTTTAGGGGGGGGTTAGAGTGGGGAGGACATGGGTGGGGGCAGACATTAAACCAAGCAAATATTTATTATGCCCCTGACTTCCAATGGGGGAGTGCCCTCTGCTGGAATGTTTGTCAACACTTCCACAAAATGTGTGCAAACATTTTGAAAATGTCTATATTGGGGATGTAGACACAGTGGGATGGCTGAGGATGTAGTCCCAAGTCTAGGTCTGACAAGCTCTTCAAGGAAATTCCCTCAGATTTAGGAGTCATTTTCTTAAGTGTTTTGCTGCTCTAAAAGAGTCCTCTCTTAGTTTTCGGTTTTTTATGTGAGGTATGTTGTTTTGTTTTTTCTGAGGGGGGCGGGCTGAGAGGGCACAAAGAAGGAGGCAGTTATGGAAGTAGGAGTATAGAATTTATTCCAAGTCCCTTTTCCAAATAATGCCACTCAGTGAAGGGAGAACGCATAAGGAGACTTCCTACAAGTCATTTAAAACTGGTAAGCTTTGTCTTTGAAGAGTCCTTTTTTTTTTAATGACCTCATCACCATTTTAAAACTTTCATGATTTGGAGTAGTAAAAAAGTAGGTTGCTACAACCTCAAAATGTTTTCCTAAAGAAGATCTGGCCTTAATTGACTCTAAATCTGGAAATCGAAATGGAGAATGGGATTCTTTAGCTCTTTAAACGCCCGTCATTTTTCCTCAAAAGTATTAAACATAGATAGAATTCATGTGCATCAGAAAAATGTCAGAGCCCATCCAAGATGCTGTAATTTATTGCTTTACTTATTACTTTAAAAGCCTTGGATTCTTGTAGAATATGGTTTAGTGGGTCAAACATCCCCTTTCCTCTCATTTATCAGCCTTTTGATCTCATGTCAGTTCTAAATGTTGGCACGCCTGGGCTTTAGCCGTATGTTGCAAGATCACAAAAAAAGGCATCGTTACATCTTTAAAAACTTACGGGCATCCTGGTGCTGCAGGATCCAGCCTCAGTGAGCAGATGTGGTATTGAGTTCCCCCAGTCCTCACTGCCCTTTTGTCTATGATTATTTTATAGTTTTGTTCTGCATTCCTTCCACTCAACCTCAAGTCGATGGAAGCCTGTTCCTTTATTAGTTACATATGTCTGCACCCTTTTACCTCAGCGGGGAAAGACAAAATATGGAGGCGGGCTGAAGGTTCGGGATGGTCAAGCTAATCCTTCCCCACCTTGAACTAATCGACAGGCTGATGCGTTATTGTGCTCAACCCTGTGCTGGAGCGCAGAGCAGTGGGGTTTCAATTTGTAGAAGCATAAACAGATACTAAAGTTGGGAGAATGTGCAATGATTTGTTAGCGGAGTTCAGATCAAATTATCGCAGTGGTCCCCCGCTGACAGTCCTCACAATTACCTCCTTTTTCCTTGATCTTTAAATGTTTTCTGTTTCACTTAAGCCTCGGTAAATAGTTGACTTCTAGTCCGACTTCATTATTGACATGAAAGGCTTGATTTATTTGTGTTCCCCCAGCCACCCCCACTCTACCAAAGTGACTTTCACAAAAAGGCAGCGTAATGTTTTGCAGAAAAAAAAAAAAAAGGAAAAAAACCCAACCTTCCCTCCCCCCACCCCTAAGGAAAAAAAGATGATAAGTGTATTGTGACTTGTTAAGGAAGCAGTTTAATAATGCGGCTGGCAATGGTCTGGAAATTAATTGGATTCCTCAATCCCCCCAAATTCTGAAATTTGCTTTAAAAGCTTTTTATCAGCCCCCCACAGATGTTGTGCTTTCCTAAACCTTGAAATCCAAAGTGGGAAAACTTGTAAATAGAGAGTGTTCATATTTTCAGATAAGAATCCATAATAGGATTATTTAGAACACCAGAATTTGATCATTATTTAAAAGAAAATTGAATATAGACTGTCAGTAGGGTTTGTCCTCTCCATGGAGCAGATTCACTTGATGCACAAGTTCACGAGAATTAACTTCAACATTTGTTTTCACTCTTTGCCCCCCTTTTTTCCCCCGTTTTCAACCCTTGACTCTCACTCTCGCATAGTTACATTTGTCTGCTGCTTACAATTCTACTGGGACTGATTTATCATCATTTGCTAACATATCTGTCTCAAAATCTCAGCTTTGATCAGCTTGTATTTTATAACTTACATCTGTTCTACATTTAACCTTTTGTAATGCTGTTTTTCAAAAATATTACCTGATATAACAAAAGAATTGTGTTAGTACAAACATGAATGGGAGGAAAGACAACCGCCAAACATACCTGCCTACACATCTGTCTATTCACTAAATTGATGGCTGAGGCTTTTCCCCCTTGCCCTACCTGTTCCCTCCTCCTCTGTCCCTTTGCCTTGCCCCTGCCTGACTCAGTTGAAGACTCTTGCCAGAAAGATGTTGAGACCTTGTGAAGAGCTGAGAAGTCACTGGCTGGGAAGCTCAAAGCTCAGCTAAACTCCAAATCTTGCTTTCAGAGGTCACCTAGGCAGATCCTCAAGAGGGAAAGTCATGATCAGCCATTCATTGTGTTCTCATCCAGTTCTTGACAAATGGTCAAGGTGGTTGTGGGCTTATCACTAGGGAACACACTACTGTTGAGTTATACACCCCTCCCCCCATTCAGTTCCAGCTGTACCTCCTGCTTTTATACTGCTGTGGCCATCTCACTCTTCTGTTCAAGATACTTCGGTAATTCCCTGCGGCTCACTAGAAAATGCCCCATCCTCCAAACATAGTCTGTACTTTCCTACCTTCATCCTTTTTTGCTCATGCTGTTGCCTCTATGTAGAACGTCTACCTTCTCCTTCCTTGCCTTTCACGAGACTCTTCCCAGATATAACAACCAGCTGCAAAGACTATTTCCTCCCAAGAGTTCTCATAGGGCATTTTTCTGCACCCCTCTTAACACTTATCTCACTTATTATGAATTATTTTCTCTTCTAGTTATTTGAATATTCTTCATATCACAATGCTAGATTATACATAACATGAAGTAAGGCCACACATATTTATTAAATACCTACTATGTGCCAAGCACTGTGCTAAGTACTTTGCAAATATCTCATTTGATCTGCACAACAACACTGAGACGTAGGTGCCGTTTTGATCCCCATTTTACACTGGAGGAAACTGAGGAAGGCAGGGGTTAAGTGACTTGCTCAGAGATACACAGCTATTGTCTGAAGACAGATTTGAATTCAGGTATCTTATTTGTAAACTCCCTTTCACCACCTAGTATCTGTGGTAGCAGAGTGCCCATACTTAAGGTGTGTTTAAAAGAATTGAATAAAGTTAAGGGTCCTTAGACTAGCATTCAAAGCCCTACATAATCTGGCATCCTATCTTTCTAGTGATAACTCATATGACTCCCTTTCAGTATTACATGTCCTGACCAAACTGAACCACTTACATGTATATCCTTTACACTCCACTTGGAAAGCTTTCGTCTCTACCTGCTCAATCCTACCTCCTGAATTCATACCCAGGATTATGCCTTTATTAGTTTTAGTTGAAGGTAAATAGTATTATTTGTGGAAATTTATTTTACCATAACAATATTACATTTGGGAAAATGAGGAAATTCATAGATGCTTTGACCTTTTCTTTTTCAAATACCTTGTTCTCTCTTTCTCTGTCTGTCTCTGTATGTTTCGCTCTGTGTCTCTCCTGACAACTGACCAAAAATATTTATATATACGTGTGTGTGTGTGTGTGTGTGTGTGTATGGCTAATCAATGCAGAATATTGCATAACAAGATTAGCTGGTTAGGCATCTTTCTTACTTTCCTCTAGCAACCCCTTTAAGGTCTTTGCTGGAATATAGGTGGTTTGAAGGAAGAAAAGAAATGGTGGTAAGATCAACCAATAGTCAGAGGCACTGTGTGTATACATCTAGCCTTCAGCAGGGAAAAGCAATAAATAAATTTTACTTCCTCTTGCATTACTTCTTACAAGGGAAGTCTATTTAAAAAAAAAAAAGACAAACTTGTTTTTAACTTGGTAATTAAAAGAGCTTATTTGACCTGTACTACTGCACATCAATTTTAAGACATTCAGAATATATATTTTTTAAAGGCACTGAATTAGAAATGGGAAGATCTGAGTCCTGGCCCCAGCTCTGCTTCCTATTAGCCTTATGACCTAGGATAAATGACAACTTTCTTCACCTCAGTTTCTTCCTCTATAAAATGGAGTAACATCTAGTCTGACTATGCCCAAAGATAGTGATTAAGATTGAATGTGAGTACTTTAAAAACTATAGAGCAACACTGAGATCATCATCATTATCTCCCCGGGGGTGAAGACTCAGTAATTACCTAACAAATTCTTGATTGATGGGAGGTACCATAGTGTAGTGGAAAGAGGGCTGACTTTTCAGAAGTCATGGGTTCAAATGTCAGCTCAAATGTCCCTTACATTGTGGGGCATCTCAGGCCATTCGCTTAAACTTCTGGTCCTCAGTTTCCTCTTTTTGTAAAATAAGGGAACTAGATTAGATGACCTTGAAAGTTCCTTCTGCCTCTAGAATCAAGTTAAGACTTACTTGAAATTGGGCAAGCTATTTAACTTGTCAGGGTCTCAGTATCCCAGTTTATAAAATGGGAAGGGAGGAAAGGACACCAGATGATCTTTGAGTTCCCTTCCAACTCCAAATCTATGATTCTATATTGCAAAGTTCAAATATGCCCAGGGAAATGCCAACACATCTTTGTTTGCTTGTGGCTATGCCTGCTTCTGATTGCTGGAAGGGTGTAGGAACACGGTGAAGAGACTGTCGGGTGCTCCCGTCTCCAACTACATGTGTAGGAAGGCTGCCCTGTGGTTTTGTGGCTTCGGGGCCTTTTTTCCTCAGCTCTGCTCCCCCAGGCTTTTGTTCTGACTGCCACAAGCCAGACTCGACCGTCTGCCGCCTCCACCACCTCAGCCTGTCTCCAGCAACGCGTGTTAGAGCATGTGAGGTGACGCTCTCCCGTGTCCCCAACGCCTTTGCTTCTGCGCCCCTCCGCCCTCAGCCTGGCCTGCTGTCACTCTACATCAGCTCACCTGAGAACAGCTGTTCAGAAATCTAGTTGTCATCTCCTTTCTGCACACATCCAGCCCAGAGGATTAGAGGGAGGGCAGAGAAGGGAAGGAGATGAGAAAGAGAGCATCCAAGAAGAATTCATGTTTCTTTAGCACTTTATGGTTTACCAAGACCTTTCCTCTTAGGGCAAGTATGATAATTCTCATTTGACAGGTAAGGAAATTGATGTTTAGGCAAACAGGTAACTTACCTGGAATTGTTCAATTCACATCCAAGAAATTGACAGGATTTGAACCCGACCCTTCTGTCTCCAAGTCCAGGGTTTTTCTTCTACTTTTCTAGCTCTGATTAATCTTTCATTCTTTCTGAAGCCTTTTCATATATCCATTATCTCAACTGATTCTCACACCAACCTTGAGAAGTATATGATTATCTCCATTTTACAGATTAGGCTTGGCACAGTAGAAGGTAGCATAGCTCTGGAATCAGAGGACTTGGGTTAAAATCCTGCTTTGGTCACTTACTAACTATGTGACCTTGGGGAGGTTGCTTAACCTCTCTGGGCCTCAGTTTCCTCATCAGCAAAATGAAGGGTTTGGACTACATATCTTCTAAGGCCATTTCCAGCTCTACATCTATGATCTTATGCTCACAGGACGGGGAAGGAATATGTGGCAAATTATCCAAGACCCAAAACCCCTGGTTCTGAATTGATGGAAAAAGAAACAAGAACAAATTAAAGAAACAGAAGAGTGATATTGGGGCTATATAGAATAAAGTAGAAAAAAAGAAAACAGAAGAGCCATGTGGAATCAGTTCATGAGAGGCAGCAGGCACAGTGGATATAACACAAGACTAGGCATCATCAGACCTTGAATTGAGCCCCACCTCTGCCATTTCCTTTCTCAATCACATCACTTCCATTAAATTTCAGTTTCATCACAGGTGAGGTCAAACCTCAGCTCCCATGTTTACTACTAGTGTGACTTTGGGTAAGTCACTTAACTTACCTGGGCCTCAGTTTCCTTATCTGTAAAATGAGATGATTCTATTAGATGACCTCTGAGGGCCATTGCAGCTGGAGTTCTATGATCCTCTAATTTACCAAACAGAGAAATAAGACTCACAATATCTACCTAGCCCCCATGGTCATTGAGAAGAAAGTTTTCTATCAGAGTTGATCAGTTACTATTCTTTCATTCATTCAAGCAAACAGAATTGCCACAAGAAGGAGGGGGCTACAGTCCCTTGATGCTGAAAGTCAGAGAGACAGCTCTGGACTGGGTAGATCATGGTCTTAACTCAAGAGAATTATTTCTCCTGATGTCCTGGAAGCTCCCACAATTGAACCAATGGGTCCCTTCACAAACATTTACTGAGAAGCAGCAGGGCATAGAAGGAACCTGGGGATGGAAGACTCCAGCTCCACCAGGAGATTCTGTCCCTCTTCCTTGAACCCAGGCCCGGAGTCTAGTAAGTTTATCTCCTAATTGAGATTTCATTGATTAAAAACAACATTTGTGAATGTATATGTAGAGCCTACATCAGATTGCCTCCTGTCTTGGGGAAGGGAGAAGGAAGGGAGAGAGAGGGAGAAAATTTGGAGCCCCAAAACTTATGGAACTTAATGTTATAAACTAAAAATAAATACATAAACAAACAAAACCCCAAGATTTGTAGTTTCTAAATGACTCCCCTACTCCTTTGTATTAACATTGCCTAAGTTTTAGCTGCCACGTAATCTCACAGAGCCCATTCACCCACAGAAGTAGATTCTAGATCTTTGGAAAACATACAAGCATCCCATGACTGGGAGCTGCTGGAGGCAGAAAACTGATGGAGAATTCAGTTTTCTACTTTAATTCAAACTCTTATTCACCTGAAAATGTTCTAGTTTCTCTTTGGATCCTTATAAAAGAGCCCTGGCCGACCTCCAATATTCATAACCTAGAAAGGTTTTGGGTCAGGGCTTGTGCTTTCATCAGTATGGGAATTCCACTTGAGGAAATATCCCTTCAGTCACTAACGGAGGGCAAGTCACTGATTGCTCTGCAACTTGTTTTAGAGGGTTACCTTCTAAGAGAGCATTAGAAGATTAGGTGACTTATCCATGGTCACGTAGTTGTTCGCAGGTAGGACTGGATTCCAGGTCTTCTTGACTCCAAGGCTTGTCTCTATCCTCTTTGCCAAGAGTTCTTAACCTGGCCTCCTTAAACTTACTTGTTTATTTTAAAGATGACAGACGGGCAGCTAGGTGGTGCAGTGGTTGGAGCACCAGCGCTGGAGTCGGGAGGACCCGGTTCAAATGTGACCTCAGATACGTATTAGCTGTGTGGCCTTGGGCAAGTCACTTAACCCTGATTACCTCAAAAAAAAAAAAGAAAGGATGGCTGATGGTTGTATTCCAATATAATTGATTTCCTTTGTAATTTTCCATCTTTTATTTCATGCATTTAAACATATGATTCTGAGTCCAAGAGTCTTCACTAGACCGCCACCTCTCCACTGTTTTGCCTGTAGTTAACTAAGCTTCTAGCTAACTGAGCAAATTCCAAATTAGGACTCGTGTTGGGAGCGATCTGTCTGAATTTTGTTTGGTTTTTTTGTTTTATGGATATTGTTGTTTATGCTCCCCTGAGTCTACCCTACCCCATGGAAAGAGGTAAGGAAAATGGACCCTGGCCTAGGGAAAATTAGAGGATTGCCTCACTTTGTTAATCTTTGAATTAACCGATTATGAGCACAATCTATGGGTAGTGCCTGGAGGTAAGTCTCCCGGCTCTACTTTTGCAGGGCAGGGAATTAGGGGGTTGGACAATACACCTTTCCCCCTTTCATTTGCAGAAAGCCTGAGAAACTAGAATTCCAATCCCTCTGGGAGGGGGTTGAGATTTTTGCAAAACTCTTCCCCTTTGAAAAAGGCAGAAGCCCATTAAAGATTAAGACCATAAACCAAGCCCCCAAACACTTCTTAAAGTCTTTCAGAAAGGTCGCAGGTGTAGGGAGGTCAAAGCGATATCTTGTTCTTCTAAATATTTCACCATATAAACAGACTTTTGATTGCATTATCTGTCTCTCTCTCTCTTTTTAATGGCTTTGAACTTTCCGACAGTGCAGTCCACTTGTACTTTCTCAAACCAACAAAGGTTGGGCCAGCAGATAAGAATTCCTCTCCCCAGCTAAGGCCGAAACTTTCCTTTCATCTCACCTCGTCTGTGTGCAGGCAATGTTTGCTTAGTTTGGCCCTGCTAACAGCAGGGACCTTTAAAAAAAATCCTCCCACTTATTAAGATCTTGCACCCGGTCTGCAAATAATCCAAGAAGAAAGTGGATATTTCTTCTGCAAGACGAACAGCTCAGGTTCAGGTGCTCAGAGGCAGCCTTCTTTTCTTTGCCACTTCTAGACAACAATTTTCTTTTTCTCCATTTGATATATATGAACTTCTTAAAGGAGCCCCTGTGTATGCAATCATCATAATAGCTTGAAGATTTTTTTGTTAAGGCCTATCTTCACAAAAACATCGTGAGATTTATTATTATTATCCCATTTTACACATGAGGAAACTGAGGCTGAGAAAGATTAAATGACTTGACCAGGGTCATGTGCTAGGGAATATTTGAGATAAGATTTGAACTCTTGTCCTCCTGACCTCAAATCTAGCACTCTATTCATTGAGTCATCTAAATTATAATTAGAGCTGGAGAAAATTTAGAAGTCATCGAGTCCAACACCAATCATTTTATTTATTTTATACATGAGGAAACTGAGACTCACAGAGGTGAAGAGGCTTCCCAAGGGTCACATAGCTTGTGTCAGTCAGGATTCTAATGTAGGTCTTCCTGATGCTAGGTCAAGAGCACCATCCAGCAAGCCATATACCCCCTAGGGGTTTAGGGGATTGGAGGGTAGAGATTTTAAAGCAGAATGAATAGCTTTCTGCAAATGAACTCTCACTTTGTACTCCCAAACTGGCTGAATAGATGAGATGCTAGGGCAAAAGAGTGCTCATTGGGTCTAAATTTTCCCTTATTCCTTCCCACCATCAGCACAAGAGTGTTCAGCCTGAGAAGTGGATAGAAAGCCGGCCTTGGAGTCAAGAAGGGCTGAATTCAAGACTTACTTCTAACAGATACTAACAAAGTCACAACTTCTCAGATCCCCAGGTAACACTCTAAATTGCTGAGGAGGTCAGTGCTAATCTGGATTGATAGAGGAAATTTCCTCCCCAGGAGTTTCCTAAACTGATGAAATCTTAAATCCAAAACAAAAAGAAGAATAAAAGTTTTCTGATACAGGGCAAATGGATCTTTGTGAGCCTGATTTCAAAAGTTTTGCTCTTTAACTAATAGACATAGAAGATGCCCTAATGGGAGTAGTATATGACTTGGTATTCATAGGTTCTGGGTTCAAATCTCAGCTCTTCACACCATCTTGACCTTGGACAAATCACTTTCCTTTGGAAAAAATCACTTTTTCTCTGTCAGTCTCAGTTTTCCTATTTGTAAAAACAGAGGATGAACCATCATTGACATCAAATGCATGGGCTGCAGACCACAACTTCCAAGTGACACTGAACCATATTAAAATGTAATTGGGAAATGATAAACAACATAAAATTTAAAAATACAATACAACAAAAGTAATGTTAATTTGTGTTTATTTTTTAAAGTCAGTATGTGTCCTGTGTCTGTTTCTATTTGGGTTTGATACCTCTGGGCCCTAAATGTTTTCTACAATCCTTTCCAAAACCTCAAACTCTTAGGAATTTTCCATCCTATCTGTGTTCTCCCATGAAGAGGATCCCAATATCCTCTTCTTGTGGCTTATCCTTCAGTCGATTCATTCTTCATATGAATTGGGATCATAGGGTAAGACCTGACTAGAACCTCTAAAGTCATAGATTCCAATCTTCTTATTTTATGGATGAAAAATCTAAGACTGAAAGAAGTTAGTTCACTCAGCTAACAAGAGACAGGTAGTTTTTGAACGTTTTCAAGACTTCAGGTCCAGCACTCTCTCCACTACTCCACAAGTCCAGAATGTCATTCATTTCATGCTCACCACACTCAGGAGGGCTGTGAAGTAGTATCATGCAACACCATCTTCATCTATATTTCAGAATTCAAAGGGTGACAGGTTCTCCTCTCGTAGTAACACTTCAAATGTAAGGGAGAATTTTAATTGTACTGATCAAAGGAAATATCAGACCCATAAGAAAGTAGCTGTGGGTGTCAACATGGGAGCCGCTGTTTTGCTGTCATCTCCTTAAGAAAATTGTATCCAACAGTAGAGGTAAACAGGGGGACCAGTATAACAGCCCTAATTTATCTGCACAGTGTCGGTATGTTGGGATTTCATAAAGTGAAGTCATTTCATAAGTGAAGCTAATTTCATAAAGTAAAAGCCCTCCCCAGCCACCTTCCTAAGACTCAGGTTGGACTTTTGGGGGCCCTTAATTAGGATAATAGATCTTTGATCTTCATAAGAATGAATAATTCACTTACAAAATAAGGCCACCATTGAACTGGTCTCCCTGGTGTTGGATACAGCTGCTTATTTGCACCAACTAATCCTCTCTGTGAAGGAGAAATAAACATGGGGGGGTGGGGAGAGGGGGAATTTTGGCACACAAAGATGTCAGTACCTATAAAACACCTAGCTCAATTAATCTCAGGAGCCAGTTCCTACCAACCCACAAATGCCAACTGTTAAATTTTCAGTGTGTTTACCCCAGAAAATCTTGATATGTTATATTGTTCATTTTCTAGACTTAAGAATGTTCAAGATGCAGATCAAATTTTAAAATGGGTCATATATACATTCCCCCCACCTCCCTCTAGAGCTGGTTGTTAAACATTTACCCACACACTCCTGAATCTCTGTTCCTAGAAGTAGAGAAGAAAAGTCAATGCCAAATCTATACCTGGAAGGAATCTTAGGGATCATTTAATCCAGCTTACTTTTTTTTTAAACAAATGAAGAAACTGAAGTCTAGAGTAGTAAACTGACTTTACACAGGTAATAAACTGACTTTTTCCAGGTTACTCTGCTAACAAGGAGAACTGGGTTTTGAACACCTGAGTAGGAACTGAGGAGGAAAGACAAGGGGCTGAAAAGACGAGTGACTAGAGGAGAGAGATTTCCCTAGTTATGGTGGTAATAAGTCTAAAGGAAGATAATTGTGAAACTGGGAATAGAGGGAAACTGTCCGGCCTCACAGTCACCACGCAAGTGTAGGCCTTTAGAGCTTCTAGACAATTGCAGTTGTTTTCTGGTTGGTCTCCACCCTTCAATCCATCCTTCACTCAGCTGCCAAAGTGATTCTCCTAAACAGTAGATCTGACACCGTAACCCTCCTCACCCCTACCCCTAGTTAATAAAAGCTTCCGTTGCTTCCTATTACCACCAGGATCAAATAGAATGTTCTCTGACTTTTAAAGCATTTTACAACCTGGCCTCTTCTGGCCCTTAGGGTCTTTGTATTCATGTCTACAATCCAATGACCCTGGATTCCATCTCCAGACTCCATCTTCAGTATATTTGGGGGGGTGGGTGTCTCCTTTAGCAAGCTGTTGACTCAATTTTCTTGATTTTCTTGCATCACTCTCATTTTTCTTCTCAGTTTTTCCTCTACTTTTCTTACTTGATTTCCAAAATCCTTTCGGTGCTCTTCCATGACCTGCAACCAATTCATATTTTTCTTAGAGGCTTTTGATGTAGGAGATGTGACTTTGTCATCTTATTTTGATTGTAGGTGTTGATCTTCATTGTCACCAAAGTAAGATTCTGTAGTCTGAGTTCTTTTATGACATTTACTCATCTTCCCAGATAAATACTTGACTTTCTAACTCTTTGTCAAGGTAGGACTCTGCTTCCAGTGGAGGTGGGGGTGGGTATACTGTCCCAGGCTTCAGGGATTTTGTATCAGCTGCTCAATCCCCCACCATCTGTGGACCCAGAACTCTGGAAGCAGCCTCTACCCCTGCTGCTGCCACTGCCAAGCTACTGCTACCACCCCCACCATCCTGAGGTTGGGACCTGACCAGCCCAATTGTGATCTTCTTTCACCCAGGTCCGACAGAGTTTTCCCACTGACCTTTTTGGTGTTTGTGGGGCTGAGAAGTTTGGGAACTGCCACAGCTGCCAATGATGCAGTCCCCTGAGGCCTACTCTGGCACATCTGTGCTGGTTTGGCCCACTCAGGACTGCACTCTGCTCCCTGCCCTGGTGCAATAGACCCTTCCTATTGACTTTCCAGGTTGTCTTGGACTGGGGATTTGTTTCACTCTATCATTTTGTGGGTTCTGTAGCTCTAGAATTTGTTTACAGTCACTTTTTACAGGTATTTGGAGGCCTTTGGGGGAGACCTCAGGGAAGTTCTTGCTTTTGCTCCACCATCTTGACTCTCCCCCCTCCTCCTGCCCCAAAACTCCATACCTTTTCATTGGCCATCTTTCATGCCTGAAACTCTCTCCCTCACCTTTGCTTCCTGGTGCCTGACTCTCATCAGGACTTAACTCAAATCTCACCTTCTGAAAGAGGTCTTTCCCTCCCATTGTCCCATCCCCCACCTATTCCTAGTACCTTCACTCTGAGATGGTCTCCCATTTACTCTCTATATAATTAGCTGTTTAAATGTTCTCTTCTCCATTAGAATGTGAGCCCCTTGAGGGAAGGGTCATGGTTTTTTTGTTTTGTTTTGTTTCTTTTTGTCATTCTTTGTGTCTCTAGCACTTACTTAAATGTCTGGAACATAGTAAAAGTTAAATAAATTCTTGTGGATTGACTGACTGATGTGGTTTAGAAAAAGTAAGCCTGGGGATTCAAGAAGGGTGACGGAACACTTCCTGAGAGATGTACCTTTTGAATGAGGCTACTGGTACATTCATTCATTCATTCATTCATTCTTCCAACAGACATTTATTAAATGCTTACTGTGCACCACTCATTGTTCTAGGTCTAAGCCCTTGCTTTAAGAATTTCATCTTCTGGACCCTAAAGGTGAATTTTCCTGGGTTTTTCATGAGCCATCATTAGGGAGTACCCACTGGACCTGGGAGAATTATCCTTTTGGGAGAATCAGACTTCAAGTGTGAACTGAAAAGGGAAGTACCTCCCAGAGAAGGTCCTATGTCATCATCACCATTTTATAGATGAGGAAGCCAAGCCTCAGAAGGGATGAACTGATTTGCCTAAAGCCATACAACTAGCAAGTAAGGTAAGATTTGAGCCCATGTCCCCTGGCTCTAAGCTAAATAGCCTTTCTATTATGAGGTGTTACTTTGTTGATGCTGCCAGCAAATTCCTGAGAGGTTTAGATGAGATCTTCAGCACCGGACCATTTTGTGTCAATCAGTAATGGCAACCTAGGTTCAGTGTGTTAAAGTACCGCCCTTATGACTTTTAAGAGATTTGATACGTCAGCTTAATTGGTGGCCAAATGTGCTTGTGTCCACATACACTAGCTCAAAGTGACTATAAGTTGTTTAGTAAATAACTCATGATTAAACAGATCTGTCCATTTTGAGCAGTACAAACAGCACTTGTCAAAATCACCCTCAGACTTCCTCATCCCAAGCATCCGGTTGTCTATCACATCTGCACAATCAAGTTATTCACAAAAATGTGAGTTCCTGGATGACAGGAGCCAGTATTTTCACCTTTCTTTGTATTCTCAGTGCTTATCGTAGTGCCTAGTATAGAATAAGCATTTAATAAGTGCTTGTTGATCGATTGCATGGTAGCTAGATACAAGTCAACGTGCATTTTTTAAACACTTACTATGTGTCTGGCATTGTGCTAAGTGCTCGTGATACAAAGAAAGGCAAAAAGTTCCAAGTCTCAAGTAACTCACAGTCTGATGGGAGAGACAACATGAAAATAATTATGTACAAACAAGCTATATTTGTGATAAATTGGGGATAATCTAAAAAGAAAGGAAGTAGCATTAAAGGGGATCAAGAAAGGTTTTATGCAGAAGGTGGGATTTTAGCTGAGACCTGAAGGCAGTCAGGGAAACCAGGAAGCAGAGATGAGGAAAGAGAAGATTCCAGATATGGGGGAACCAGCAGGAAAAATGTGCAGAATTAGGAGATTCAGTGCTTTGTGTGAGGAACACCAAAGAGGCTAGTGGCACTGGATCTTAGACTATGTAGAAGGAAGTAAAGTAGAAGAATATTGGAAAGGTACAAAGAGCCCAGATTGTGAAAAGCTTTAAAAACTAAAGACAATTTTATACTTAATCCCGGAGGCAACAAGGAGCCATTTTAGTTCATTGACTAGAGAGGTGATATGGACAAATCCATACTTAGGAAGGTCACTTTGATGGCTGAGGAGAGTAGGGAGAGATTTGAGACAGGGAGACCAAACTGTTATTAAATAGTCCAGATGTAAAGTGATAGGAGATGGCACCCAGGTGGTGTTAGGAGAGGAGAGAAGGAGGAATGTATGAAATATGTAAGTTACAAAGGTAGAAAAGCAGACTTGCCAACTGATTGGATAAGGGTGGAGGGGGTGTTGTGAAAGAGGGTGAGGAGTTGGGGATGATACGTAGGGCTACCTGTGTAGATGACTAAGTGATTTATGGTACCCTTGATAGTAACAGAGACATTAAGAAGAGGAGAGGTTTGGGGAACAAGATAATGAGTTCATTTGGGACAGGCATACATAGGCCATCCACTACAAGATGTCCAATAGGCACCCACAGATGTGAAACTGTTGTCAGCAGAGACATTAGGAATGAATAAATAGAGCTGAGAACGTCTTCAGAGAATCGATCTTGATTTGACTTTCTCATTACAAATTCAAGATAAAATCAATCATATCAAAAGTGCTCACCTATAGCACATTCAAAGAAGTTCAAAGAGATGGAGACAATTATATTTTCTTCTTGAAGACTGAGCACAAGGGAAATAATATAGGAGCAGAGGCTTAGAGCTGGAAAAGACCTCAGAAACCTTCTAATTCAACTTTTTCATTTTACAGATGAGGAACTGAGGCCAAGAGAAATTAAATGATTTGCTCCAGGTCACAGAGGTAGTAAGCAGCAGAGTTTAAATTTGAATCCAGATCCTTTCATTCCAAATCCAAATACTTTCTACTCTGCCACACTGCCTCTTTGAGAGGATGGGAGGAGGTAGGACTGGGAGACGGGGAAAAACTAAGAAAGGAGGAACCAAACTGCTGAAACAGACAGGCATCCTTCCTCCTACTGTTTCCTTAACATCTCTGCTAGTCACCAGGCCCGTCATTGCCCCTTAGGGGTATGACCTCACTGACTGGCTCTTTTAGCCTTTATTTTCTCTACCAAGAGTGTTCCATGGCCTGAATAGAACCCATTATATTTATTTCAGTTGCTCTCCAAAGAGGGCAGACTCCTTATTATAGACTCAGTAAATGCTTCTCTCTCCTCTGCTCTGCGGGGAGAATGGCCTACCTGATCAATAGCTCGGAACTTTAATTTTTCTCATATAGCTGAAGCTTAGATGTTTGAGAAAAAAAAGGAAAAGGAAGGAAGGAAAAAAAGAAAGACCTTGAAACAGTCTAGTTATGATTTTTCTTTGCCTTGAGGAGTGAATGATGTTTCTCCAATTTTGGCTTGAGTTATACTTGATGCAAACATCAACTATAAATGGGTCAGGCAGTCATTAAAGTGAACAGTTGGCCACGTTTGTGCTAACTCTGGTCTTTTTGTTTTTGCCAGAGGAAAAAAAATTCTAATTTCTATCAGTCTAAATTGTGCTGGGCGGCATTATCAGCTGGAAAGACCCCTCTGATTTGACAGGCCCCACTGTATGATGATTAATTACTTCTCGGCTTCATTGGACTTTTCTAATTTCCTTTTGCCACTGGCGGTAGGCATCGTGCGATAAAGTACTGCCCTTATTACTTTGTGCAAAGGAAAATGTCTATTACTGCTTCGTCCTACAAGCGCACAGAATAAAGAGACAGCTAACCAGGAAACTTGCAAGATCCTTCTGCCTCTATTCCACCCTGCCTGGCTTTCTTCCCTGACTGCTCCCAGACAGGGGTTACCGAGCACTGTTTCCTGTCAAAATAAGAAGATAAAATCATAAGCTCGATCAGAGTACTTGACATTTGGAAATTTGTATAATGATTTCATGGGCCTTAATCCTCCAGCTCCACACAAATCCTCTTCCAAATGCAAACACAGCTAAAATTTTATACTGAAGAAAAAAAAAAGAGCAGTCTTAATTTTCCTGCTAATTTCATCACACGTTAAAGATAAAATAGTAGAAAAGCCACAGTCTTGTGATTGAATTTGGGAAATTACATTTTTTTTAGAAGTCTATAATAAATACCCGAACTATTTCTCATGAGTGGCACCTACCACTGCCACTGGAAGGCTTGGGCCATCAAAGTCTGATGCATTTTTCCAAGGCCCAAATGATCAGAAAAGATAGTCCCCAATTCTGCCTTAATGGACAATTAAGACTTTACAGAAGATCTGTTTGTTTTCTTGGAGAGGAGAGATAGGAAGGCATAAAGGAGACCACTTTTGCAGCCCCTTCTGCTAGTTAATCCTCAAGGCTGAGCTGATATTGAACACTCAGGTATTCCTGGAGACTTATTTGCTCAGGCTTATTCAGAAAAAGCCCCTTTGATCAGGTCATTTCTGCATTTTGATATGTCGCCTAGCTGCCGGTCCTGCTGGTGATTTCAATGGGGGAATTATAGCAAAACCAGAGTGCAAATGGCAGGCAGAGAGAGAAACTGGGAAGCGGGAGGACAGCAGAGTTGAGCTTGTATCTGGAAGTCTAATGGCCTAAGTTCTTATTTCTGCTCTGCCACTGTCCTCTACGTAACCTTAGGGGAGGAAAAATCATTTAACTTCTCTGCACCTCAGTTTCCCCATTTCTGAAAGTAGTCTAGTTCCAAATTTTTATCATGGAATGAAGTGACCTTGGGTTCTAGAAAGCAAGGAGGAGAGCACATCTGTCAGGGATACCCAGGCTAAACTAGGGCAAAGCAGCATCTTGAGGGAGAATTGGCAATCTTCACCAACTTCATAATCTACATCCTTTTGCATTTCTATAGTACCTTTGAGGCTTACAAGGCACTTTATATATGCCATCTCACAACAATCTGTGAGGTAAGTGGTTTTCTTTTGCTGTTGAGGAAACTGTGGCAAAAAAGAGATTATGTTACTTGCCTCAGATCATGCAGTAAGTATCTGAGCAGAATTTTAACTCAGGTCTTCCTGACTCCCACAAAAGCACTATCCGTTATGCCTCCCAGCTGGTTTTAAGGTGATGAAGTGTTTTGACCAATAGTATTTATGAATTGTAGTTGCTAAGAAGTGAAGGAACTGTGACCATCTATGGTAGAGATGAACACCTACCCTTTGGGAATGTGCCTAGGCCTGGAATACCTCCTCACCTAAATGACAGATCACTACTCTAGCATTGGGAGCCACCTCAGTCATCATCTAGGTCATCATTTCATTTTACAGATAAGGAAATGGAACTCCAGGTGGGTTAAGGAACTTGTCCCAGGTCCTCTGATGATCCCAAAGCCAGTGTTCTTCCCATTGTCTAGTCTACCTTTTTCTGCTGCCTCTTAGAATCCATAGTTTCTTTCAAAACTCAGCTCAAAAGCTGGCCCCAAAATGAGGCCTTTCCTTGACCTGCCTAGCGGCTAGTTTCCCTCTCTCCAAAAAATTACCAAATACTTATTATGTTTATGTTTATATGTTTGCACGATATTTACCCTGGATGAATGTAAGCCCCAAGAGACTGGAAACCTTTTTCATTTCATCTTTGTATTTCTAGTACCTAGCATAGTACTAGGTACAAAGTAGGAACTTAATATGTGTGTGTGTGTATATATATATGTGTGTGTGTGTGTGTGTGTGTGTGTGTGTGTGTGTGTGTGTGTATGTATTGATTGATTGCTTTGAAACTGATACAAAACTACATTATAAATTGCCCTTTCAAGAAAGATGCGCAAAAAGAAAAGTAATGTCACTCTGACTCAATCCTATAGTCTTTTCAATGAAAGAATGTAAGCAAAGGGGTAGTTTGTAAAAGACAGAGATCCATGAAGTACTTTTTATGAAATCAGCTTCAAAAGGCTGGGGATGAGTTGCAAACAACCTTAACGTTCCTTTTTCTAGGTTTATCATCCACCCACAGGCGTAAATAGAAATCAAGGAATGGAAACATAGGAAGGAATTTAATTCAATTCAGCCATTTATTAAATACTCACTGGCTACAAGGCTCTGGAGATACAAAGATAAGAAAAGATATAGTCTTTGTCCTCAAGGAGCTGAAATTCTACTCCTGGAATACAGCACAACTCCACGTAAATGAATACAACGTTATTCGAGAAGAGGGAGAGAATTTGGGGAAGACCTCACAGGGGAGCTGAGCTGAGCCTTGCAGGAACCTCAGAGGGCTCTCAATCTTCTCTGTCCTGCAGGGAGTTCCTAGGCTTTGCCCCTCACCCTCTGAGCATGGACATCTGTTCCAAGTTCACCTCTGCCCCAGCCCTTGTGAGGAACAGCTCTCAGATGCTGAGTCAACAGTTATCAGCAACAGTGCCAAAGGGCCAGAGGTTTGAAAAGATAAGAACCTTGGCATCTTGGCAACATCAGGCCCCTACCCTTGTCTTCAGATGTGGCTTCCAAACTAACTTCATCTCAAGGGGCCTTGATACAGTAGTCAAGTTCGTCAGGACTAGGACTGCCACCATGGGCGTGACCAGCTCCAAAGCTAGGTTGGCTGGCAGTATATTGGGCATCATTGGTTATTCCAGGATCCCCTCCCTGAAGAAGCAGCCCTTCTCCTATGCCATCCTAGACTTTGTCTCATCTGAGGTCCTGGAACTCTGTTGTTTGTTAGCCTTCCTCATCCGCTTCACCATTCAAAGAAGCCATTTCTACAAAGTTCCTCCTCTTCCTTCTGGTACTTCTGTGTCTCATCCAGGTTTTATATGCCTCCTCCCAGGGAGCCCTAGGGAAAACCACCAGCTCAGGGTTTCACAGAGGGAAGACAATAAATGTATTAATAAACTAGGGGGAAAAGAACATCATGGGATCATAGATTCAGAGTTGGAAGAAATTAAAGAGGTCATCTACCCAACACCTAAGGAAAATGAGGCCTAGAAAGGCCCTGTCCAGGCAAGGTCATACAAGTAGCAAATGATAGAGCTGGAATTTCAGTCCAGGACCTCTATCTCTAAAGCTAGCAACCTTTCCATTGTACCACCATGGAAAGGATTCTGAAAGACAGAAATGAGGAGAGAGTACATTTTAGGCATGAAGATCAGCCAATGAAGAGGCATGGAATGCTGAGTCTGGGGAATAGCCTGTGATCTAGTCTGGTTGGGATGTGGAGTAAGCACATGAGCAATGATAATGTGAACCAGGCTAGAGAAGAACTTTAAATGCCAACTGAGGACTTTGCACTTTATCCTGGAGGCAACAGGAAGCTACTGAAGGCTTTTGGACAAGGGAGTGACATAGCCCAGACCTGTGCCTTAGGAAGTTATTGTAGCAGCAGTTGGGAGGATGGATGGGAAAGGAGAGTCACTGGAAACCAAGAGACCAATCAACAGCTACTGGTGAGAAGTGATGAAGGCCTGAACTAGGGAAGCTGTCAAGGGAATGGAGAGAAGGGGATGGATGGTAAACAACAGGAGAGAAAACATCAGCAAAACTTGGCCATTTGAATATAGGTGATTTAGATTGTGGGTTAGGGGGAGGGAAAAAAGGAAAGGGAAGAATTGCCCTCCACAGAAATAGAGAAGTTTAGATAGGGGCATATATTCAGTTCAATTTTGGACACATTGTGTTTGATATACTGATGAAATATCCAAATGAATGATCAAGAGGTCAAATTTAGTGAATACCAGTGGCTAGCACCCCAAGTCTTACTATGTTGAAAAGCTCACACTAGCTACCCCTTTAGAGAGTTGTCAGATAATGTGGTCACTGTTCCTCTTAAAAGAGTCAGGAGTCAATACTCAGGACACGCTACTTCCTCCCACAAGCATGCCTGGAAAAGAGTTCAACACTCGGCATACAATTGTTGAAAGGTTGCCAACCCCTGTTCTAAGCCCTTCAGCAACGAGTTCATATTTTTAGCTTCTAAATGTTACAGATATCAGCAAGATGTTCCATTGGGTGTTCCCCATTTTTGGCAGGCCAGGCGACTTTGATGATGGCTTATGGTAAACAGTCAAGAAATGACTTGAACAGTAATGGTGAGTTTGGACTGGCACTAGCTGATTGGTTACTATTGCAGGGGAGGAAGGCTGTCCATGTATATCATAACAGTGGTGTCCAACCTTAAGAGGAAAGGAGTCTTTTGTCCCCAGAAAGTAACCTCTGATACTAGCATTTTCCCCCGATGACATGTCTGTGACATCTCATTGGCACCTTTCATGTGAGGAGTGAAGTGAGTATACTCACCAACTGTACAAGTTGTTCTCAGCCCAAGAAGAATAGAGGGGATGTATCAGAAGAGAAGATTTGGGGACATGGGTGGGGCTCCTTATGGAAGTCTCCAGGTATTTGAAGGGCTGTTTACTGAAGTGGGATGAGTGTTCTGCTGGGCCCCAGAGGGTAAAGTTATAAGTAACTAAAACTGTGCCTGGCAAAAATTTAATGGAGGAGGAGGGAAAGGTGAGGCAGGAGGTAGGTCACATAAGGGAAAGAGGTGTCATAATTTCTGTGTAGACCTCCGTCTCATTGTGGATACAGTCCTATTCCAACAGTGGGGAGGAAATGGTGTTAACCTATACACAGAGGATCCTGGGCCTCTAACCTAAAGGTTTAAGTGATCAAGTCCTGTGAGAAGGACTCTGTGTTGATAAGAACCTACGGGGTGATAGACAGGTGTGGGGTGTGGAGTTGGACCCCAGGTCTGGAAGACCATAGGGCAAGTTTCAGAGGTTGCAGTCACTCTGGGAGAATGTACTTCAGGAAGTAGGGTCTGATGACTACGAGGAAATCTTAGAGGTTGGCTAGAGATATAGGAGCATCATTCTAACTGTCAGATCTCATTGCTCAGTATTTTTTTTTGGCTAAATAAATCTAAGATACCAGTGTGTTTTCTTGTATTGGTTTCACCTCCTAAAAGTAGAACATAAAGAACTTCTGGTTATTTGGGAGTTTGCTCTACCTTTAAAAAGTAACCAACACAACTCACAGCACTCACTCATCCTTTTCATCCTTTTCATAAGATCTCCTCTCCCTTCCTTCTTTCCCCACTCCAAACTCTACTATCTTCTGGTCTTCTTTCCCACCTCCCTACCAAAATAAATCACTTCCCTCAACCTCTGCTTTGTAAGGATTGTGGGACACTACTTGAGTTGACAATGAGCACTTTGAAATCTAACCTACATCCTGCTTACACTGCCTACCCCACCAACCCCCATCCAGCATAGTACAGAAGAAGAGACCGAACGTCTTCCTATGTTCTGAAGATTGATATGGGTATGATCTGACCCACAGTGCAATTAAATGCGCAGTGTATAAAGTGACAATGAGCGAAAAATGAAGATTTTATTCTGTTTAAAGATATTGTTATTTCAACACCCCCTTGGGGACAATACTGAAATTTGTGAGATAGGTGCTTTTTTGACTTCTGGCTGAGGGGTAGGTTGGAATTATACTTTTTTCTTTCTCTCTTCCCTCAGTTCATTTGTGTTCGTCACTGTGAACGACATTAGTGCCTCACCACAAATAGGCAGTCGAGGCTAAGTACCATTGATTTATTGCTGCTCTCTTGGGTGAGGCTGTGCCCTCAGAATTCATCCACAGATCCGTCAGCCTCCTAAAGGGCTCCCCCAAAGCACTGTAAGCTGCAAAGAGAAGACAAAAGTCCTTCCCTGGGCTCTTGAGAGTGGTGCTGGCTCTGAATGGCCATCTTCTTCCTATTGACAAAGAGAATTCTGGCCCTGTTCTTTGGATTTTGGAATCTGAAAATATTGTTACCATCTACCAAGGGATGATTGTTCCTGGACCACTATTTATTATTTTCCTATAGGTAATCCTGGCAATATTGCTGACTTCTCATGTTCAACACCACCAACTACAACAAAAAAGCAATGAACTGTGTTATTGACATTGTTTTAATTACAATACATAAAAGATACAAGGCAGCAAAGGCAAGGAAATTATCCTCCTCCTATGAAGTTTACATGGTTACAAAAAAAAAATCTACTAGAAGAAGGACAAGCATTAACAATGTTGGGGGGGGAGGTTTCTGCTTATTGTTTCTTTGTGCTAATGATAAAAATTCCAAGAGTATTAAAGGCTAAAATGAAAACCACCACCACCACCACCCCCAGTCAATTATGTTAACACTGCCTGCATGACAATTAAATACTTTTTCAGAAATTTTCGTGTAACTTGCAACAAAATCTGTGTGCAATGGAATAGTTGGCCGCTTTGTTCTCTTTTCCAATAAGAGGTGGAGGCTGTTGAATGTTGTTATTAGGGCTAGATAAGCTAGGCTTCGGTGCAGCACAATTTTGTATGTCTGAACTAGCAAACGCCTTTGAAGTCCCACGGTTCCTTCTGCTTGTTAATTCTTCCATTTGTTTGATTTTTGGTACAAAGAAAATGAAAGAATATGATGAGATTATGGCATTTTAAGTCAATATTTATTAAAAAATCAATCTAGATGAAAATCTGCCCATCCCTCTAATTAGATGAGGCAACTTGAGGTTGATTTTTAATTGCAAAAGTAATTACACGGAGCAGATAGCCAGTGACATTTGATTATCTAGGTGATTGATTAAAAAGCCTAGCTCACCGAGCAGATTGTCAGCCAGGGAATCGAGACAAAAGAGCAAATTAAAAAAGTTGTCCAGTTAGTAATCACAAAATTCAAGGATGAAATTACAGAGCCAAACACCTCCATCTCTCCTCAGCCTCATCACTCACCACTCGCATGCACACACACCACATGCATTAACTCCAAAGGGGCGATCAAGAAGTGGATTAGTTGGAAATTAATTGAGGGAAAATAAAAGGGAGAAGCAAAATCACTTCGGAGAATAGGGTGCTTAAGTTGAAACAAATTTCTCCTGTTTTATGATGAAACTCACAGGGGGTGGGATGGAGGTGGGGAGGGTAGTTCATAAGGGAAAATCAAAGCCTTCCCAAAGCGTTACCATGTTTTAAGGGGAGGGAACACTCTCACTTTGTAAATGTTTAAAATTATTTTATCAAAGATGTCTTTTTTATTACTCATACGATCTCAGATTTAGAGCTTCAAAGGACCTCAAAGGCTCAACATCTGAACCTCTCAAGGAGCATACAAGGAAATCTTGACTCAGGGAGATACTTGTTTTGTCCAATATTGTCCTGGCAGCAAGTATATGAGGTAGAATTTGAACTCGAGTCCTTTGTCTCTGGAACCAACACTCTTTCCAGGTACCCTGGTTACTCGTTTCATTATCCCTGCATAGTGATATACACTGAGAAAGCTGAGTCTTTGATCGGTAAAAAGGTGCTTCTACCTTATTCGATTAAAAATATCTAAGAGGACAAGGTGCATCAATTAAATTGATATATATTATATATATACACAAGTTATATATAATATATACATATATTACATAAAGAAAATAGAAGCAATAGAATGATTCCTGTAGTTATTTGCATTTAAAGTACGTTTGTACGATAGGAGAAATTATAATAATTTTGTTTAAATGTGTATCAATTGACAGCTTGGTCCTTCTAGTGTTAATTGCCTACTAGGTGCAAAGCACTCTACAACTTCTGGGGCCAGAAAGATTAAAAAAAAAAACATACACCTTGACATCAAAGAATCTAATAGAAAAGGAAGGAAATCTAATAGAAAGGAAGGAAGCAACCATCTATTAAGCAACCACTATGTGCCAGGCATCAGATGGCTAAGTACTTTATACATATTATCTCATTTGATTCACATAACAACCCTGACCAGTAAGATTATTAACTGTTATACAGCTATTATTATAAAACTATATAACTATAATTATATAATAGTTATATATTATTATTTCCATTTTACAATTGAAGAAACTGAGGTGAACAGAAGGTAAGTGACTTGGCCTGGATCACACAGCAAGTGTCTGAGGTTGAATTTGAACTCAGATCATGATGACTCCAGACCCAATATTCTATTCACAGCACTATCTAACTGTCTTATAGGTGAAACAAGATGGATGAAAAGAATCTTGATATAAGGGAAAATGTGATACGAAGGAGAAATCCAGGAAAAAGCACTAGGAGAAACTTGACAAGGAAGGAAACATGAGTGCCTGAAGGGGATAAAGAAAGCTTCCTAGCAGAAGTGACAGCAGAGCTGGACTTTGAGGGAGAACAGTAGTTGAGCAGCATGGGACAGAATGGGTTATTCCATTCCAGGAATGGAAGTACAGAGACAGGAGAGAGGAAGAGAGGCAGCAGCGAGCAGAGACTAGATTCATATGGCTTGAACAAAGAGTATGTGAAGGGGAATAATCTGAGACAAGACTGGAAAGATAGATTGGGAGCCAAAGGGCTCTTCAGTGCTAGGATCAAGGATTTACAACTTGTTTGACTGGCAGCATAGTGGATGGCGCTTTGGACTTGGAGACAGGAGATCTGTTGGGGTTTGAGCCTTATCTCAGAAGCTTCCTTGGTGTATGATCATGGGAAAGTCACTTAAGCTCTCAAAGCCTTAGCTTCCAGATCTATAAAATGGAGATGATAATAAAATTTGTGTCTTCTTCCTCAAAGGATTGTTGTGGAGAGTACTTGGAAAACCTTAAAGCAATATAGACATGTGAACCATTATTATTCAATTGGGACTCATTGAAGGGTTTTAAGGAGCTCACTGACATGTTTAGGGCAATGCAGTAAGAAAATTATTTTGGCATTTTGTGAAGCATGTGCAGGAGAAGGGAGAGACTGGAGGCAGGAAGGCCAGGTAGGAGGCAGTTGCATAGTTTAGTAGCTAGGTGTAGCAGTGGTTAGAGTGCTGGGCTTAGAGTCAAGAAGATGAAGTCTTCCTGACTTCAAATCTGGCCTCAGGCACTTACTAGCTGTGTGACCCTGGGCAGGTCTCTTAACCCTGTTTGCCTCAGTTTCATCATCTGTAAAAGGAGCTGGAGAAAGAAATGGCAAACCATTCCAGGAGCTTTGCCAAGAAAACACTATTGTGGTCACAAAGAGTTGGACCAGACTGAAAAATGACTGAGCATGCAACATGCATAGTCTAGGGGGAAAGAGATGTTAAGATCATGGATATAGAGCCAGAAGGGACCTCAGAAGTCCTCTGGCCTTTTATTTTACAGTTGAGAGAACTGAGGCTTAGAGCAATTAAATAATTTGCCCAAGGTCACCAAGAGAGCAGGTGCCAGAAGTAGAACCCTATCCTCTGACTCCAGGTTCAGGGCTATTCTTACAGAATCCATGGAGATGATCCATGGGTTTAAACCACTATAGTGGAATCATATTTATTGGTATTTATGGAGAAAGGTAAAAAGCATGAATTCCTGGATCATTAGCATAATGATGACCCTGGTGAAGATGACAATGCTATTTTTCCATATTCCCAAAACTATATCAGGCTTTTCATCTGGAAGGACTTTCAGCCCATGTCAGTATATTTGCTCTTAGGCAGCTAAGAGGAGCCAAGACTTGGTTTTATGTTACAGCTCACCTCACTGGGCTCCAGTTTCCTCATCTGCTTTGCCTGGGGTGCAGAATTGGTATGGCTGAAAATGTGGTCACAATGTGGTGTCAACTGTAAAATTCAAGATGGCAGCTAATAAAAGTAATATTCTCCTAGCCTGCTTCTTTGAAGTCCTCCTCCAATGGCTCACAATGGCTTGGGATTAGCCCTGGGTTCTCTAGAGCTATGCCAAGTGCCTACTTTGGCAGCTTCTAGTAGGCTGGAGAGAATGCCCCTCCTCCACTTTAGCTAAGTCGTTAACAGAAAACTGGTTAACAGGTACTAAATTATTCTGACCACAGAAATTCACAAAGAACTATCTGACTAAGCCATGGAGAGGTTATAATCCATCCTAACAGAGGGTTCCTAAAATAACAGACTAGGGTTAGATCTCAGAGGCCATCTTCTTCTTTTACAGCTGAAGAAACTAAGGCCCAGGGAAGTGAAAGGACTTGACCGAGGTCACGCAATGAGTATTAGAGGCAGGATTTGAACATAGACCCTTTGACTCCAGATCCAATAATCTTTTTCAAATCAATGATATCATAGGTCTTTGGAGGCATTATAGTCATGATTTCTAGAATGGCAAAATGTGGATAGGGCAACCTGGTAAGACTTTTAGAGTTTTCTGGTTTTGATCCTTGTGAAAGATCAAGGTTTCATCCTTGTGAATTCTCACTTCTGTACCAGCATGAGAAAGATGTAATGAAATAGTTATGAAATAAGGGCCAAATGACAGATAACATCTTTACTTCATCAGCTAAAGATGTCTGAAGGTGTTTGCCTGGTCTGACTTATTCCTTCTAACCCTCCAGCTTATTACAACTATTTCTTGGAATCTTAGAACCTTTATGTGCTGTGGGGAGAAAACCCTGTGGGGTAGTGAGAAAGGCACCAGACCATGTCCAGATATGTGGGTTCTCCTCCTGCTGCTGTTGCCCACCCACAACATGACCTTGGAAAAGTTATTTCTCCCTGGGCTTGGTTTTCCCATCTACAGAGAGAAAGGGAGTTGACCAGATAATTTGAAAGATGCATTTTTAGTGCCAATCTAAGAAAAAAAAAACCTACCTGGGGATCATTTATCTTACTAGTTTATTATATATTTATTTAAGATTATCATCATCATTATTATTATGGTTTACTTATTGTTAATAATAATAATGTATTTCTATAGGTTTAAAAAAATTCTTTGAACGCTAGTATTGTTGATTTCACTTTCTAGATGAGCAGCCTGGGGCTTGGAAAAGCTAAGTAACCTGGGATCATCGGTCTAGAGCAGGAAAGACCCTCAGATCCATCTAGTTCAACACCCCCATTTTACTGATGAGAAAACTGAGGACTAGAGAGGTTAAGTAACTTGCTAAAGTTAATACCAGAAGTGGGATTTAAACCCACGTCTTCTTATTCCAATCCATGCTCTTTTTTCTTAGAGTCTAATAGGAAATGTTAAGGTAGGGACTAGTACCCAGGTCTCTGGTTCCAAGTCTAGTACTTTTTTTTTAAGTGCATTCAAAGTAATAATAATAGTTTACATTTATATAGTGCTTACTGTGTTCCAGGTCCTGTGAATGCTAAATGCTTTACTACTACTACTACTACTTCTAGTACTACTACTACTTCTACAACTACTACTACTACTGCTACTACTACAACTACTACTACTACTACTACTACTACTACTACCACTACTATAATTATATCTTTGATATATTTACATTTATATAGTGCCTACTGTGCCCAAGAACTGTGCTAAGCACTTCATAATCATTATTTCATTAGATCCTTACAATAATACTGCGAGGTAGGTGCTATTATTATCCCTATTTTAGAATTGAAGAAATTGAGCCAGATAGAGAAGTTAAATGACTTGCCCAGATTCATACAACTAGTAAGTGCCTGAATTCAGATTTGAACTCAGGTCTTTTATCCCAGATTCCATCAACTGTACCACCCAAGTGCTCCTG
The DNA here is from genome assembly GCA_023548195.1 of Bettongia penicillata ogilbyi. Classification (NCBI taxonomy): domain Eukaryota; kingdom Metazoa; phylum Chordata; class Mammalia; order Diprotodontia; family Potoroidae; genus Bettongia; species Bettongia penicillata. Next base: position 20,391,918 of record JAJHZJ010000198.1, on the reverse strand, counting down.
CACAAGTACTTTCTAATTAATTGTAATTTTCTTATTAATCTTAATTTCTTATTAATCTGTGGGTCCCACTATCTTCCCCCCAAATTGAGCATATTCGTTGAAAAAAAGAACTCTTAAACATAAAGCCCTCAGTATATAATATCATAGTCCAGCAAAACAAATTTCCATAGTAGCCATATCTGAAGATGCATATCTCTTTTTATATTCATGTCTCTTTCTTCCTTTGTAGGTTATCACCTCTGAGGGTGAGTGACTGTTTCATCTTTATCCTTTTTGTTAAGTTTTCTCATACCTGCTGTGCCCTGAAAGTTGACTCTGAGTGCAAGAGATCCTCTGATCACTTGAATAAATAAATGAATGAATGAGCATTTCTGAAGTGCTTACCAAGTGTCCAACAGTGTGCTTATGTCTGGGAATATAAAATAAGATAGTCCTTGCTCTTAAGGAGATCACACTTGAATTGTGGGAGATAATATATATATGAGGGTCCACCCACAGGACATATGGCAAGACTCAGGTGTCCTTATGGTGCAATCATAGTTTAGATGGCAGTACCCAGGAGTTTGAAAGTCATAGCAGAGAGTAAGGCCCAGGAATCCTCCATCTTAGCAGGAGGATTATAGTTGCTGACTCTTGCCTCCTTCAACTGGCTTTAACAGCCATGTCTACTACTCTGCAGTCCAAGGACTGAGACAGAACTGGTTATTCACCAGTGGGAAGAGGGAAGGATTTTTGAAGGTGTGAGAATAGGAATTCTGGATTTCATCCTACAGTGGTAGGGATTAGGGATCCATGTACAGGCAAGAGGGATGAAGGGAAAGAAATCTTACTGGAAAAGTTGGAAGAGGACACCTCATGTTATACCCTTTGCCCACTCTCATACATACCAATCACAATTCTACTTGGTTATTTTATATAATATTTTCATCATAATAATAGTCATTCTTCTATATAGGGTTTTCCTCATATTTATATATTATATTTATATTATTCATATATTATTTTCATCATACTTATAGCCACTTTCTTCTCTATAAGGCTTTCCTCCCAATAACCACATGAGGTAGATAATTATTATTTTTCCATTTTTCAGATAAGGAAACTGAGGCACAGAGAGGTGAAATGACATTCTTTTTGTCATGAAGCTGATAAATAGAAAAACTGAGATTCAAGCCCAGTTCTCCTGGAGCAAAGTCCCAAGTTCTCTCCATTACACCATGCTATCATTACCCATGAAGGTGTGGAGGAGGGAGATGGAGTGAGGAGTGGGGAGTAGTGCGCAATGTTTTATCCATTTAGTCCTTTGCAGAATTTGCTAGGGATATCCTCAAGAATTTGCATTCTGGCTTTTACTTAATTTGGTCGTGCTGTTTGTTCTATTTTCAAATTTGCCAGGTAACCTTTTTCCTATAGTCTTTTATTAACAGATATCTTTGTGAGACTATTAGTCATTATTGGTGATTGAAAATTTCATTTTTTTAATCCTTACTCTTCAGGCAAATTCTTAAATAACCCTCAGTTAAGCCTCCCCAAATTCAGAGGACTTTTAATGAAATAGTTCTTCCAAGGTGAATTAGTCCATTAGAAAACATTCAATTCTACACTGGAATTTAGAAAGTTCTGGGTTCAAATTTGGCCTCTGAAATTTGCTAGCTCTTCAGCCAGAAGCAATTCATTTACTCTGTTTTATCATCTATAAAATATAAATACCTACTCCGTAAGGTGATTTGAAAATGTTAAAGCAGAAAAAAAAAGTGTCAACTATTATTCATACCTCAAGTATACAGAATGTGCTAAAGGTCTTAGTGCAGCTGTAAGTTTTAATAGCTTAAATATCTTCAATAACTTAAATATGCACTCAGACTTTTGGGACACCCTGTAATAGTTGGGTCAGAACTATTCTCATTGTTAAGTGGTTGAAACAACCCTTAGAAAATCTATTCTGACAATGCCTCTCATTTTCTTAGGGAGCCATAATGTAGCTGGACAAGTCATTAGTGATTTCTCCTGCAGTTTAATTTCCTTATGTATTTTAAAATTAATTTATTCACTTTTAGTTTTCAATATTCATTTCCACAAGACTTTTGAGTTCCAAATTTTCTTCCCATCTCTCCCCTCCCCCCACCCCAAAACACCATGCATTCTGATTACCCCTTCCCCCAAACTTCCCTCCCTTCTGTCCCACCCCTCCTTTCCCTTATCATCATCTCCTCTGTTTTCTTGTAGGGCAAGATAGATTTCTTTACCCCATTACCTGTATTTCTTATTTCCCAGTTGCATGTAAAAACAATTTTTAACATTTGTTTTAAACCTTTGAGTTCCAGCTTCTCTCCCTTCCTCCCTTCACACTTATCCCACTGTGAGGGCAAGCAGTTCAGTATAGGTTATACATGTGTAGTCATGCAAAAGACTTCCATAAAAGTCATGTTGTGAAAGAATAACTATATTTCCCTCCATCCCATCCTGCTCCCCATTTATTCTATTTTCTCTTTTGACCTTGTCCCTCTCCAAAAGTGTTCACTTCTAATTATTCCCTCTTCCAATTTGCCCTCCCGTCTATCATCCACCCCACATCCCACTTATTCCCTTCTCCCCTACTTTCCTATAGAGTAAGATTGATTTTCATACCATATTGAGTGTGCGTGTTATTCCTTCCTTAAGCCAAATGTGATGACAGTAAGCTTCAATTTTTTCCCTCTCATCTCCCCCCTTTTCCCCTCCATTGAAAAAGCTGTTTCTTGCATCTTTTATGAGAGATAATTTGCCCCATTCCATTTCTCCCTTTCTCCTCCCAATACATTCCTTTCTCACCCCTTAATTTTATTTTTTAAAATATCTTCTGTTCCTATTCAACTCACCTTGTGCCCTCTGTGTATATGTATATAACCCCTCCAACTACCCAAATACTGAGAAAAGGCTTGAGTTACAAATATTATCTTTCCATGTAGGAATGTAAACAGTTCAACTTTAGTAAGTCCCTTATGATTTTTCTTTCTTGTTTACCTTTTCAAGCTTCTCTTGATTCTTGTATTTGAAAGTCAAATTTTCTATTCAGCTCTGGTCTTTTCATCAAGAATGCTTGAAAGTCCTCTATTTCATTGAATGACCAATTTTTCCCCTGAACTATTATACTCAGTTTTGCTGGGTAAGTGATTCTTGGTATTAATCCTAGTTCCTTTGACTTCTGGAATGTTATATTCCAAGCCCTTTGATCCCTTAATGTAGAAGCTGCTAGATCTTGTGTTATCCTGATTGTATTTCCACAATACTCAAATTGTTTCTTTCTGGCTGTTTGCAATATTTTCTCCTTGACCTGGGAACACTGGAAGTTTAACTCTGGAACTTTAACTAGAAACTCTAGGAGTTTCTCTTTTTGGATTTCTTTCAGGAGGTGATGAATGAATTCTTTCGATATTTATTTTACCCTCTGCTTCAAGAATATCAGGTCAGTTTTCCTTGATAATTTCATGAAAGATGATGTCTAGGCTCTTTTTTGGATCATGGCTTTCAGGTAGTCCCATAATTTTTAAATTGTCTCTCCTGGATCTATTTTCCAGGTCAATTGTTTTTCCAGTGAGATATTTCATATTGTCTGCTATTTTTTCATTCCTTTGGTTTTGTTTTATAATTTCTTGATTTTTCATAAAGTCATTAGCTTCCACCTGCTGCAGTCTAATCTTTAAGGAATTATTTTCTTCAGTGAACTTTTGGATCTCTTTTTTATCTGGTCAATTCTGCTTTTTAGGGCTTTCTCCTCATTGGCTTTTTGGATCTATTTTGCCATTTGGAGTAGTCTATTTTTTAAAGTGTTATTTTCTTCAGCATTTTTTGGGTCTCCTTTGGCAAGCAATTGACTCATTTTTCATGATTTTCTTGCATCACTCTCATTTCTCTTCCCAATTTTTGCTCTACTTCTTTTACTTGATTTTCAAAATCCTTTTTGAGCTCTTTCATGGCCTGAGACCAATTCATATTTTTCTTGGATGCTTTGGATGGAGGGTCTTTGCCTTTGTTGTCTTCTGTTTGCATGCTTTGGTCTTCTTGTTACCAAAGTAAGATTCTATAGTCTGATTCTTTTTTCAGTTTTTGCTCATTTCCCCAGTCATTTACTTGACATTTGAGCTTTTTGTCAAGGTACCTCTCTGCTTCCAGTGGGGGTGGGAGGTGTACTGTCAGCCACTCTATCCCCCCACAATCTGTGTGCTTAGAGCTCCAGAAACAGTGGCTGCAGGTGCCCCTGCTGTTGCTGTGCCTGTTGTAGATTCTTTCAACCCCTCCCCACTCAGCAGCTGTGGGGCTAGGACTGGACCACTCCACTCTTCTCCACTGGTCCCACAGGCTTTTCCCACTGACTTTCCAATTTATCCTCAGCGTTTTCAGGTCATGAAGTCAGGAAACCACCACAGGTATGATTCAGTCTCCCTAAGGCCTGCTCAGGTCCCCTCTGTGCACTCACAGCCCACAATGGACTGCACTCTGCTCCCAGGATGGCATGACAGATACTTCCCAGTGACTTTGCAGGCTGTCTTGGACTGAAGATTTGCTGTCATTCTATGGGTTCTGCAGCTCCTGGATTTGTTTGGAGCTATTTTTTACAGGTATTTGTCTGGGTTTGGTGGGAGCACTCTAGAAATTCCATACTGTTACTCTACCATCTTCCCATATCTGTTTTTGACTAATATAAATTTGGTGGGATGTTAGCATTTTGCTAGCATGTTTGGGTTTTTGAATACCAAAGTCATTTCCTAGGATACTTCCTCAGGCAATGAGTTAGTCAGTAACCATTTTCCAAGTACCTACTATGTGCCAGACACTGGGATGAGCACTAGTAATATAAAGAAATCCAAAAACATTGTCCCTACTCTCAAGGAATCCACATGCAAATAGAGGAGAGTACATGTAAATAATTACTTACACACATGATATAAACTTCCTTGTCACAAAGAAAAACATTTCAGCAAAACCAACCAATAAAGTGACTACATCTCACAGTGTGTGTGATATTTCTCACGTATGACCTCCAGTCTCTCTATTGAAGGGAGACGAGGGGTGTAGTATGTTTCATCAGTTGCCTTCTGCATCTCAGGAAAAAGTTATCTGAGTTTGACTTCATCTTAGTGTTGTCTTTGTTCATATTGTTGTAATCATTGTTCAAGCTGTTCTCTTGGTTCTACTTTCTTTACTCTGCATCAGTTTATACAAATCTTGCTAAGAGTCTTTGAATTCTTCCTTTTGGTCATCTTTCCTATAGTTGTTCCATCTGGGCTTACAGAAAGGATACTTTTTACACTTGTAACTAATAGACTCACAGGATCTGAAAGACAGAAGGAATCTCAGAGGAGATTAGTCCAATCCCCATATGAATTAGTTGACAAGTAGTCCAATCTTCTTGAAGACTAACACAGAAAGGGTGCCAACCACTTTCGGAGGTAGCCCATTCCCTTTCTGAACAGTTCTAATGGTTAAAAATGATTTCTTCACAAGTCTAAAGAGACAGCTAGGTGACAGTGAATAAGCACTAACATTAAGAAGACCTGAGTTCAGGCACATAACCAGCTGTGTGACTCTAAACAGTCATTTAAATGCTGTCTGACTCAGTTTCCTCATCTGTAAAATGGGGCTAATAATAGCACTTTCCTCCTAGGGTTGTTGTAAGGATCAAATGAGATAATATTTGTAAAGCAAGCACTTAATCATGGTGGACTTTTTAAAACTTTTTAAAAACTTTTTTAATTTGGTCCCTTACAACTTCTATTTACTGCTCCCAGTTCCGTCCTTTGGAGTCAAACAGAATTAAATCTAATCTCTCTTCCACGTGATTCTCAATTCAGGAGGGCTGTGTGAACCTAACTCACATATGAAAAGATATAGATGGTACAAAGAATCGTAAGATTTTAGAGTCTGATGGAGGCTTAGCAATGATTTAAACTTGTCCCATTATTTAATAGAGGAAGAAACTGAGGCACAGAAAAGAAGTAATTTTATTCTTTCATTCATTAACTTATTTTAAGTCATATTTCAAATTAATGACAAAATGAGGACTAGAAGTGACTCCCCATTTCATATTCAGTAATCTTACTATTATATACACTGTCTATCTCACCTCTGTCTCCCATGTTTTCTAATGTGATGATGCTCTCACATTTTGAAATGTTGAATTTTGTTTTGTTTTGATTTTCCCTGTAGTTGGACCCAATTATTTTAAAAGGCTTCTGTGATGGATTCAACTAAGAGTTCAACAATGGATGAGTACTACAGGGAAGGGAGTCAGTGTGGCTGACCTGGAATCAGGAAGACCTAAGTTTGAATCCTACCTTAGGCACTCACTGGCCACTTTTTAAGGATAATGTTTCTCTAATTTATTGTGGCAAAGACCTTGTCCTGAACTGATATTATTAGGATTATTATTCAAATTGTCCCGTAATCTCATCTATTCAAGAGTTCCCACCTAAGATAGAGATTTCACCCCCTCGTCACAGTCATTGTTCTCTTCATCATCATCTTTGGTAGCAGCCTAGAGTAACGGAGGGAGTCAGAGAGACCGCAGTTCAAGCCCTGATCCTGACATCTCCTAGCTGTGTGACCATGGGCAAATTGCTTAACCTCTCAGTGCTCTAGACTGTACATTTTTGCAGAGGTGGCAACCTGCCTTGGTAGAGGAAGTGTCCTCCCCTAGGAGTTCCCTAGACCACTGAAATCACGGGTCTAGTCCTTCACCCATTGTTAATATTATTATTATCATGGAACACTCTTTTCCTAGTGCAGAAGTAGCCCCCCATTTCAACCTTTCTCTCCTTACCCATTTAGCACCCTCATTAAAATTAATCAGAAGACATCCCAAACTATCTGACCTTAAGCAAAGTACCCATCATAAAAAGGAGATGCCCACAGAAATCCCCACATTCACTCCAAAGATGCACCAGGTATTAACCTGATTAACCCATCCAGCCATTCAATCTGTCAACACAGTTTAATTGTTCACTTACTATGTCTAGGAGATACTTTGAGTAGTGATTGTATGCTAAGCCATCCTGTAGCCCCACTTAGACTCTTTGAATTTCTTGGGATAGCACAGAAATAATGCTTGCTCTTAACACCCCTCATGCCGCCAACAGTGTGGACTGGAATGAGAAACAGCTCTGTTCTTGACCTGTCTTCTCGCATTGATATGTTAGTACATCCTAGAAAGTCATCCCCGGGAGGGAGGCTGGAATGCCTCCCAAAAATATCCTCATTAATACAGTAGGCTCCTGATAGGGAAAAGTGAGCCTGTAGCACCTTTTGTGATGATGGGAAGTCCATAGTACTTCAGCTCACTGCTGTAGGCACCACTGGCTTGTGGTGTGGATTTTTTTTTCCCCCACATTCCCCTTCATTAAACAAGAAACTCAGATGTTGGTAATTAGCCGAAGCTCCCCTGCTGCCAAGCCATATTCAGTTCCAAAAAGCCCTGTACACTGCTCCTTCTGCATTTGTTAACAATGTCCACACAACAGGTCTGCAATTAGATTCCCATCTGTTGGTTTTCGCATTCAGCATTGCCAGGAGATGCAGATGAACTTGGATTCCTCATTGTTGTGGATTCCTGACCAGAAATACTACATATGGAAAGACACTTGTAATTGAATGGAGGGACAGAAACGCAAGCACCATTTATCATAATGAGCATAATGCAGCAAAAGGCAAGGAAAAGGATACTTGTCAAACAAGCTTGGAAGTCTGATTGTATATGCTCTGCCTGTCATACTGTATCATTTGCTATCTGTGTGGGGGGAGGGGAGGTAGCAAATGTGAGCTGATTTAAATCATTACATTATGGCACAGGGAGAACTGGGTCATATATCCAAGTATGTTTATATAGATAGATAGATATCTCAAATGTATATATGCATATATACACACATACATAAATTGACATGTGTATATGTATGCATGTACCTACCTATAAACACATACATATATATTTATATGTGAATATATGTATATGCCTATATGTATATGTAATTTTTAATTTGAAACTGTGGTTTTTGTTTAGTGAACTCCTAGCATGGAAATTTCTTCCATCAATGCAGACACCAGGTCTCCCGTACTTTCATAGAGTCACAATCATAGATTTAGAGCTGGACTCAGGACTTTCAAGTGATGAGTAAACTGAGACTGCTCACTGGAAAGAGTCTAAGAGATCATCTAGTCCAATATCTTCATTCTACAGAGGAGGAAACTGCAACCGAGAAAAGTGAAGCAACTTACAAGTCACCTCCCCTTTGTGAGCCTCCGTTTCTGCATCTGTAGAATGTATCTGTATCACAGGGTTGCTGTGAATATCAATGATATCATTTATCACACTGCTTTACAAACCTTAAAATGCTATAAAAATATCCGTTTCTATCATCATCATCATCACCATCATCATCATCATCATCATCCAAGGTCACACAAAACGTGAGACAATTTTCCTGACCACTGAAATGCTAAGTGATTTGTCCATAGTCAAATAGAGTACAACAGAGGTAGCATTTGAACCCAGGTCTGTTGTATTCTATGGTCCACCCTCTATTTTCTACATCACTCTTCTTTGGTGTTGAAGGAGAGAACTAATCATTTGGCTTCATGTGATCCTTTGAAGTTCTTCCCTCACAACATCCTGTGAGGTAAATAGTGTATTTTCATTACCATTTTGTAGATGATATCTAGAGTCAGAAAACCTGGGTTCAAATCCCAGCATATTCCTTCCTAGTCATGTGACCTGGGTTAAGTTTCTTAATTTCTCTAAACCTTAGGAGTCAGACTAGGTGATGTCTAAGCTCCAAATCCTATGATCCTATGACCTTAAGAGATGCAAAAGAAGAAACCATTATCCTATATAAAATTTCAGAGGAATGAATTTAATCATTCCTACACCTACTGTGTATCTCTTCTCATTTCTAATCTCCTTTCATTATGGTTTCCAGTCTCACCATTCATCTGAAGCTGCTCTCAACAAAGTCACCAATAATCACTTGATTGCTAAACCAATGACTGGTCATTTCTTTGTTCTCATCCTTCTTGACCTCTATGCTGTTGATCACCACTCCAACCTCACCCTCCTTCCTGGATCCTTTCTCCAACCTGGTTTCTGCCATATTGCTTTCTTCTGACTCTCCTTCTACCTTTCTGATTGCTCCTTCTAAGTCTCCTTTTCTAGGTCATCACCTATATCCCACCTCTATGGATGAGTGTACCCTCTGTCCATTGCCCTCTCCTTTCTTCTCCTGTCTTCTCTTCTTTTCTCTGTACTCCCCCCCTAGAGATCTCATCTCCCCATCAGTTCCATCATCACCTATGTGCAGATGACTCCATATTGTATATATTCTGCTTCATCTCTCTCCTGAGCTCCTGTTACCCTGTGATCAACTACTTGCTAGACATCTCCACTGGGATGTCCTATAGCTATCATAAATTCAACATGTCTGAAATGGAACTCATTATATTTTCCCCAAATCTCTTTCCTTTTATTAATGTCCCTGTATCAGACATAAAGACACCATCATCTTTCTAATGACTCAGGTTTACACTCTGCAGATCATCCTGAGCTCTTCACTTCCACACACTCCTCCTCCTCAGTTGGCTGCCTTGTTAGTATCAGCATAGTGGCTCCTGGCCTTTCTACAACAGTTCCCATCCCCATGCTTCTCTCTGATACTAGCCAGTTGACTAGGTATTGTTTTTTAATAAGTTTAAGAAATGTTTCTTTTTAATATCTTCTCTAGAAATGAGGTGAGTATTCCATCTAGATGGGAAAGGAAGAGAGGGGACAGAGCAATTAATTACTAAACTCAACTGAATTGGAAAGATGAGGCTATAAATTCGTGTCAAGTTGTCTGCTTTGAGATTTAGTATATGCTAATCTCAACTTCTTGAGATCCTTTGTAGAGGAAGGACCCAGATCCTAGAAGCAAAGCTGTACCTTTTGGGTCCAATGTGTCTTTCCATTGTTGAGGGCCTTATGTACGTTGTCCGTGGTTTGCAGTAAGGTATAAAATGCCTCCAGTGCCTTTTTCTCTCTTTCTCCATACCATTCCCCCCCACCCCTGCCCAGTTATTGTCCTCAGTCCTTCTATAGTACAATTTTAACATACCATGGTAAATTAGAGGCAATATGGTACCATGGATGGAGTGCTGGATTTCAATTTAAAAGATATGATTTCAAATTCTGGCTCTCCCACTTACTATCTATGTGAACGTCATTGAACTTCCCTAGACCTCAGTTTCCTCATGTATAAAATGGGTTGGAAGAGATGGCTCTTCCAGCTCTAAATCTAAAGTCCCATGAATTCCAACCTAGCCTTTAAAACCCAGCTCCAAAGCTTCCTCCTCTAGGAAGCCTTCACTGGTTTCCTTTCTTCCCAAATCAGTAATGAATGTCTTTCTCTGCATCTCCTTATGGAACTTGTATATACCTTTCAAATGCTCTTATCATGTTTTAACTTATATGATAGCTACTTATGTTATATGATAAAGCTATTTATCTTATATGATAGCTATTTATGTTCATAAATGTAGTATTTCCCCCATGACCAGCAGAGGTCCTTGCACATAGTAGGCACTTACTCAGTATTTGTTGTATCTAGATTTGTTGTTGTCCTTTTATGGCATCAACAGAGGTTGTACCATAGCCACTAGGCTCAACATGGTCATGGAAATGAAACAGTTATCATTAAAAGTAAATAACTGTAGAGACATATGGATCAGGAGGGTCACAACCTAACCCACAGCATGTCCAAATCCATGTAATATGGATATACGTTAACAACTGACTTCTCTTAGATTTCAGTGTCGGAACTTTCCTAAGTGAGCTTTGGCTGCATAAACTGTTTGGACATTTTGACTCATAGGGTCACTGAAGATCATTACAAGGTCAATTTTTATAGACCTATTTGGTTGACAACCTGCCATGAATACTAGTATAAGATAGATCCAAGTTCATTATGGATTGAGACCCCCCGGGGGTACAGTGGTAGAAATTAACCATTATTTGTTAGGGAAGAAGATTCTTTCCTCACAACAATATTGATCATCACTGAATAGAAAACCAGAGAGCTCAGTTAGAGAACTCTCATCCATGTGCTTGTGAGAAGACTGGAAAGGTCATCTCTTAATATGGCAATATTGATCATCACTGGCTAGAAAACCAAGAAGCTCACAGGGCTCTCACCCACGTAGTTGTGAGAAGACTGGAAAGGTCATTTCTTATACAGTCAGGGGCAGGGAACAATGCAGATTTAGTATCTGAGATCATCTATCACCATATTGTCCCACTCCACATTATACGAATTTTTCTTTTTCCTTTCTTTTGGCCTCCCTCTGTTCTCCCATGAATTTTAAACAGTTATATTTGGTCAAATAATTATACATTTTGTAAAGCTATTATAAGTTTTGGAGAGTTGAGTGATTTTTTTGAGAAATTTTCAGTAATACTGCATCATTTTTGTTTTCCCTGCAAAACAAGGGAAGGTCATACAGAAAGGGCAAGTATAGTCAAAGATCTGGGGTTCTCTTCCCAGCATTTCCTTTCCTGCATGTAATCAAATAAGCTGCAAATTGGACCTGATAATGTGGTGAGCCATGAAAAGAGTCATACCATGATATAAGAAGGCAGAGTTTATAGTTATAGGACAAGCGCATGAGCAAAAATCTGCCCTTTGAAAAATGACCACCAGATCTTGGCCAACTATAGAGAAAATTTTGGTTTGGGACTTAAAAGCAATGAAGTTACTGTATTTTGAAAAGTGAGATAATATTTCTTTTTTATTGTGAATTTGAAGATCAACAAGAATATTTTGATATGCACAGAAGAAGATTACATATGAAACCATAAATTTGTTAATAGCCTTTAAATGTATAGCAAATTTAATAAATGTTTATTAAATTGATCGTAACAAGCTGTCTTGATTATCTGTTTCCTCTTCTGAACTTTATTCTGCTCTCTGGGGTATTTTCAAGTTACTTTATGAAACATTTTAATTGAGTTGAAAAACAGTTCAGAAATAAATATAGCAATTTCATCTTTATTCAATGAAAAAAATAAAAACAGTGCAAAAAAACAAGAAGATGGAAGCTTATTAACTTGTATTGAATCCCTTGCTTTTCAACCTGGGGTTTTTTAAATTAACTTTGTTTACTAAACCTTGAATGGAGCACTTAGACAGGCCTTGTCTTCCAAGTGGCAAATGAACCTTAATAGTTAACCCCAGTAACTGTCTCATTTCTGCCCTTCCCTTTCTGCCCTTTCCCTTCACTCCTAATCAGTTGTGGGCCCCTTTCTTTTTTTCTTTTTTTTAAAAATTAATTTATCTGTTTTCAGTTTTCAACAATCACTTCTGTAAGTTTTAAATTTTCTCTCCCCCCTCGCTCCCCAAGACAGCATTCAATCTTATATGAGTTCTACATATATATTCTTATTAAACACATTTTTATATTCATGTTTCAGAGAATGAAGAAAAACCATGAGAAAAAAACAAAACAAAACATAATACAAGAGAAAACAGTCTGCTTCATTCTGCATTCCAATTCCATAGTTCTTTCTCTGAATGTGGATGGCACTTTGCATCAAGTCCTTTGGGAACGTTTTAGGCATTTCATTGCTGTGAAGGGCTAAGTCCATCACACTCTGGTTCGGCTCATTTCACTCAGCATCAGTTCATACAAGTCTTCCTAAGTTTTTCTGAAGATCGCCTGTTCATCATTTCTTATAGCACAATAGTATTCCATTACATTCGTATACCACAACTTGTTCAACCATTCCCCAATTGATGGGTATCCCCTCGATTTCCAGTTCTTGGCCATGGGCCCCTTTCTGATAAGTAACTTTGAAAAGGCCTCAGTCATCATAGAATTCTGTCAAGCTCATACCCTCTTCTGCTTCATCCATCTCTTCTGCCTATTTCATTTCTAGAAACATTTATTAAGACAACATGCTAAGCATTAAGGAAACAAAAATGGAAACAACTCATTTCCTATCCTCAAGAATAACATGCTCTAATAAAGAGAATTAAGCATGTACACAAGGAATTCAATAAATTGAGCAAACTATTCAATTCAACAAATATTTATTATCTCACTATATACAAAACCATGGGCTAGGAGTTGGAGATACAAAGACCAAAGTGAAGATATCCCTCCCCTCACTGAGCTTTGTTGTTGGTTCCATCATTTCAGTCGTGTCTAACTCTTCCTGACCCCATTTGGGGTTTTCTTGGCAAAGACACTAGAGTAGTTTGCCATTTCCCCATCCACCACATTTTACAGATGAAGAAAATTGAGGTAAACAAGGTTAAGTGGCTTGACCAGGGTTACACAGCTAATAAGTATCGAGGCTAAATTTGAACTCAGGTCTTCCTGACTCCAGGCCTAGTAGAGCTCTATTCACTGAATTGAAATTCTACTGAAATGTAACTTGTGGACTCATCACACAAACTTTCCTCTAAAAAAGAAAGGGATAAAGTGATATGATAGAGGAAAATAAGATCAATTTTAGGGAGGAGCAAGGGAGCAGGAAAGAGTTCATCAAGAAGGCAGCACCTGAGCTGGGTCTTACAAGAGAAGAAGAAAATCAGAAGATAGTCTGAAAAATCTGTTGCATGTAGCAGGAACATGAGAAAAAGTGGAGGATGGGAGGGGAAGAAATCATGAATCCAATGTGGCTCAAGAGTACATAGAGTATATGAGAAGGATGGGAAAGGTTGGTGGGTGAATTGTATTTTGACTAACAATATCAGGGCTTTAGACTTTATCAAGCATCAAGGAATCACAGAAAAATTCTGATCAGCTTTAGACTAAAGGCCAGAAGACCAAATAGGAGGCTATTAGATGATTCCAGGTGAGAAATGATGAAGGTCTAAATTAAAGATGTTGTAGCAATGGTGGAAAGGAGGGGGAGGATAGGGATGAGATTACAATGGGGGAATCTACAAAATCAAGAACATGTTGAGATGGAGAAGGAGTGTTTGTGTGGGAAACAGGGGGAAAGAAGACTCCTGTTGGGATGGTTGGGGGTGCAATACACAGAAAGAAACATGTCCCAATTTCTGTTGAACAGGGAGTGGAAGTTCCCTTTAGGATAGGGGCTTCTTTCATTTTGTCTTTGTGTACCCTATCTGAGTGTCTTATTCATAGTAGACATTGAATATATTTTCGTTTAACTGAATTAAAAGGTCAGGCATGCTTCCAATTTTGCCAGCACCATTTGGATTTCATATTTGCTCCCCAGCCATTTTGTTATCAGCAGCTTTTCTTCTTGGATCAGTTACTATGACCTGGGGTATTTAATCCTTTCATCTCCCAAACTCCTGATCTGGAGCCCAGAGACCCTGATTGACAAGTCCTCATATGATCAGTAGTATATTGAGCCTGACTCCAACCATGGAGCCTTATTCCCCATCCATCTTCTCCACAGTCCCACCTTCTACTCCCCCCTTTCCTGTTCTAAAACTATAATCAAATCAATACTGTCACTGCTATTAGAAAGAGCAGCCCAATCTCCTCCTCATGGCTCCACTTACTATCCCTATGACTTATCAAAATAAAATAGCCTCCCTACCATCCTCCCCATTCCCTTAATATGTATATTCTCTCCCTGCTAGAATGTAGGCTCCTTGAGGGTAGGAGCTGTTTTTGCCTTTGTATTTATATTACCTGCAGCTTGGCACATAGTACGCTCTTAATAAATGCTTTTGCAATCATTCATTCATATTTGGTGACATGACCTGCAGGTCATCGATGGACCTTAGGCCACACTGAACTGAAATGTATGACCTGTCCTTCCTGCAGCCCTAGGTAATATAGGCCTTTACTCATCTGCCCTCATGCATTGCTTTCTCATTCTTTCCTACGTTTCCTGTCTTTTCTCTCAGGACTCTGTCTCCTTCTCTTATGTCCTCCAGGGCACCCAGGATGACCTGTGCTTTATAGAGCTGGCATGGAATAAAACCATTTGACTTGATTTGATCTGTGCCCAAAGCAGAGAACTAAAAAAGATAATAATTCCCCATGAATTCTCTAATTATACTTATGCTCCCATGTCCCCAATTAGGGACTGAGGTGTTTTGCGGGGCAGATTTTGACAAGGAAGGTCTACAAAAAATTGCTTCTTACTTTTCTAGTGAGAAGATTGTTCTATACTGGCATCCCAGTTCCTCCATAGCTGTTGCCATAGTTTTCCGTTGTTTCTTCTTTCTCAGAGGCACAGGCTCTCTGAGAGCCTGTGTCTTACGGCCATAGATGTAAGACCTTAGGTCATAATGAGGGTAAGCAGTTCAAAGGATCCTAGCTTACACAACCACGGCTATAGAACTGGAAGAGATCTTAGAGGTCAGCTAGTTCAGCCCTCTCACTTTACAGATGAAGAAAGTCCGGACCAGACTAAGGACAAAAGAGGTCAAGTGATTTGCCCATAGTCTCTTCTGTAAAATGGGAATAAAAATAGCACCTACGTCTCAGGACTGTTGTGAGATCAAAGTGAAATCATATTTATAAGGCCTTTGAAAACTTCAAAGTGCTTTATTAAATGCTAGCTGTTACTGGCTATTATTAAACACCCACCTTGTGCCTGGCATTGTGCTAGGGACTGTAGGATCTGGAAGGAACTTCAGGGTTCATCTGGTCCAGACCAGCCCTGGGAAAGACACAGAAGCTAAGCTAGCTTCTCTAGGGTGTCACGGGTAAAAAATGTCAGGGCTAGCTAGGCCCCCTAACTCAAAATCCATTGTTTATTCCATTGCACCCTATGTTCTCCTAGAGAAAGACTATTTACAGCAGTTTCTGATGCAACATCCAGGGCAGAGTTAACAGCCCAGAAACAGCCCACCCTATTAAGAGAAATCCTGTTGTGGATTCTAAAAGATCAGAGCTGATGTACCTCCTCCCCACAGCAGCCTAGGGACTGGGCTTTATTCGAGATCTCAGGGAAGTCTGCAAATATGTTACTCCACCAGGCTGTGTTTGGACACAATTGAGTCTATCCCCACCTAATGCAGCCTGTGTGTGTTGGCACAGAAAATCAAAGCCTGTTTGAAAGGATCTGCTCACAAAGTAATGGAGTTTACCAACTGTCAGACGCTGCTTTGAACCAAATCCTTACCTCTAGGTATTATTTACCTCCAGGACCCACGAAGCACATACTCTTCAGCTGGAAGGGCCCTGGGCTCCCAGAGCAGCAGCTACTGTAGCTTCCAAAAACATGGAGTAAATCATCACATATGTGCCTCGCAGCGCCAGGCTGTTTGCTCAGCAGGCAAACACAATGCCGCGGCGGCATTATTAAATTTCCATGAAGTTTACCAAATTTGCAGGATCAGTAGGGTGGCCCCGATGGGGGAGGATCGCCCGCTGCCTCCAGCACCTTGAAAGCCGCTGATGGGGCCTGCTGATACTTTGCATTCTGCTTGGCCTCTCCTGCCATCCAGTTAATCTCCACAGTAAAGATTAGTTTATTCGATTAAGTCTGTTCCCTATAGACCGTCCCTGGAGCTCCCTGCAAAGCACCAGGAGTGAGCCTTTCCAACCTTTTACCAGCTAAAACAGATTCAATAAAAGTAATCTTTTTCCCCCTTCCTTTTATATGATTGGAAAATAAATTGAAAATGAATTTCAGTTATTGCTTGTGTTTTAAATATGAGATAAAGGTCCCCCCCACCCCCCTTTCCTATCTTGGTAGATACAGATTAACATGGACATGTGTTCCATTATAAAGCCACATGAACATATTCCATGATGGAGTTGTATAGCAATTTTGCAAATGTGTCAGGTCACCTACAGTATATAATTAGCCTGTTCAGTTTTAGGAAACGGTGAAGGGTGATTCTTCTTTGTTCGTGGAATTTTACCACGTAGAAAAGTCAAAATTATAATTGTTGGCTTTTTTAAGCGTCTTCTCCAGTGTTATGCTTCAGGATCTATATTGAAACATCTGTGCTAATACTAATGAGAGGTCAAACAAACTCTCGAATAGCCTTGTTAGAAGCCCAATCAACTGAAGAGCCGTGTTATTAAGCACAACTAGAAGGGAGATCGGAGCTAAATTCAGATTTCAATTTCCTCTCTAACTGGGCTCTTTTCCACTGCTAAACTAGCACCTCTAACAGGAGCTCTCTGCATCAGCCCCATATTTCCCTTCCCTTCCTGCCCCCAGGAAGCCAGTGGCCTGGCCCTGTGTTTGTAATGCAACATTCATAGATGTATTTATACAAGGCCTGTGCTCAGCATTTGTCATCACTGTCACAGAAAATGATTTCCTGGGTCAGAAAATTGACTTCAAAGCTTGACCTCGAAGATTTGACTTGCGTGTTTGCTTATTCTGGTTCAAGATGTGATATCAAAAGCTGTCCCATTAGTGGCAACTTTTCACAGTGAGTTTGCACAGGTTGACGATGACGGGGTGGGAAGGCGGGCATCTGGATGTTGAAAGAGCGAGAGCAAAGGAGGACTGGAGGAAATTGAAGGCGTTGACAGTAGGAGATGAGATTGGGGGAAGATATTAAAATTTGTATGTTCCTCATAAATGACAGTATTCTTTTGGCAACAGTCTATACAGCATCATCAAATTAACTTCACAGGCAACTTCCATTGCTTAAATTAAAGGAGAGATTTTTTATGTTCCCTTCCACAAAGCATCTACCAGTTGGAAATGTACACTGCATACATATTTTAAAATGCACCGAGATCTAATTAAAGCAGACTGCAACACTCATTTTAATTATTCATTACAGTTCTGAACTCGGGTACACAGAGAATCTCTTTCTAAAGTTATAATAATTGTCAAGTAATGATTTTTCCCCCTCACATTCTCATAAAGCTGGGCAGGGTTATTGCTCACCTCCTGATTATATTAGCCCAGCATTTCTACAGGTTTCAGGATGCACAAGAGGGTCGAGCTTGGGCATTCTCTAAGAAGGATCACATATTTAAAATTCAATTATTAAAAACTCTTGGACAAGAAGACATGGTTGGATAAATGTCAGATCAATAACTTGGGGCTGCATCAGGTTTGAAAAGTCAACATATGGTCAGTTTCATCATAATTATTATGAGTTCCACATTATAGGTTTTTGTTCCACTATGATGCCACTAAATGACATTAGAAATGGTGGCATTCTTTTTAAAAAGATTCGGAAACTGGGAACCCTCCCTGCCCCTTATGTAATCGAGAAGATAAAAAAGATGATAGAGGTGATAAAACTCCTCTAAATTAAATGGTTTTGTTTCCATAATATATGATACATCATAATGAGGCTGTTTAAAGGCATTTAAAACTATTCTTCATATAGTGTTTAGATTCTTGCTATCTGTTGAGCATTTGGGAAAGATCATTTTAATTCTACAGTGCAGGAGGTCTCAGGTAGATTGATCACAATTGCCCTTATGGTCTGGGTTTTAAAAGGACACCCTCATTCACAGGTTGGAATTTATGGTTTTTATATGGTGCTTTGCCCAAGGGCAAAACAAAACAAAGAAACAGCAAATTTAAATCCTTGTGGACCTAATGTATTTATCTGCTAAATTAGAACAGAATCTTTTATTTTAAACCTTAGGAATATTTATGAGAAACAAAACATTATGACCTTAGATGTCCCATCTTTATTTTAAATTGGTTATTACTCAAATCCAGATTGTATATGTGGTTCTATTCATTCAACATGCATTTACTAAGCAATTATGCTGGACACTGGGAGGAATAGAAAATTTCCATAAGACTCAATCCACTTCAGTCCAACCACAAGTACCTACTATGTCAGACAGTATACCTGACACTAGGAAAATCAAGACAAAAATAAGAAATCATGTCCTACCCTGAAAGAGCTTGCATTCTACAAGAAGGGTTCAACTGGTAAATAGAAAAGTATATTCATTCTAATTCAAGGAAGGAGAGAGCACTAAAGGCTAGGAAGAGTCAGGAAAGATTTTTCCATAGGAAGTAGGATGTGAACTGATCCCCCAAAGAAGCCAAAGGCTTTAAGGGGCTGAGGAAAGAAAGGATTATATTCTACGTAGAAAGGACAACTGTGCAAAAGGCATGCAGCATGTTGTCTAGAAGATACACAGAAGACCATAACAGACAATGATTGTGTTAGGTATGAAACAGTGTTAAAAGGTAGGGGAGGATGGGGAAAGGAAAGGAAGCTTTTTATCCACAGGGAAAATCAAGGAAGACTTCTTAAAGGAGATAACAATTGAATTGTGCTTTAAAGTATGAATAAAGAAAAACTGAGCAGGTAAAAAGTAGAAGGAAAAGCATTCTAGACATCAGAAATAGTATGAGCTTACAGTCACAGGAAATAAGAAACACTGGTCATGTTTAGGTGGCAGAAATATTCAGTTAGGCTAATGTCTAATATGTAATAAAAAAGTAAATGAAGATAAGTTTGGAAAGTTGGAAGTAAGAGTTAGCCTAGTAGTGACTAGGGATAGGGTTCTGGATTTGGAGTTGAAAAGATCGGAATTCACAACCTAACTCAGACTCTAGGCAAGTTGTTTAACCTCTCTAAGCATCAATTTCCTCCTCTGTAAAACAGGAATTATAACAAGAGTGCAGAATCAAATGAGATATGTAAATCATTTTTCATCCCTTAAAGTGATACATAATTGTGAATTACTGTTCATGTCATTATTGTTATTAGAGGGTGGCCCTACATTGTGAAAAATCTTGAATACCAGGCAAATAGTTGGAACTTCGTAGACAAGAAGGAGCCATTGATGATTTTCTAGGAAGAAGACAGGCATACCAAACTCTACAAATAAAAAAAATAGGTAAACACTAATTTGTTTATTCATTCCTATGCATTCCATAATTTGAAACAACAATCTGTCTGCAAATTTGCAGAGTAATAGAAAGGAAACTAGGCTAAAATCCATAAACTCGTTAAACCAAGCTCTCAAAAAAAAAAAAATTAAAGCTAAAGCATGCCTTTGCATGTCTTTGATTTCTGGATCTGAAATTTACTTCTTAAGAGACACAGTCTCGTGTTTTTAGCATGTTCTAGAGTTCTGAGTTTTTACCAAGTTGGTTGGGTTTGTGACCCATTCTTCACAATGATGAAGCTTGATTTCATTCCTGGCAGTCAGACACTTGGCACTCCCTCACTCGCAATCTCCCCAATGCAGATGTGGTGTTTGGCAGACTGATGTGGTCACAGTGGGCATCCAAGAAACATTTCTGGAATGAATGGATTGATTTGGTTCTCTATTTTTCTACCAAATACAACAACAGTGGAGGGAAAAGGTTAATTCTGGCAACGTACAGACCTATAACGCTTCCGGAGGCTCTAGATTGGAGCACTAGAGCAAAGGGCCTGGCAAATCATATTCTCTGAGAGTTTCACTTACACTTTAATGGCATGGTCATCATGCATACACCTATACTCCAATGGGGTTGAGGAAAATACGAAAGGAGATAATAGGGTCTAGAGAAGTTTGTTTGTTATTTGTGTAGGGTTTTTTGCTATTGTTTGCTTGTTTGTTTTAAGGATGGAGAAAATACATTTCTCTGACCTTGGCTGAATATATATTTTACCAACTGTCTATTGGACTTTTCTACCTAGATGTCCTGTACACATCTCACATGAAATACAACAAAAATTGAACTCGTTATCTTTTCCCCCAAAACCCACCTTTCTTCCAAACGTCTCTATATCTCTGGAGGGCATCACCGTACTCCCAGACAACTCAGATTCAAAATCTTGAAAATGATTCTTTACTGCTCATTCTCGCATGTCTCATATAGCCATTCCGTTACCAAATCTTCTCTTTTCTATCTTCATAACAGCTCCTCCCTTCTCTTCATTCATTCAGTCTACGCCATAGCTCAGGTCCTGATGATTGCCATAGCTTCCTAATTGGTGCCCACTTCAATCCATCTTCTACCCAGATGTCCAAGTGATTTTCCTAAAGGTAAATTTAATTGTGTCACACCAAACTCAATAATTCCAGTGTTCCCTGTTACCTCCAGGATAAAATATAAAACCCTGTGTTTGGCTTTTAAATCCCTTCACAAATTGACCCCTTCCTCCCTTTCCAATCTTAAACTCCCTCCTCCACAAATTCTGTGGTCCACCTATATGGGCATATTTGCTATTTTTCTACACATTATGCTACATCTCCCCTCTCCAGTCCTTTGTATTATCTGTCCCTCATGTCTGGAGTGCTTTCCCTTCTCATCTCTACCTTTTAGAATTCCTGGCTTCTTTCAAGATTCAGCTCAAATGCTACCTTCTGCAGGATGCCTTTCTCCATCTTTACATCTGCTAATGCCTTCTCTTTTAAGTTTATCTTCCATCTACCCTGTATATAATCTCAAACCTAGTTATACGCTTATACACGTACACACAAACATATACATGTTGTCTCCCCCATTAGAATGTAAGTTCCTTGGGGAAAGGATCTGGGTTTGGTTGGTTTTGTATTTTTCATAACCTCATCTCTGACCAGTGCCTAGCAGTTAGCAAGGACTTAATGTGTCTTTGCTGATTGATTAATATTTTGTTCTTTCAACGAAGTACTTCATCAAATACATCCTTTGCTCTGCTTTCCCTGCATAATTCCTCATTTGAAACGTGTTGTAAATGGTTGACACCCACCATAGGCCTCTCTCCATTGCCTCTTTCCGTTGAGTGTTTCTGTAGTTCACCCCTTCACAGACTGCAGTGTTTTCCAACTTACAACCATGCAGCACTATCAGAAAACCAATGATGACTTTTAAAAAGCCTTTTGTTTCAGGGGGAAGCAGCACAAAGCTCTACATACCCTCTAGTGAAGCTGGGGGCATTTAAGGAAGCATTCTTTGTTCCAACACCTTTCAGCTTCAGAACAAATACAGAATGTCAGTAGTATCTTAGGTTCAACTTGCAAGATACTTAAGACACACAAAACACTCCCAGAGACCTTTAGTGATAACTCAGTAGAAAATGCCTCTTATGTGCTGATTGGTCTTGTAGGGATTCATCCTGGCTATGTATAGACACAAGTAAATATAAGCATTCAATTTAAAAGTACCCATGTTGATTATGCTAATTAAATAAGCCAATTATGCTAATTAACTGACACAAATGTTTTAGATAGATATGAATCAGAGCCCTGTCTGTTACCACTTAACTTAAACACAATTATATTGTTAAAAGTGAGTTTCTAAATGAAATTCTGCCAAAATATTGAAATCTCTTACCACGTCAGCTACCCTGCTTCCTTCTTGTATGTTTAAAGGAATAAAAGATACAAAAGTAGATTTCTTTTTTAAGACCTATTAAACTGAGGGTTGTGGATTTGTGTGTGTGTGTGTGTGTGTGTGTGTGTGTGTGTGTGTGTGTGTGTGTGTTTCCACTTCAGTTCTAGTAATTAGAGAATTTCAGCTTCAAGGAAAGTCACCTTGACTTTCGGAACTAAACAAGGCCTGAATGATATGCTAATTAGGACACATCTCTTTGAAAACTGTCTAAATGGTTGAATACATTTTTTTAAGCATCCCAAAGGTTTAAATAGCTCACATAAAGTTCTTGCCTTGGTGGGGGTTTTTTCCTCCTCCTTTTGCTAAGGAGAGTTGGTTGGTCAAGTTGATCCCTTGTTGTTGAAATTCAATCAAGGGCATTAAAGTGTAAACCAGTTGGAAAAACAAAGAGCTTAGGGAAATCAGTTGCTTAAAGAACAACAAGAAGCACTCAGTAATCTTCTTAGAGAAATTAATGAAGGGAAAACCCCCCTCAGCTTGGGTGGATAATGATCCCCAGCTCTCAGATAACAGGCCGGGGAGGTTTAGGAGGAAGGTGAGAATTAAGGAAGAAGGATTAAACTTAACTTCAGCAAGAACAAAAAGAAATTTGGGGATCTAAGATCACAGCTACCCCACTTTAAGAAGGAAGAGTTATTTCTAAGGGCCAGAGAGGCCTAATCCCTTATGCAAATCTCTTTAGATTTAAGTTTGCCTAAGTGTTTTATTTCTTTGCATACAATTACCAAGTGAAGTTTATACCTCTGAAATGCCAACTACTTCAAAGCACTATCCAGCTAATTATATCTATGGGAGTAAATATGTTTATCAAATGTGTTACATTTTAATACATATTTATTCATCTGCTAGCATTATCGAAAACCTTCAAATGAAATCTCTCTTTTCCAGGTTAGTCTGGAGGGCCTTGCAAAGAAACTTTTGTAAATAGAATTTTACCTGTGTTGTAGCAGATGGTAACCCATTTCCTTGATGATGCTGCTGGCAAAAAATCCTATTTCTCTTCAAAATTTTGAGTTTTGGGTTTTTAAATTAATATGAAGGGGGAAAAAAAAACTTTGACAATGAGTTTCAAAGTGGCTAAATATGTTTATTTCATTTTCATTCTTGAGTTTTACACTAATTGCCATGATATTATTATTAATAAAATAAATTATAATATTATATGGGCCAGTCAAAAAACATTTATGAATTGGCACATAGTAGGGTACTAATATTTATTGATAGATCATTGATTTATTGTTTATTATATGTCAGGCTAAGTGCCGAGGATACAAAAAAATTGGGGTGGGGGTCAGAGAACTGTCTGCCCCTGCCTCAAAGACCTCAAATTCTAAAGGGAAATATAATAGGTAAATATTCAGATAGATACATACAAAGCACATACAGAGTACATGTACTCTTGTTACCGTGAAAGGAAGGAAGAGATATTAGCAACAGAAGAATCAGGAAGGGCCTCCCATACAAGTTGGGAATTGAGTGGAGCCCAGAAAGCAACTACAAAAGCAAGAGGCGAGGATAAGAAAAGAGACTGTTCCCAGCATGAGGTGAAGCAGCGCAAAGGCAAGACAAGGAGAGTAGGAGCTCCTACTCGAGGAACTGCAAGTTGGCCTAGTATAGGTGGATCATACCCTTTAGGGGAGGAAGGTCAGTTACAAAGAAGGTATGAAAGATAGCATGGGGCCAGGTTATGATGGATTTTAAATGCCAAACAAAGGACTTCATATCTGATCCTGAAGGTAAATTGACTCTTCTTGAATAAAGGGTGACATAATAATTTAGAAAAATTATCTTGGCAGGTAAGGGGAGAATGGCTTGGAACCATCATGGAGGCCAGTTCCATGGCTATAGAAGTCATCTAGGAGCCAGGCGATAAGGGCCTGGAATAGGATTGTAGCTGTGGAGAGAAGGGACGTGTAAGAAAGATGTTAGGAAAGCAGAAAGGACAAATTCTGGCAATGGAATTCATAAGATGCATGCCAGTGAGGAGTTTCAGATCTGGATGGCTGGGAGGATAGTAGTCATCTGCAAGATGGGGTTACTAATGATAGCACCTACCTCACAAGGAAATTCAGAAGTGGGTTTTGGGGAAAGATAATAAGTCCTATTTTGAACAATTTGAGTTTGAGATGCTAACTATATCCAGTTTGCAAAGTTCATCAGGCAGCTGAAGACATGTGCCTGAATCTCAATAGAAAGAATAGGAGGTAGATATATGGCTCTAGGAGGTACCAGCATAGAGATAATAGTTGAACATAGCTATAGGAATTGATGAGATCACCAAATGAAATAGCACAGAGTGAAAAGAAAAGGGGGTTCAAGATAGTTCTGAATTTATATTTTTTAAAATTATCTACAATAAATATAAATGTTACTAAATTCTCAAAGTGCTTCCAAAGTTTGAAAGTTTCTCTGATCTGTGTAGTGGGTATGTTGATGATAACGACAATAAAAATCTTAAGGAGAGATGTTGTATAATGGATAGATCTCTCATACTAAAGTTAGGAAGGCATGTGTTCAAATCCTACCTGAGATTCATACAGTGCGCATGAACCTGAGCCAGTCATTCAATCTCTCTCAGCCTCAGTTAACTCATCTGTAAGATGGAGCTGTTAATAACAGTACCTACCTCATAGGTTTGTGGTGGAGGATCAACTGAGATAATTATAGAAAGTGTTTTGTCAGCCTTAACATGCTATGTGAATGGTGAGTCATTGCTATATACATAATTAATCAAGCATTTATCAAGAATTTACTATGTGCCAGGAGCTGGAGAAACAAAGATAAAAACTCTCTGGGGGCTTATATCTAATAGTCAAGACCAGAAGTGTCAAACACAGGCCATTATAGCCCACAGTTCTCCAGAGTTAAGCTTGAGTAAGATTAAAATGTAAATGGGAAATATTTAGCAAAATAAATTTTAAAAAATTAGAATATAGATAATGTCAATATGTAGTTTTCTAAATCAACCTGTAGCTGCCATGGTATGGTTTAGTGGTCCACTTCTATCTGAGTTTGATCACACTGGTACAGACAACAAACACACATACTTCTACTTTGGCCAGGATCGCCATCTCCTTTCCACTGGAAGCCTAGATTCTGTCCATGCATCCCTCTTGGGCTTCGACTGGTGATGGTGAGTTTATGCGTAATCTTGCTCAGAAGTAGACCTCCTCTTCACTGTTTCCAAACATGACACCTTGCAGTACCCTTCTCTCCTGGTCACTTTTCAGCTCTCCCATTAGACTATAAGCTTGTTGAGAGCAGAGATTGTCTTGCCTGTATTTGTTTATATTTGAAACATCTAACATAGCATCTGGTACATAGTAAGAGCTTAATAAATGCTCTATTTGTATCTATTTATCTAATCTACAGATATATACAAAATAGATATGTGTTCATCCTTCGTGGCCAAAGAAGACCATGCCATCAGATAAATGATGATATGACTTGCACTTGACTTTGTTTAGAGTGAGGAAGGGCTGTGCAGGTCACCAGCCTCACTTCTCCTCCAGAGCCATCTGAATCCAGTGACCAGATATTCATCAGGATGACTGGAGATGACCCAGGATGAGGCAGTTGGGGTTAAGTGACTTGCCCAAGGTCACACAGCTAGTGAGTGTCAAAGGTAAGAAAATAGATACAGTAACCTTGGAGGAAGTACTAGTAGCCTGGAGGTTGGGAAGGAGATCAGGGAAGATCTTAGGTAGAAAGTGATACATAAACTGAGTCTTGAAGGAAACTCTTAGACATATGTCTTAGACATAAGTGTAATGGTATTGATTTTGAACCCAAAATCTGGGATTCAGAGCTGGCATTGCTCAATTAGACCAAAAAATATATATGCATGGGTCAGGAGACAGAAGACCAAGGTCCTCATGCCAGCTCTGCAAAAGCTTGTTGTAAAACCTCAAGTGGATCACCTCCTTTCTCTAGGTCTGCTTAGCCACCTGCCCTAACTAGGGAAGTAATGTGAAGATTATAGAACTGAGAGACAAAAGGGACTAATCTAAACCAAATCTAGCAATTTAAAGTCAGTCAATAAGTATTTATAGGCACCATGCTAAGTGCTAGGGATACAAAGAAAGGCAAAAGACAGCCTTTGCCTTCAAGGCAAGGTAATGGGGGAGAAAACATGCAAACAAGCTATGTACAAATAGGTTATATACAGGAAACATTGGAGATAATCAGCAGAGAGAATACCATTAAGGGGAATTTTGAAAAAAAGATTTCTTGTAGAAGGTGGGACCAGGTGACTCAGTTCTGGAGTTAGGAAGACTCTTCACAAAGTCAAAGTTGGCCTCAGATACTAGCTGTGTGACCTTGGGCAAGTCATTCTCTTTGCCTCAGTTTCCTCATCTGTAAAATAAGCTGGAGAAGAAAATGGCAAGTCACTTCAGGATCTTTGCCCAAGAAAACCCCAAAATGGTATCACAAAAAGCTGGACACAACTCAAAAATCAGCCCAGCATTCTATCCTCTGTGCAACCTGGTTGCCCCATTATTAAGTAGAAGCACTGATTATTAGCTTAGCCACAAAGGGGAAAAGAAATTTGGGGTTACAAGAGGATGAAGCCCAAAGACAGGTAACCTGAATGAAACTTCCACCCCTAAAGCTCTATCAGAAGCAGTCCAGTTCTCGTCACCATATCCTTAATGCAAGATAATGAGAAATCTAAAAACTGCTCTTTTCCTTTTTCTAGCTAGCTCTCTCCATCCAAGCAGTGGGAGGGAGTCCCTGTAGTGCACTCCCACCCAGCTACCTGGATTGCAAGGACCTAGTGACTCTCTGGGTGCATACCTTTGGGTTCTTAAAGCCAAACTTAAGCCAGTGATTCTGAACCTGACTCACCTCATTAACTCAGCTAGATTTTACTTAGCACTAACACTGAACTGCTAGTCTTGGAGGCAAATAGAGAGCCCCTTCCTCAAGGCACCCATTCGGAATTCCCTCCCCCCACTCAGACCTCTAGGGCTTAGCACAGCTGCCTTTCTTCCCTCCTCCTTCTCCCCTGGGCTGCCTCCTTCTTGTCTTTTACAAGGAAAGGCTCTCATTGCCTTGGAGCCAGGCTTTTGGCCTTCCAAGGTGACAATTAGCTAATTTGATAAACTCATTTTATTCATGTGCTAATGGCAGAAGGTTATGGGAGTTCCTTGGGGCCCTTCTTCAGTTCCTAGACCACATGTGCTTTAGAACAAGAGCCTGCTCCAGACATTTATTATTTTTGATTTCCTCTGGAATTGGGTTTAGCTGTATAAACTTAATGAAATAATAAAAGTGTATAAATCAGCCCAAATAAGGTTTGGTATTAAAACCCTCACTCATATAAATATAATTTAGTAAATAACAGTATTATTATTTATTTAATTATCACTTTATTTTAATTGTTATTAAGTAGATAATAATTTCAATGTAATATATTATCTAGTGTATCATACATATATACATGCTACATCTCTTCAAAATATTCCAAGATTATAACAACAACCCTTTCCCCTTCTCAGTTTCATTAAGAAGGCTACAATCCCTGGGCCAGGGTCTCTTGGATTGTGAGAGACACTGGTCCTGAGATGAATGGGTAGGTGGTAGGGCAAAATGATGATGCATGTTGGCACCCTGGTCAGAGTTTGAAAATTGAGACCCCTGTGCAACTACTCCCTTTAATATTTGAACACTCAGTATCACAGCATTACAATCTCAGCTATCCCAAAATAAGCACCACGGAGAGTTGAATTTTCCAGGATTTAAAATGTGAATTTACACAAACTAATATTTAAAGGGGACCCTCTCTCTCCCTTATTATATGTTTTTCCCTGAATTGCAGCCTTCTCCTAGTCCTTAGTCCTAGCTCTAGTGGATGGAATACCTGAGGAACCATTTTAGGTCCATGAACTACATACATGGATGTATAATAAACCTCCCTATTTAGCTGTCAGAGAGGTAATGTGACTCAGAGCTTGAAATTAGGCAGGCTGGAATCCCAGCTCTGACACTTGGTAACTATGTGACGTTGCCCAAGTCAAATCATCTTCCATTCTTTCGATCTTATTTTTGTCAGACTAAAACGGCAACGAAAATTCTTGCACTACCGACCTCTTGGGTCTATTAAACATGAAGTGCCTGTAAACCATAAAGGGCTAAGCAAATTAGCATCTTCTCTGCAACTTACAATCTTAGAGAGCTTGCTTAAGGTACAGAGAATTTGAGTGACTTGTCTAGAATTAGCCAGCCAGAATGTGTCAGAGATGGGACTGGAACGTAGGCCCTCCAGGACTGAGGGATTCTAGCCTCTAAAGAGCTCTGCCTCCGAAGTTTCTCACTAAAGAAATCACAGGTGTGTTTGTCTTTTAAACTACAATAGAAGTAATTGCACATTATTATATGTTGTTTGGGGAAAGGATTCATTTCATTTTTGCCTTTAAACTAAATGATTAATCGATTTCAATTCAAGGAGGGCTTATTAAGCATCTCTCTATCACTTAGCATTAGGCCTGCTTGTTCACTACTATGTGCCACGTTCCATGCTCCATGATGGAATCTGAACACAGAAAACTCAATATAGCCATGATCATCAGAGAACTCCCATTCTAATATAGAAGGGAGCACAGATAAATAAATATAAAACATAAAAACTAAATGCAAAGTTATTTGTGGGGGGAGAGAGAGTACTGAGAACAAGGGAGATGCAGAAAGGTCTAGTATAGAAGTTGTCATCTGAGCTCAGCCTTAAAGACAGATAGGGATTTTAAGAGACAGAGGCAAAGGGGGAGCATTCCAAGCATAGGGTACAGCATAGGCAAAGGTATGGAGGTAGGAGAGGTCATGCACAGCGGAAATAGCAAGTATAACAGCTTCTTATAAATATGAGGTTTTCTTCCCTGCTGTGGAAAATCCTATTTAAAGGCTAATGCCCTGCTTTTATTCCCCCATTAAAACAAAAATTTTACAAGGGAGTGCCTTTCTACATGCTATTTTTTTTTGCCACATGTTTAAAGTAGTAGAAGAATCAAGTCAAGGAAATGTAATTTATGACTCTTCAAAGTGTTTAGGGACAGACAGTGCACATCTTACACCTTGAAGTGTAAAATGAGATCAAATTCGGTGGAAATCATTCCATGCTGCACTCCAGGGTAAAATTTACTTCGTCTAATTTGTGAGAAAGAACACTTAAAAGGAGAGTTTTGCATTGAGATAACCTCTTGTCATGG
The DNA here is from genome assembly GCA_023548195.1 of Bettongia penicillata ogilbyi. Classification (NCBI taxonomy): domain Eukaryota; kingdom Metazoa; phylum Chordata; class Mammalia; order Diprotodontia; family Potoroidae; genus Bettongia; species Bettongia penicillata. The sequence goes on along the minus strand of JAJHZJ010000198.1, from coordinate 20,362,461 downwards.
AAGCCTACATAAACAGCTCTTTGTAGAAAGAAGCTACCTGGATCCATACAGATAACTGGATCCATGGGCAAATCGAAGGATTTTCCAGGGTGTAACTGAAGCTCCCTGGTGGTTTTGACAGAAACGTGTGCACCATTAGGTGGGTTCTCTAGGATTTCACAGTGGACTCTGACAGAGTGCTTTCTTTCTGAAAGCTAGCCCCTCGCCAAGCCTGCATACCAGACAGACAGTGGTGCTGGCTCTAAAGCCAGTGGTAACAGTCTTTCAACCAACAGATAACCTCTTTCCTATCCCTGCTCTCTCATGGGATTTTCCTGAATCTCAGGGAAATGTGTCCCTCTGTGTTTTCCTTGCCCATCGCTCTCACCAGCCAGATCTCCAGGAATCCTTGTACCCTTCTCGGTCATAGGGCGCTTGTCTAAGACCCCAGATTGGAAGAGCTTCACTGGCACTAACAGATTTCTTCCCCTTAGTCTAGTTCTTGCCAGTAATGCCCTTACTCCAGCCCCGGGACTTCTTGGGACAGCAGGAGATTTGGGGGTGGGGAAACAGCTTGGAGTCATTCCACAGCTATCTGAGCTCCCCCAGGCAGGGCCTTTCCTTCCCTGGGCACAAATAGGATAACTGAATAGTGACCCCCTACCTTCAGACCCCTCTCTGAGAGCCTGACCTGCCCCCTCTCTTTCACTAGCTAATGGGGAGGGGGTGTATGTGATAGTGACAATAACACTTACATCGCCATAGTTATTCATTGCTGAAAGTGTTTCGGAACCCATGAAAGGGAAATTGTTTGGTTTTTTTCTGTTTTGCTTCTTAATATCAGCGAAGGGCCTTTTAAATCTCCTCTTTGGAAGGACAGGCTTTAATAAGCATGCAGGAGAGAGCATTGCACTGTGTGGGCTTCCTAAAGACCATATGGGCAAAAAGGCACATTATGTGGCTACAACTGCCCTGCTTGTCATCCCCAATCATACGTGCTCTAAGCCTTGTTTTAATTTACTCTGCTGGTACCGCACCAACCCTGCCAGTGCAGTCCTCAGGGCCCCTTCATTCCTGCCGCTTATGACAAGGAATATGCAAAGGCACAATTATTCATCCACTAAGGTGACAGAGGAGGGCTCTGCTTGGGAATATGTTTCCAGGCTTCCAGCGTTTTAATGTCAGCTGTTACAGCAGCACTTTGCAGTTTGCAAACAATTCTATAGGGACCTTTTTTTGGTGGGGGAGTGGGGAGGGGCGGCCGGGGAAAGCAAAGTATTTTGATCTTGGAAAGTGATGAGTCTTGAACTTGCCTAAAAGTGAATCTCCATTGATTCAGAACCACAAACTGTGAAGGTTTTAGACACAGATCTTAGACAAAGTGAGGACCACACTTCTCTATTCAGCCGGCTCGTTGGATTTTTTTTTTAATCAGTTGAAATTCTCTCCCTCACCCCCTCCCCTTCCCTGTTTTGCCTCCAACAAAGAGAAGGACATGGAGCCAGCCCTATTAATGCGCACAGGTTTGGTATTGTTTACATTCAGATGTGTACCACATTCCTGAGGACGAAAAGAAAACAGCCCAAGTACAGCATTCAGCTCCTCGAGTCCATGATGTATTTCATTTGCTACGGTCAGAGCCATCTTAACAATGCCTTTCATTTCCTTATGGCCTAAAATGATTTTCTTTCTGTGAGGTCATCCTTTTAAAAAAAAGAGGGAGAAAGAAAAAGAAAAGAAAGAAAGGGAAAAAAAGGAAGAAAGAATGCGAGGGGGGGGGAACCTTCCTTGGCCTTTTCACGGTATCATTTGCAATTTAAAGCTAACCTGGTGAGTATACCAACAATAGGCTTGCCCATAAAATGGTTTCAGGCCTGCCTGCATGCCCAATGAGGTTGATGTTGCTCTATTTAGCTCTTTGTCCCTCCGTAATATCGACTTAATGCAGTTCAATGGGAGTGGATTGTGGGGAGCGTTAAACATTCTATTAAGTCTTTACCAAGGCCACTCTATTCTCCTACCAGCTGTATGGGGGCTGAGGCATTAAATTTGAGAATGTACTAGGAACAAGGCCCCTGAAAAAACACCTATATAAAAAGAGCAAATTTCCTAACGAAGGAAGACCACACTCAACTTAAGACCTGTTCTTGTTGTGGCCAGATCTCAAAAGGTTTGTCTGATACCGACCTTACATTATTCTCAAACCCATGTTTATTCACCAAACTGAGGCCAGCCCACAAGTAACCATCCCAAGATATGACTTACTACCCAGTATTTGCAGATATATTAGATGGAATACTGCCAAGCGACATTTTAATAGTTTTTTCTTATGATAGTCCTTAAAACAATCATACTTACTGTCAAAGATGGAGAGACTCATCATTCATTCCCAGGTTGGGTTTCCTGTCGATCCAAACCTTAGTGACACTTTCTAAAGGCTGCCCTCCATGAAGGTTCCTCATTCCTGAAGTAGAAGTGGAGTGGTTAGGAGGCAGATCTCCAAATAGCCCCTGGGTACATTGTTGCCCCAAGGGGCTATGAATCTGACCTCTCTGGTATTAGCCACCAATTTTGGGAACTGGGGGGTTTGGGGAGGGGGAGCAGGGAATGAAGGGCAGGAGGCGGGGAGAAAGGGCCACACCAGGCTTTTTCACACAGTTGGCATTGACTTGGCTTGAAGAGGCGAGCACTAAGCTGCCTTTTCAGCCCCAGTAAAAACCCTCCATCTGGCCACCCTAAAACTCTGTTAGCTTGTTCAACTCGCTGTCGGCTGATTGGGCTTTGTGAAGCAGACGTAACAACATCAATGGCCTAAACCCTCGCCACTTGAGAGTATTACATTTCATTTCATGCTTGACTTAATCAAAACTAGGGAAATGAAATTTACACCTTTTTGATGTTCCTTTCCCTGCTGTTTAAAGACAGGAATCTTTACCCATTTGATCTTCACATGCGCCCAGTAAATGACCAAATATGCCAAGCTGCTAAAAGCAGAAGGCTACCAGTTGCCAGTGAGCATCAGGTCAGTGGGAAAACACTTAATGCAGGATGCTTTAAGTTTCTGGGCCAGAAACTTTATTGCCAAATGTACTCACCCCCCACTCCCACCCCAACAAGGGCACATTATTCAACTTTCATTAAAACAGAAAAAGTAAGTCAGGAGAAAATAACCCTACCCTTCTTTCTAGCTGGTAGTGTAGAGCTAATGTGGAAGGAAAAGAGGGAGGATGGATTTGACTCTTTGGATCTTAGAGTGAATTTATTTATACCCAGTCATCAGGGAGGTTGAGTGTTATCATGCTAGGGGAAAGATTGCTGTATTTCCTGTGAGTAGGCCCTGGCTTTTGGTATAGGATGGCAATTGGATAACTCTTCAGTAAGTCAAGCACAGGGTTTAAAATGAGTGAGAACCTCTGATCTAGTCCTTATTGGTAGCAGAGGCATTTATGTGGCTCAGTGGAAAGAGCTCTGGATTTGGAGTGAGAAGAGTCCCATTTTTATATACAGCCCCAGATATTTACTAACTGTATGACCCTGGGCAAGTCACTTAACTTCCACTTTGCCTTGGTTTCTTCATCTGTACACCCATGTCTCAAGGCCATTCTGAAGATTAAATGAGATAATATTTCTAAAGTGCCTTACTAGTCCAACTAGTCCAACTCATTCATTTTTTAGATAAGGAAATGTTAAAGTGTCACAAAAATACTGGTCATTATTTATTATTATTATCAACATTATTAATAATATATTATACGAGGGTGTAAAGGTTCCCTTCACCTCATAAGAAAGACAAAGAGATTTTGGTTTATTTATTTGAGAGATTGCCTTGCTTAGTGGATAGAGAGAGCCTTCTTAGAGTTGAAAGACCTGGAGTTCACCGAGTTAGCTGTGGGTACGAGTTACTACTGGCCTTCGAAGGGTGCCAGGTTGTTAGGCTTGGACTACTGGCACCACCAAGAGCCCCAACAACCCTTGTGGAAAATCCCAGCCTCCAGCTGGCCTCTCTGGTCATTGTGGTGTTCTGGTGGCAGCACTAACGTCTCCAGACTTTTTGCCTTTTGTTAAGAGCTCTCCGTTTATGACTTGATGAAAACATTTGTAATAGATAATCAAATGCTTATATGTTGCAAGGGACAATGCACTATTTGTTAAATATAAATTAACATTAACACAGATCCCCATTGCAGCAAGGCAAAGGGTTTTGACACCTTTTCAACAAGACAGCCTGGGCCCCAGGAAAGAAAGCCCTGAGCCTGTAAAGGAACTCGTCTAGAATGGTGATCGTCCGACAGCTCTTGTGTGACAAGATACATAGTTTCTTTTCAGCAACAGGCAGATTATCGGTTACTATAGTTTCCCTAATGCTCAAATGGAGCTAAGACCTAAGCTGAACAGAATAGGTTAAAAGGTACCGATGTTTGGCCCGGGAAACCACATGTTGAGAATCAGAGACCAAACCAAACAAAAAGCCCATCTCTCTGGGCTTTGATGTCTTCTCTGAGGGATGCAGAGGGAGGGGAGTGGGGGAAGTACAGCCAGGGCCCAGGGTCCAGAGGTCTGATGGGGCCTGCGACAATGCCCTTAGTGTGGGAGCAGAGATGACAAGGAGCCAACAGCCCCCAAAACCGTGCCTTCAGGACCTCCCCATTCCCAAGAGATAAGAAGTGGACTTACTTCTCTCAGGCTGGGGAGGTGCCTCGAATTTTAGTTCCAGACTTTGTTAGCAAGTATCTGCAGGATTGTTGAAGGCATAGGACCTATGGCATAAGGGAGCCATTTGGAAGTGACTCTGCTTGAAAGAACTAGGCTACCGGTAATTGCCCTAGGGAGGCTTGACCGACGGACCTTTGGCAGACCTCAGCCCAGCATCACTGAGGCTTTTCTGACTGGCACGTCTGCCGACTGGGAATTCACACTGAGCCACACGACCCTCTCTGCCAGCCCTGAGTGGAATATTGGCTTTTGCCTCAAATAATTCATCTTCCCCATAAAATATTGCCTGCCTCTCCCTCCCTGGTGACAAGGCTGCGTTTTTCATAAACTGGATTAAATTAGCGACTATTTATGCTCCTGATGTGGGGGTTTCTCCTCCTCTGTTGAAAATCGGTTTAGTCTCATTTTGCTTTTTATTTAAATCTTGTGAACAAGATAAATGTGCTTTTGCCTTTGGAAATCCCAATCAATCACCACCTGCCTTCATCCAAGAAAATGAGTGTGTGTGTGTGTGTGTGTGTGTGTGTGTGTGTGTGTGTGTTTGTGTGTGTGTGTGTGTGTGTGAGAGAGAGAGAGAGAGAGAGAGAGAGAGAGAGAGAGAGAGAGAGAGAGAGAGAGAGAGAGAGAGAGTGTGTGTGTGTGTTACATTTCATGGAGTCCTGAGTGCTTCCTTGTACGACATTGTGAGGCCTGGTCTCATTAGTTCTTTAGAATGTTTTTTTTGAAAAATATCTAATTGTAACAACTGTATTCCTATAGTGAACATATTACTTGAATTCAAGCCTTAACAATGGCACTAGGATAACTGTCCTTGAATTTGAGTCTTTTGTTGTACATCAATAGGCTTACAATGTGCTGAATTAGCAGGCATATTAATGGCCAGATGCAACACCAGCCCATTCTTTTGACTCAAATCTTCTTATGCAAATACCCCATGAATCCAGTTCAAAGAGCTAGCTTTAAAATGAGCTCCTACACACATTCATATGGGGCCTTTCACTACCAGCCAAGGGACTTAGATAGAAAGTGACATGAGAAAAGTTTAGACACTTGTTTTTTATAACTGAACATGATCTTGTTATCATAATCTGATACTGGTACCTTGCATGGTGGGGTTGTAGAATTTTAAGCCTTTAACAGAGGGGAGATAATCTCAGCCTTTGTGACCATGTGTACCGAATTCTGTACTGGGAGAAAGCTATCAGTGAGAATCGCAGTTTGTGCTTTTTTCAAACCAAACTTTCATGGTAAAAAAAAAAAAAAAAAAGCTCTTTTATCCTATTATAATTACCAAGCTGATTTTCATTGTGTCTTTAAGGCTAGCAAATGGTAATAAAGGTCAAAGGAAAAAAAATAGAACAAGAAAATTCTCTCCCCCAAAAACCAAACAGAAAAACAAAAAAAAACTTCCAGTCCTCCCACATCAACCCCACCAGGTTTCAATTTATTTTCTTACAGGCCTTCACAGGGGCTAGACAATTTTTAAATGTCAATGAGCAGTATGTTGGTTCAACCTGTAAACCCCCACTGGAAGGAAGATGAGCATTTAAACCCTTGGGGAGAAAACTACTTTGAGGGTAGCCCCTCTAAAAGTGGGCTCTTTCCCTTGAGTTGCTTCTCTTATGGGGATCTCTCTCTCTCTCTCTCTCTCTCTCTCTCTCTCTCTCTCTCTCTCTCTCTCTCTCCCCCTCCCTGTTGCAGGGTAAATAGAGGAGAAAAGTGGTTGCTTTATTTGGTCATTAATAAACTGCGTAAAAATAAGGACATTCTTTTTTCCCCTGATACAGTACTTATCTTTCCAAAGCACTTTCACATTCAGTATTTCCTTTTATCTTCCAAGATTTCGAAAATGATTTGACAGGGTGATAGATGCTATAATAATGCCACTTATATTTGTCATAGTATTTGGAACTTTTCAAAACATAACAAAATCTATAATTATATATATGACTATAATATCACGCTTAAGTTATAGTGTCCCACAACTGAACTAAGACTTTCAGAATACCGAAGTTTTATATGTATACTGTATATTGTAATATTTCTTGTCACTGTCTAGCCTTAAAATTCTATTTTCCCTAGATTATCACAGATCATCCTAGCGCTGGGACCACAGATTTAGAGCTAAAAGAGACTTTAAAGATCATCTAGTGCAAGACCCTTATTTTACAAGGTAGGAAACTGACTGGGTGTTAAAGGGTGTCTTGACTGAAGTCACACAGGCAGAAATAAGCAAAGATTAGATTCACAAATTCTCTCAACTGGAAGAGATTTCAGGGTCCATTTAGTCCAACCTATACTTCACCAAGAATCTTCTCTACAATATCTCCAGCAAAGAGGAAATCCATCCGGCAAGAAACCCTCAAGTGAAGGGGAACACACTAGCTCCTAGGAGAGACCTCTTGGACATTTTTAGATCTAACTATTAGAAAATATTCCTGATAACAAACTTAAATCTGCCTCTCTACAATTTCCCTCCAGACTCTAAATCTGATGTCCTTTCTCCATGCCATGTAGTACTGCCCCTTGCTCTCTTCCCATGAAGTCTAAGGAAGAGAACTGAAGATTTGTAAAGCACTTTACATGTCTCATCTTGTTTAATATTTACAATAATCCTGAGTACTGATAGTAATATTATGCCCATTTTGCAGATAGGAAAATTAAGGTTCAAATAAGCTAATAATAAGGATAATAACAATTTGCTTTGTTCAATCATGTCCAATTTTTCATGATCCCATTTGGGGTTTTCTTGACAAAGATCCTAGAATAGTTTGATATTCCCTTTTCCAGCTCATTTTACAGATAAGGAAACTGAGACAAACAGAGTTAAGTGACTTGCCCAGGGTCACACAGCTATTAAGTGTCTGAGGCAAAATACAAACTCACAAAGATGAGTCTTTGTGACTCCAGGCCCAGCTCTCTATCCATTGTGAACCCAGCTGCCCCTTGTTAATAACAATAATAACTGACATTTATATAGCTCTTTAAGATTTGCTTCATGTGCATCATCTCATTTATTTGCTTATATATAAATATATATATTTATATAAAATCTTCAATATTTACAAAAACCCTGAAAGGTAAGAACTATTGGTAATGTTGGCCACACTTTGCTGCCACTTATGTAGCTCTTTAAGACTGGCAAAGTGCTTTACATACATTATTTCATTATGAAATAACTTATTCATGGTGGGATAGTGTGCTCAGTGGTGGAGGAGGCATTCGAATTCAGATCTCGGTTGAATCCATTTCCATACGGCCTCTCAAGATTGATTAAACTACCTCAGAAGAAAATGAAACTCAGAGAGGGACACAGATTTACCCCAAATCACATAGCTAGTGAGTGGAAGCACGGAAGGAGCTTGAATGGATGAATGAATGAAGAAGTGTTTGATAAGTGACAAATGTGCAAAGCACTATGTTAAGTACTGATAATATGAATCCAAAAGACAGTCTCTGTTCTCGGAAGTTTATATTCTAAAAAGGAACGATAATATACATAGTAAAGTTTTAGCTCCAAGTTAGATGGAAAGGTCCCAAGGACTTTAGGGAGCAGTGGCATATTCTTTATTAAGATTTCTTTATTATTTTTCATTTTGAGCTTAAATATAAAAACACATATAAAAACGAACATTCTCATGTACACAGTTCAACAAAAGAGGATTCAGTATAAAACCATGAATTTCACACTGTTAACTTAAAAAAAAAAAACTATGTAATTAATACTACTCATCATTTTCAAAGCTACCCTGTTTTTCTACACTTCCTTCTAAGTTTTGTTCTCTGTTGAGAGGGAGAGAGAAGATTTGAAACTCAAAATTAAAAAAAAAGAATCCTAAAAAATTGTCCTTACATGTAATTGGGGAAAAAAGAAAACATTATTTAAAAAAGTCAATGTGCTCCCAAAATAAAAAGTCAGAAGGAATCTGGAAGAAATTGGCTCTTAGACATCTAATTTCCAATTTTTTTAATCTATAAACTTCTTTAATGAAATTTTCTAAAAAAGAGTATACAAATTTTAAAGTTTCACTTACTGGTATCTATTTTCTTTATTTATTTGAATTGCAAAGACTTCTCTAGCTGGGTAACTCAACTCCTCCTCTCCCGTCTGCCTCCCCCTCCCGTCTTCTCCTCTCCAAAGGATGGTAAATTTGGATGGCCAAAAGATGCCCAGTTGACTTGGGTTTCACTGGCCCTTTCCCTCCCTTTCCTTTTCCTGTCCTGTCCTACCCTGTCCTCTCCCATAACCTTCCAACCTCCTATTCTGTCCTGTCCTGTCCTGTCCTCTCCCAAAACCTTAAACCTACTGCACTCTCGAATTGGAATGCCAATGGGCCCCTGCCTAAGGGCTCCTCTTGATCTGCCTAGCTTTAGAGTAATTATCAATAACAACTGTTGCTGTTTCCCACCCAGCCTGTTTTCTTTCTTTTTCTTGGACTCATTAAAGGGGCCATGCCCTAGCTACTTCTTAAACCGGCCTATTCAACGAATGGGTGTTACCACACCCTAAGTGAGTACATGCAAAGACCTTGGCCTAAAGGGCCCAAGGTGTCCCAGTGCATCCTGGGTCGTCTCCAGTCATCCTGATGAATATCTGGTCATTGGATTCAGATGGCTCTGGAGAAGTGAGGCTGGTGACCTGCCCAGCCCTTGCTCACTCAAAACAAAGTCAAGTGCAAGTCATGTCATCATTTATCTGATGGCATGGTCTTCTTTGGCAATGAAGGACGAATACAATTTTTTTCTCCCTCCTCCATACCATCCTAAAGAAAGCTACCATTAGACACAAATATGTAAAACCATTATCTCTCTCTCTTTGTCTCTCTCTCCCCGCTCTCTTTGTGTGTGTGTGTACGTGTATGTATATATGTAAGTATATATACATACACACAAATATATACATATACATATATGTGTGTATATATACACTTATATACATATATGTGTGTATATACATATATACATACATATACATACATATATATACATTATATATATACAAAATTCACTAACTTCCCTGTCCCTTAGTCTACACACATTAAGGATTATTGGACTATATGGTCTCTAAAGTTTCTATCAGATGTAGATCCATGATCTATGAAATCCTGGTCTTTGCATTAACCTATGCTGCTTTCCCCTTTGTGAAAATTTCAAATTTTTGCATTCCCTTTGCAGTATTTCCTCACTGGAGACTGGAATCATTTTGATTAGTAACATTGTTGTCTCCCTCCTGGTCTTAAACATCCTTGGGTATAAGAAAAAACAGTCTGAGAAGGACTGGAATTACTCTTTACAGACAGACAGAGGAAATGACTGCGGCAGCTTGGAGTCGAAGATGGTAGAGTGCTGGGCCTGGAGTCAGGAACACTCATCTTCCTGATTTCTGATCTGGCCTCAGACATTTACTAGCTATGTGACCCTGGGAAAGTCACTTAACCTGTTTGTCTCAGTTACCTCATCTGTAAAATGGGCTGGAGAAGGAAATGGCAAACCAGTGCAGTATCTTGGCCAAGAAAATTCCAAATGGGGGTCATGAAAAGTCAGACATGACTGAATAACAAGGGGAAATGACAGCATACAGAGGTGAGGGAACCCAAGGACACTGGGTTAGCTAGCTCTGCAGATCTCAAAGGGTTTATCACAAAGAAGACATTCAGGGTACATGAACTTTTTCTTCTGATGAGCTTTCACTGAGATGACACTTCCCTCAGCTTTGTATTTTGGAACGCTTTTTGAAATTCATTTACTTTGTTGTGGAGGTCAATGTGATAAATATGCAATGAAGCAGTTTTGGGAAGGGTCACTTGCCTATGCTAAAGCAGTAGAGCTAAATGGGTCAAAGTACTTCTTTAAAGAAGTTTTGAGCCACACTTGATGTAGAGAAAAGAACCCTGAATGGCGTTAGAGGGCAGAATTGTAAATAGGAAGGATGTGAGATTTAGTCACAAGACTGGATTTGAATCCTGGCCCCACCACTTAGTACCTGTAAGATTCTGAACACACTAAATCTCTCTGGGAGGTTTTTTTTTTTAATCTGTTTTTTTCATCTGTAAGTTTTTTCTGTTCTTTCTTCTGTAAGTCTGGCACTACTCTTCCCTTTACATACAGTGTCTCTCAAGTCACTCCCACTCTCTGAGCCTTACTTTCTTTCTATAAGAAAGTCTAGATGACCTCAGAGACCTTGCTCAACAGGCAGTCAGGCAGACCTGACACACTCAGCTGTGTGACACTGGGTAAGTCCATCAATCAATCAACATTTATTAAACACCTACTATGTTCCAGGCACTGTGCTAAGCATTGGGGATGCAAAGAGAGGCAAAAGACAGTTTTCTGACCTCAAGGAGTTTAACTTGGGTCACTTAGTCTCCCTGTCTTAATTTTTTCATCTATAAAATAGGGATTATAATAGCATATACCTCTCAAAGTTGTTGCGAAGGTGAAACTAGATAATATTTATAAAGCATTTTGTAAATCTTAAGGCACTACATAAATGCTAGCTAATAAATCTTATATTTCTGTGTTTATTAACTATTTATACATTCAGTTTATGCCATCATCCAAAATATTTGTGAAAGTGTCCATAGTATATTAGATGCTAGAGCAAAACTGCTATTTCCCAAGAGCCTAGAGTGAATCTGAGTCTCTTGCTCTGAAGGCTGCTTCCCTAAACAACTCACTGAAAGTCTGCCTCCAGTTTGAGATCTGAAGGCTTCTGACTAGGATTTTGCCAGTCTTCTTGACTTTGTCTTGCCCCTGGACTTCAATGACTGGAGGAGAGGGTCACAGCTTTGTGCAGCTCTGCTTCATTTAAATCCCATTCACTGGAAAGTAAAGACATCACCCTCATGATGTCCTTGGTCCTCTTCAAGACAAACAACAGAGGATTCCTTTTCTCCCTCATTCTTGACTATGGGTAGGAGGACACTGAATTACGCCAAGTTGGAAGCAAGGTAAAAAAAAAAAACAGTAACAAAGAAACATACAGTTAGGGGTTGGGTTACATGGCTATTTCATAAATATATGAAATTTGATTAATCATTGGTTATGTAAAGCATCACCTCACCTGTTATGAATCATTATCAAAATAAAAAAGCATTTAAAAAGAAGTTTCATCATTACAGAATAATTGGATGGCCATTATATAATTGGATGATCATCCAGCCCAACCTATACTTCAACAAACATTTCCACAAAGAAATTCCCAATAAGTTACTGTCTAGCCTTTGCTTGAAGACTTCAATACAGGGTAGATCTACTTTCTCCTACAACAGCCCAATCTACTTTTATAGACTTTTTATTGTTAAGAATTTTTTTTCTTATATCAACCCTAAATTTGCCTCTCTACAACTTCCACATTTTTTTTTTTGTTATTTCTTCCGCCTAGTTCCACCTAGTTCTTTGGTGCTGACTGGAATGAATTAATCTCTCTTCCATTTGATATCCCTTCAAACAACTGAAGAAAACTATCTCTTGATATCCTCCTCCAAGTCTTTTTTTCTCCAGCTTAAACATTTCCAGTTCCCTCAATCAATTTTCATATGACATGATGACCCCTTTCACCATATTGGTTACACTTTTCTGGGTGGTGTCTAGTTTTTCTATGTCCTTCGTAAAATATGACACTCAGATCAGATCCGAACACAGTATTCTAGAAATGTTTTGACCACTAGTATTCATCCGTCTCTTTCTGGAAACTGTGTCTATCTTAATGCAGCTTAAGATCACATTAGTTTTTTATTTTTGTTTTTTTGGCTACCATATTTCACAGCTAACTCATTTTTGAGCTTATTATCCACTACAGGTCCCAGATCCTTTTTAGATAAACTGTCCTCTAGGCATTGGTCATCCATCATGTCCTTAAGAAGTGAATTTTCTGAGTGTAATATAAGACATTATATTAATCCTATTCAATTTTATCTTAGTAGATTTCACCCAATATCATAACCAGTTGAGATCTTTCTGGATTTAACTGTCATCTAAGGGAATAGCTATCCCTCCTATATTTGTGTCATTCACAAATTTGATAAAGATAGTATTTCTTTTTCCAAGCCATTGATAAAAGATGTGAAATAGCACAAGACCAAACCCACAACCCACAACACTTTAAAGCTGACATTGAACCATCAATGAGTACAATCATTTAACCAGTTTTAAACCCACTTAATTATATTATTATCTAGTCCATATCTTTCTTTATTGTCCAAGAATAGTATGGCAGGCTTTATAAAATGCCTTGCTAAATTTTACTTAAACTCAATTTATAGAATTCTACTTCTGTTACTAAGAATAGCTAGCTTTGATGGTTTGTAAAGCTCTTTACAAATATTAACGCATTTAATCCTCACAAGAACTCTGGGAGGTAAGTGCTTTTATTGTCCCCATTTTACAGATGAGGAAGCTAAGACAGAGAGGTCAAGAGACTCATCTGGGATCATAGTAAGTGTGTAAATGTCTGAGATGGTATTTGACTTCAGATATTATTGACTCCAAGTCTCACACGACCTCTTTACCACCTAGCTGCTGTGACTCTACCAGGTCTAATAACCCTGTCAAAAACAAAACAAAACAAAACAAAACAAGGTTAGTCTGGTATATCTTTTCTTAATGAATTGGGATTAATGCTATATATAATATATGTATGCATACATTATCCATACATATATTATATATGCATACATTATCCATACATATATTATATATGCATATATATACATACCTACATACATATGTGTGTGTATCAAGTGCTGGTTCTGGAATCAGTAAAACCTGCATTCTGAGCAGGACTCAGACACTTAGTAGCTGTGTGACCCTAGGCAAGTCATTAAACTTCTGTATACCTCAGTTTCCTTAACTGTAAAATGGGGATAATAATAGCACCTTCCTTGTAGAGTTGTTTTTGCAGAGGATCAAATACAGCACTATTTATAAAGTGCTTATCACAGTGAACAGAACATATTAGGTGTTTAAGAAACACCTGTTCTCTTCTTTTTCCTTCTTCTTAACATCCATTAACGCTTCCTTTAATAATAGACTCTAGAATTTTTCCAGGGATCCAAATCAGACTTACTGGTCTATAGCTTTCATTCTACTCTCTTCCATTTTGTGACCATCTAGACCTCATCTGTCCTCTTCCAGCCAGGCACAGGGCATGGCTTCCCTTTTCTATGGTCTTTCAGAGAACATTAATAATAGATCTGCCATCACAACCACTCGTTCTTTCAGTACTTTGGGATATATTTAACCTGAGTCTGGTGATTTTAAGTCATTAAGGACATAGAGGTGCTCTTTAAGTCTACTTACTCAGCTTGAGTATCAGTCCCCATGATCCACTTTGTTTTACCTTTCTTAATCCAAAGATAATTCTCTTTTACATGAAAATACAAAGTAAATCAGAGTGGAGAAATTCTGTCTTCCCTCGTTCACCAGTTATCATTGTCCAATCCAACCTTATGAATGATCCCTTTCTGATCCCATTTTCTCTCCCACCTCAATATAGCTTTACAAACCTTCTGTGTTATACATATCTTTCTTCAATAGGGTCAGATCATTCAGCACTTTAGCATCCCTGACAACTAATTATATAAGCCCTAAACCACAATTTTGGATTTATCCTCTGTGTTTATTCTTACTGCCATCTTCTGTAGCCTCTTTTTAAACTGAAAGTTCATTGGAGACTTTCCTCAGTATCCATAGAGTCTTTTAAAACAACTCTCCTTTTTCCTCTTCAAAATAATTGTTTATCTTTGTAACTTTAGAATTTCATATTCAAGAGTTTCCCATATCTGTGGGACCTATTTTCCCTTTAAAATTTTAGGCCATAAGATCCTACCAATGCTTTCTTCAGATCCCTCGAAATCTGAATTTCCAACCTATGGGACCATAACAGACAATTCTCAGCTTTCTTCTCATCTTACATTCTATATAATTATATACCGTTTCATGGTATATAATTATACACTAAATTCTAGTACAATGGAGGAACTTGCCAATAAGGACACAGTCATAGAGCATGCTTGGATTTGCCTTCCTAGGGGATTATATAGAACATGTACAATATTCTCTGCCTGAGGCCAATCCAACAAATGGAGCTTTGGAGGCTGGTTTCAGCCTTCATGACTCAGATTCAATACTGTATGATGCTAAAAAAAAGTTTAACTCTTCTGACTGGCTAAGGAGTTGGAAGGACTAATCATTCAGTAAAAGTTGAGCCAGAAAGGTGTGTGTAGAAAAGCTTCAACAGGCAATTTCTCATTGTCTTCCCTGGTGTTCTTCAAATGAGGAAGACTGCTATAAGTGTTGGATGAGAGAGGGAAGCTGGCCATTTTTTCTCTTACCCAGTCACTGAGTCCCTAAGTGAACATCATCTCTGTTTCTTTTGTGATTATTATTTCCTGACCTTAAGTGAATGAGATCCCAAGATGGAGAGGGCCCAAATGATTCACAAGATCAAAAGAGCCATCAAAACAGTGGCAGTGAAGCTCGTGGTGGCAGCAGTCAAGCTGGTTTGAGAGCCAGCACAGTAGCTGGTTAACCTATTTGACCTAGATTGGCAGTGGATTGATCTGTCAACTAAGATGACATACCCAGCAAAAAGTCAGCCCAACTGAGCAGGTCAGTAAATTGCCGTTGTCCACACGTAACCCTAAGTGAACCTGACAGAGATTCCTTGAAGGGAGAAAAGGACTCCCAGGGCTTGGAGTCAGGAGGTACTATGGACCCAGATGTTATCTACACATGTGACTGCCATTGCACTTTGAATTTGAAGACACTCTCATCAGGGACTTTGTGTGTGTACAAGGGGAGAATTTTCTGCTAGCATGAGGGAGTTGTTTTGTAACTAGCATTGTCACTCTGCCTTCCCAGTAAATACCTTTTTGTAAAAGCTAATTGCTGTTGACTGGTTGGTCGATACTGAGGAGCACACCTTATGGAGGCCCTTGAATTACCATAATAAAAACTTCAACCCATCAGGATTATCCACCTGTAAGGGATAGACCTAATGTTGGCAACTTGTTAGGTAGGTTTGATTTGGGGATGAAATGAAGTACTCCCAAGTCCTTTAACAGCTAACAAAAGGATGTTTTCTTGGACCTAATATAGCAAGAATATACAGTAAGGTTATAGAGGCACCTAGCTTCTAAGGATGTAGGCTACCCCTCTGATCAGTAGGGAAGTATGTGATGACTTATCAGACATCCACCAAGTTGGAAGGGTCCTGACTCCATGTGGGTATCTTGTTGGCACAAATGGGTTTCTGGATAAATGTGAACCAGCATTGTTTCATAGCAAAGGAATCATTCCATTGGACCTGTACCAGGGAACATTCTGCCAACTATAATGGAGGAGGGGGTGTATGTGAGCTCATCAAGGCCCTAGGGGAACCAGAACTACCCTACTATCATGTCCCATGTCTCAAAACTCTCTCTTCTGGGCTACTCTGTTTGTGGCTGCTAGGGTTAGTGGAACCATTCCCCATTTCCTCTCAAACAGCTTTCCCTCAAGCAGAACTCCCTTTAAACAGCATTTCTCCCCCTGCCTCCTACCAACAGCAGTCCCCCAAAACAGCCTCATCCAATTCAGTACTTCCTCACACATTTCTTGGTCAATTGGCCCAAGAGCCCTTTCCTAGTCCTTCTTCTAACACTGCAGTTATAACCAGGAACCTACCCTTTTCTGGATCGTGCCAGAGCTGCCTGCTGCTACCTCCCCATTTCCTGGAAGTCAGCAGGGTAAAGAATAGTCAGATAGGCTGTTGCCTTCCCTTAAGATTTCTATCATTTCTATTCTAGCAGCAAGCTCTTCCTTTTTAGTGAAAATCAGATCCAGGCCAAATTCTCCCCTTATTAGTGCCTCCACTTTTGAACCATTATATTATCATTAAGTTAAATCAATAAAATATTAATTGATCAGCTTTTATCAGAGAGGGCTATAGCAGATGTCCAGATTATAGAAGTCCTCTATCAGTAGTATAACACACTTCTGTGTCACTCTTGTTATTTCTTTTACTTGTTTCCTCTAATCCTTATCTATTTCTTTTTCCTGTCCAGGTGGTCTGCAGAACAGTCCACTGAAAATACTGCTTCTATTTCTACCTGTATTGATTCTTTACCCAAATGCTGGTTTAATTATGGTTCCCTACTCTGGCTCCTGGATTTCTCCACCTGAATATCTTCTTAGTAGTCAATGGTTTCCTGCTGCCTTCCTTATCTTAGCTTTTTTGAATAACATAAATTTTTTTCTAAAGCTCATGAGAGGCAATGTGATATAGTGGATAGAGAGCTGGCTTGAGAGTCAGGAATGTCTGAATTCAAACCCTTCTTTTTAATGATTTTTTTAAAATCTGAGCTGCAAGATTCTCTTTTTTTTGTTAACTATTGACAGCTGCACTCTACCATTAGTCAGGGTTCTATCATTCCTAGCTAATCCTAGATGAGCTCCCACATGTAACATAGACTACCCTGTCACCCACTGCATGGAGACCAGGCAGATTATATTTTATCATTTTCCCTAAGGTTCTCTTGTACTCTAAAGGGAATTGGGGGAAATATAGGTTCTCTGTCATTGGCTGCTGCTCCCATCAATGGTGTTCCCTCAGTTGTAGGGGGATGGTCCTTTGCACCCTGTTCCATTTTCTACTTAACATTAGCTTTTATATTTTTTATATTTACTTCAGAAGATATAATTATAATAAACAAACTTACTCTTGAACATGTGGGAGGCATAATTCCCCTCCTCCTTTGTATCACTCCAGTCTCTAGAGTAGGAGTTAAGGAGAGGATTAGTTTCATAGCTTAGCTCAGTTCCCTTAGAGCACAATCCCAGTTCTAAGTCCAAAACCCCTCTGAGGCTCAAGTCCCAAGCACCCTAGCTTCTCTGGGATTCCACATCAGGCTTTATTTAGCAATAAATCCTACCTGCAGTTCCAGCTCCAAGACTCTACCTCACCCACTTACTTGTCCAGCATGAACACGTTCAAGGAAAGCCTAGCAACAGTAACCATAGATTGCATTGGTTTGATCCAGAAGTCCAATGATGAAATTATGACATACTTTATAAATGTTTCCCATCCAGCCTCCGGAAGATAGTTAAAACTAAAACCATTGCAGGACAAGGTCAGCCTCCCTTTGGGGCTATCCTGAGCCAGCTGTATGTCTCTTGTTCTTAGAGGCTGAGGGAAGGAAGAACAAAACTTATGGCAGTATTCACCCAGTACATTTGTCTTGTCAAGGATTGTATTTCTTCTTTTTCCTCCAGGTCTATAGCTGTTACTGATGGTTTGGAGCACCTGTCACTTCTACCATCAGCCTTAGTGAACGTCTTAGACAATATTTATAAGGGTCAATTTCCCTCCCCATCACCACTTTTTTTAAAGTAAAGTTCCTAGAAGTTGAACTTCTAATGGCTCCAGTCACCATAGGGATCTCAGGATTTCCCTAAACTTGACTTTCTATGTTGTGAAGTCACCTGTAGGCATCTTTATTAACAGCCCATTCCAGAATTTGACTCCCAGAGTTATGTTTCTCTGGAGCTCCCTGACAGAGATTGGGGAAAGATAGGCACCAAGCCTAACATTTTTCTTCATGTTTTGGAAAACATTACTCAGATTAATTTAATTCTGTGAAATGAAAATATTGCTTTAGAGAAGATTTGTATGAACTGATTAGTCATTCAGGCAATAATTATTAAGCACTTACTATGTGCCACTAATTCTCAGGATTTACCTGGAATACAAAAACAAGCATAAAGAACAATAGTCCCTGTCCTCAGGGAGCTTACAGTCTAATAGAGGAAGATGATTTATGAAAGGAAGATAAAAATGGTACTCTAAAACAGGAAAGAGGAGAATGGTAATGAAAGTATGGAAGTTTGGATTTTACCCTGGACAGGAATGAGGCATGACTGACCTCAGAGACCCTCCTAAAATGGAGGTTCTGTGAGGAACCTTCCAATTGTGAAGAGGTTCTATCAATAGAAGGTACATCTAATGTGGGAATTCCAGGACTGGAATGAGCTTCCAGGAAGAAGAGATTTCTGATAAAGAAAGTCCAGAGTACAGTCTGGAGAAGAAGGATACAAAGTAAAATTAGCAGAACCAGGAACGATTTACACGTTAACAACCACAATATGAAAAAGAAAACAACACTGAAAGACTTTAGAAGAATAATAATGAGACATACCTATTGCTCCTTGAGAGCAATTTCCAAAAATAAGAAAATATGGACAGCAGTGTATATATTGCATGAGTGCAAAATACATTCTTAATTTCTTATTTTCATAGACTATTAGATTATATTCCTTTTTTCATACAAAGTTACAGAGTGCTAATCTATAAAATAGCATGCAACAGAGACATTATGGACTAGATTATAGAATAAGAAAGACATTTTCAAACAGTCAATATGATGATTTGTTTTGTTTGACCATGCTCCTTTATCACTTCTATGGGTGGAGATGGGTTCAGTAAATTAGTGGGAGATGGTAGAAATGCAAAAAAGAAAGCAAAAAAAGAGCATCAATAAAACAACAGAAAAATTGGGGGGCAGAGCCAAGAAAGTGGGGTAGAAGCAGTGACCTGCCTGAGCTCTCCCCGCAAACCCCTCAAAATACCTATAAAAGTGACTCTAAACAAATTCTAGAGCAGCAGAAGTCACAAAATGACAGAGTGAAACAGATTTCTAGCCCAGTACAATCTAGAAGACCAACAAGAAAGGTCTTTTGCACGGGGCTCAGACTGGAGTGCAACCCAGAGTGGGCCATGTTGGCACAGGTAGGATTGGAGCAGGATTCAGGGCACTAAATCACTGGCAGCTGTAGTGGTTTCCAGACTTCTCAACCTACAAATGCCAAAAACAGCTTCAAAGGTCAGTGGGAAAGCTCTCTCACCTAGGTGAGAGAGGAATGTGGTCTGGCCCCAGCTTCAGTGTGGTGGCAGCCACTGCTGCAGCAATGGCTGCTTCTGGAGCTCTTAGCCTATAGACAGTGGGGGAATTGAGCTGCTGATCTGGGTCACAGTCTTAGGTGGTGGTCCTGGGGTGAGGAGGAGCACTGGCGTGGAGCTGGTGGCAGCTGTGGAGAGGGAATTCTACTTACAATTCCAGTGCAGCAAAGAGTGCTGTGGTTGCTTGCAGACCAGATTTCAGGCCAGGAGAGGAGTAAACAACTCTCCTTTGATCATACTACTTTGGAGGAATTGAGAATTTACAGGTCCCAAAGATATCTGTGAAATCAGTTGCATAAAACTGCTAAAACTTGAGTACACCTTCCACTTAACAAAGAGCTCAAAAGTCAAGTGATTTGCTGGGAAAGTGAACAAAAAAGAGAAAAAATAAGACCACAGAAGGTTACTTTCTTGGTGAAAAGGTATTTTTTTATGATGGGGAAGGTCAAAGCATACAACTGGTGAAAGATAGCAAAGTCATGTCTCCTACATCCAAAGCTTCCAAGAAAAATATGAAATGGTCTCAGGCCATGGAAGAAAACCACAATCAAAAAAAGAGCCTACACATCATCTTTCAAGAAATTATCAAGGAAAACTGCCCTGATATTCTAGAACCACAGTGTAAAATAGAAATGGAAAAAATCCACCAATCATCTCCTGAAAGAGAGCCCAAAAGGAAAACTCCTAGGAATATTGTATCCAAATTCCAGCGTTCCCAGGTCAAGGAGAAACTATTACAAGCAACCAGAAAGAAACAATTCAAGTACTGTGGAAACACAATCAGGATAACACAGAATTTAGCAGATTCTACACTAAGGGATTGAATTGTAATATGATATTCCAGAAATCAAAGGAGCTAGGATTAAAACCAAGAATCACTTACCCAGCAAGACTGAGTATAAATCCTTCAGGGAGAAAAATGGAATTTTAATGAAATAAAGGACTTCTAAGCATTCTCATTGAAAAGACCAGAGCTGAAAAGAAAATTTGACTTTCAAATATAAGAATCAAGAGAAACATGTAAAGGTAAACAGAAAAGAGAAGCCATAAGGGACTCATTAAAGTTGAACTGTTTACATTCCTATATGGAAAGATGATATTTGCAACTTATGACACCTTTCTCAGTATTAGGATAGTTAGAGGGAATATGTATGTATGTGTATATTATATATGTGTATGTATATGTATATATGTATGTAAGTTATACATATATACATATATGTTATACACACACACATATATATATATTATAGGTATACAGAGGACACGATGAACTGAATATGAAGGGAGGACACCTAAAAAATAAAATTAAGTGTTGAACAGAAGGTACTGGGAGAAAGAGAAAGGGACAGGTAGAATACAGTAAATCCTCTCACATAAAAGTGACAAGAAAGAGCATTTACAATGGAGGGGAAGAGTGAGGAAGTGAGAGGGAATAAGTGAGCCTTACTCTCATCAAATTTGGCTTAAGTAGCGCATAACACACATCCAATTGGGTATGGAAATCTGTCTTACCCAAGAAAGCAGGGGGGAATAGGAGATGGGGGATAATAGAAGGGTGATTGAGGGAAGGGGTAATCAGGAGCAAACACTATGGTGGGGGGAGTTTAAAGGAGAGAATGGAATAAATGGAGGGCAGGACAGGACAGAGGGAAATGTGGTTAGTCTTTCGCAATATAACTGTCATAGAAGTGTTTTGCATAGCTACACATGGGTGACTTACACTGAATTGCTTGCTTTCTCAATGAGGGGTGCATGGGGAGGGAGGAAGGGAGAGAATATATGTGGAACTTAAAGCTTTAAAAATGAATGTTAAAAATGTTTCTTGCATGCAACTGGGAAATAAGTTGTATAGGCAAGGGGAAGTAGAAAATAGCAGGGAGGGGGGATGGGACCAGGGCGGGGATGTGATAGAAGAGAGGGAAGATTAGGGAAAGGGGTGGTTGGGGTGCATACTGTCCTGGTGTGGGGCAAGGGTAGGAATGGGGAGAAAATTTGGAATTCAATATATTGTCAAGTGAATTTTGAAAATTGAAAATATATTAAAAAATGAAAAAATTTTCAGAAAAAAGCACAAATAGGACAATTTTGTTTCTACTATTTTAAATGTAATATACACTTCTTAAAAAGTAAACTGTATATAGCAGAAACACATTAGACAATAAATGTAAAGTGTTTTGCAAACTTTAGCATTATGTAAACATTACCAATTATTAAGCCTCCTCTTTAATACATCAGTTTTAAAAGGAATAAAAAAGAAATTGCCTTATAAGTGAAAGACCAATATGAGATCTGTTTAGTGTTTCAGTAACTTTTAGTACTTAATCCTTCTCAAACTGGCTCCAAAACTACCTTATACTGGATTCCTCTATTGCCAATAGTGATAGGGCAAGACTTGAACTTATCTTACAAAAGCAATATTTAGAAATTCTCCCTCTCTTCTCTCTGGATTCCTTCAGTGCAGCAAGATGTGCTTTCAAGCACTTCTTACCAGAGATTGTCAGTTAAGGTCATAGGAAAGTACTTAGAGCTGGAAAGAACAGTAGAATTCACTTTAAGTTGAGGAAACTGAGAGCCAGGTTAAAGAATTTGCCTAAGGTCATACATGCAGATAAGTGGCAAAGTCAGGCCTCACCTCCAGGTCCTCTGATTTCAAATCCAGGAATCTTTCCCCTATTCCATCCTATTCCAAGTAAATTAAAATAAACTGTTGAAAGCAGTAGCAACCAAATTAAAATGTTGAAAGAGCACAAAATCTTGAGTCAAGACATCTAGGTTCAAATCTTGGCTTCACTGCCTTCTACCCATGTCATTTTGGGCAAGTCTCTTAACTTGTGCCTTCAGTTTCTTCATCTCCAAAATGAGGAGTGTTAGATTAAATGATCTCTAATTCCTGTGATCTGAAATCATGACTCTTCTTACTAGCCATATGGATGTGGGGAAGTCATTTAAGCTCTCCAAAACTCAGTTTTCTTATATGAAGAATGGGACAAAATGACAACAACTGCCATGCCCACCTACCTCACAGGGTTGTTACGAGGACCATACGAGATAACAGGAGTGAAAGGATTTTGCAACATGTTATAGACCTGGAAGAGACCTGTTATTCAATTGTTTTTAAGTTGTGTCTGATTTCTTGAATTGATTTGGTTTTTCTTGGCAAAGATCCAGGAGTGGTTTGCCTCTTCCTTCTCCAACTCATTTTATAGATGAGGAAATTGAGTCAAACTAGTTTCAGTAATTTGCCCAAGGTCACACAGTTAGTAGTGTCTGAGGCCAGAACTGAACTCAGGAAGATGATTCTTCCTGATTCCAGGCCTTATATTCTATTCATCGTGCCACTTCACTGTGCCCACCATGGTTTTTTTGTGGCTGCCCATGTTCCCAGAAAATGGTGCCTCTCTGTCTTTTTTTGGATGAGCACAGACAGAAGACTTGCCCTTCTAAAAATCCTATAGACTCAGTGAGGTTGTTCAAAAATGATGCTTGTGTCACCATTGCCTCTTTGGCCTGGATCCTCTCACCCACTAATAATAGTCCTATGACTCTAAATGTGGCATGATTTCCAGAGTATGATTTCTCCTCCCTCGAAACCTAAGAATTCAGACATGGCTCTGAATGACTCTGGCCATTTTGGAAAACAGTAATTCCACAGACCACATCTAGATTGCAACAAGCTCAGATCCTCAAGCCCCTAGCAGCACACTCAAGCACAGAATAAATTACCCACTTGGAAGTCCCATAGATGGACTCTTAAGCATTAGGTCAAACAGGAGCTACATGCAGACTATGCATAAGGCCCCTTTCTCCCTCAAATTAAAACCCTAATAGATGAAAACTATCCGGATACACTAGTAATAAATGAAAAGCTGACTCAACGTCTGCCTTGGTCATTAATGAACCTTTCCCATACTCCCTAATCATCTTGATTGCCTGATTGAATGAAGCATATGACACAGGACATTGCCCCGAATCTAAATAACCCTTCAACCACTATCTATCTTGGGAGGCTAAGTGGCGAATCAGTGCTGGCACCTTATCAGATGGGAACTTTTTAATTGGGGTTGCTAGTGTCCCTCGACAATTCTTCTTCTGTATTATTCTCTAGTATCTCCCCCAGCATCTCTCTCAACTGCAGTCACAAATAACTTGGCAGAATGCCTCCTAGGCTAGATGTACTGACTGAAATTTGGAAAGGGAAAGCTAGAGATCTTGTCTTTTTTTTTCCTGTAAAAAATGTAGTTTTTTTTTCTTTTAGTCTCTCTGTCACTGGTTTCACATTCACCTAGGTGAAAACTCTGAAGAACAATGGTTTGTCTAGATGCCTTCCTTGGTTTGAGATCCCTTTTTTTCTTATTTTTGGCTAAAGTCCATGGATTTCTATCATTCAGGATTCTGGAAAGATTTTCCAATGATATTTCTTGTTTATTTCTTTAGGGAAGCTTCTGGGGAATGTCCCAGACTCACTTGACTAACCTCCTAGTGACTTCTGGATACCAGATATGGGAAAGGCAACATGCCCAAGAAATGATTTGCAAACCAGTGGTCCAATTCCACTAACACTGTTTTCTCATTTATCAAAAGAATAGCAATGGCGCCTGAATAATCCAATCTACTCAAAGGGTCAAACTGTTGTCACTCTTATAACCCTCCTTTTGGTTACTCTTACATTAGGCACAGACTTGGAAGTCTCAGGGCAAGGGACTACCTGCCTTAAAGGTTTAATCAACATTCCCCAAATGGGGGTGGAAGGGTATAAAGAGGATTTCATTACTATGCCAAGAATGGATAGTAGATAGGGCCTGGAGCAGATGGGATTGAGGATAGAGTAGACTCATTCCATTTAACTCCAAAAGATAGAATCAGAAACAAAGGATGATGAAAATTACAGAGAAGCAAATTTAGGCTTCATAAAAACAATATTCTTTAGACATAGAACCTTAACCAAAGTGGAATGGGCTTCCTCAGGACATAGTGAGTTCCTCTTAGCGTTATGATGGTGGCAGTTGAGATCCCAACTTCATTGTTATGTTTTCAACGTAAACATTTACTCTTCAGAAATCAGGGAAGTACAATTCATGGCTTGATTTATTTTTTGATAATCATCTACAAACTTAAGAAGATGATAGAGAAATATTACTAATGCATGTTTAGCTTAAAAGTGTACTGTGTGCACTCCTCCCTCCCCAGGGAGCCTGTTGGTAAACATTTTACCAGCATACTCTTGGTTCACTGAAGGCCTTTAGTCATAGTTTTGATGATTATTTGTTGGGTATGTTGTGGAAAGAATTTTTGGTCAGGTATGGGTTGGGTCTAATGACCACTAAGATTCTTTCCATCTCTGAGATTCAATGATACCAGATGACAATTTTTTAATTATCTTTTTTGAAAAATTCAGTGTCTCATAATGGATAGAAAGCTAACCCTGAAGTCAAGAAAATCGGGGTTAAAATTCCACCTCTGGCACAATCTGGTAGAGTGACCCTTGGCAGGAATATTTTAACCTCTCAATCCTCTAAGCAAATTTCTAAGATGCTAAAGTACAGAGAAGGCCTTGATCTGCACTAGTAAAGGGATTTTTCTCGCTAAGAAGTGTCATATCCAAATGAAGGCACAGGTGTAATTCCTATTCCTGTCTTAATCACTTTGATAATGAACCTAATAATCTTCAACACGCAAACATTTCAATGTACAAACAACAGAAAGAGGGAATGCACAGGAAACCACAAACTTTTATTCCATATAGATCATTTTTTAGACGTGTAGATGAAATTTTCAAGGTGGTAACAAAATTGATACTGTTTCTTGTGTCCCTTCTGAACTCTTATATTTTTCCTATGTGCATATATGTGTGTATTTATAAATATATTATACACACACACATAAACATTTCAAATATATTTTAACGTCATGGTCTATATGTCACATTACCAGGCAGTATTCTGGGCCCTTCTATGACTCTGATGACTGCTGCTAAGGAGAGCTGTGTGAGAACTGTTTTCATTCCTGGAAAAGATGGTAAGCAAGAGAGAGGCTAGGAAAGAACGAGTCCCTTCTGTATCATCCAAGTAGCTAAAAAACCTCATGTTCCCAGGAATCTACAATAGTAGTTTGGACAGGAAATTGTCATGGCTCTGCTTCAAGCCACTTGCCCTAAAGTCTGCTGCTACTGCTGCTCCTTCATTAAAACACCGTGGAAGGCCCCCAATTTGGCCAGATTTAATTTTCGACTTTTATAATTCATTTAAAATTTGATCAAGGAGTTAATTTATGACAAGGGCAAGGGGCTCCTTGCTCATGAGTTTGGTGGGCAAATGCATTAGAACTCTATCTATGTTTAAAACAGCTCATTATAATTGAGTGCAAAAAGGTGGTTTTTTCATCAGGGTTTGGGAGTCTAAGGTGAATGAAGATAGTGCCAGGCTTAGCTAATTTTAGCAGCCAAGAACGCGTATGCCTAGCTACCAAGTTGCCAAGCATTAGAGGACAGCAAGTTCTGATCAAATACCATCTATCAAAAACTTGTCAACGTGATCAGGAAATCTTTTATGCCCATTCTACTCCCAGGATATCCGGAGTTTTTCCTGTGCCATGGGAATGATGGGGATACACATTCCAGCAGAGGGAGTGAGAATGAAATGTGGCATATCTGGGAAGTGACACATATTACTTTCTGGATGAAACATAACTTTTAAGAGCCAATCTGAGTTTTACACAGAAAAGGCTAGATGGTGCCAAAGACTTTTAAAAATTCTGTATAAGATCCAAGATTTTACCTAAGGAGGGATGTGTGTGGGTATGTGTATGTTTGCTTGCATGTATGTGTGCATGTGTGTGTGTATAGATTAGTGAGTGGAAAGTTTAATGAAGCACCTTTTAAAGTCTGTGCTGTGGCAACTGGGTGTTGACCCTGTCCCTTTAATGTGGGCCCTGGACATATCAGAGCCATTAGATTTCATTTAACTTAATGATGGTTTTTATAGTTGTGTATTTTCATACTCCTCCCAGACCTCCCTTGCCCTTTCCCCTTAGGACCTCAGAGTAATGGGTACATTAAAGAAATCTATTATGTGAATCAATGAACCATTCTTGGGCATCTCTATATCCTCTCAGGAAAAAGCCAGAACCCTAGAGGTTTGATCTCCAGGTTCTAAGGATAATGTGGATTTTTCTTTCTAAAATAAGCCTAATCCAGTTTGAAACCAACCGTAGCCATAGTGTTCTTATGATGGTGTTACTGCTCCGTGTTCCACTATGGCATGGTGGAAAGGGGGCTGAATTCAAAATCAAAGAACCTGGGTTTGAATCCTGGCTCCACCATTTTCTACCTATCTGACGTTGGCCTTTCTGAGTCTTAGTTTTCTTATTTGTAAAATGACAGCATTAGGCTAGATGGTCATCAAGCTCTTTCTAGCTCTTCATCTTGAATCTTCTGAGTATGTGATCGAATCAGACAAGGGGTGGCGTGGAGGGAAGGGGAGACAAAGGAGAGAGGAACTGTCAAGATGGAGACAGAGAGACTCTTGATCTGGGATCTCACTGGAGGGTTTGGAACCAGGGATCCAGTATGAATTGTCACGTATAGAATTTTCTGGTTTTTTCCCTGTCTAATCTGTATAGATTCTGGTTGGGAACACTGATCACTTCTGCCCTTGGCTAGCCCATCACAGAGTAGGGTTAATACACTTATAGTGACATCAGAAAGGACAAGACTGCTACCACCATTGTTGCCATGGTGTAACTCTCCTTCTGACTTTGCCTTTGAACATGGTACCCTCTTGCCATGGCTATACCATGTCATTTTCTTGTGCCTGTATCTTCTCTTGCTTTCCAGTCCCAAGTCCCTTAATATTCCAAAGCTAGAGAGATCTATATATCAAGGAACATCACACAATGTACTGCCTGGTGGTCAACATACTCAGTTGATGATTTCCCATGGATCTTACTGACCATATGAGTTTTAGAACTGAGAAGACAGGAGGAGAACAAAGGTTAAGACATCCATCTCTAGGAAATCAAATGATTCATTCACTGTCTACAGAACAAGTTACAAATTCCTCTTTAGTTTGCAGAAGTGTAGGCTTTCTGCAATAAAGCACCAAACAAACTTTACCACTTTGTTTCCCATTATTTCCTTCATATACACTGTGTTGTACCCAAAATGTATTCCCCCCAATATCCTCTCATTTCATGGTGCCTTTTCCTTCATTTACACATGCTAACTCTTATCTCTAGAACCAGTTCCCACCCCAAATCCATTCATTCCTTTCAAGTCCAGCTTCAGGTGTCCCCTCTTCTGGGAAGCCTCCCCTGATACATTCTGAACTAGGAGTGATTGTTCCTTCCAAAGATGGTATCCCTCTTTTTCTTAAACCTATCCAACATGCTTCCAACATGTTTTTTCAACAGTTTCCCTCTCTCCTGGGTTGGAAATGCAGAGGCCACTCACGGGTTAAACTCAATGCTATTTTAAATATCTTTGTGGAAGTTTCAGTTGGCTCCATTTCTGGCTTGGGCTGGTGTACCTTGCATTAAGACAGCTTGAGGCCCCCAGCTCTTTCCCTAGAAAACCTATATCGATATTTTGAGCAGTATCTTAAACCCAAAGTGAGATGCACAAATTGAGACACATTTCCAGTCCAGATGTTCACATAGACCACTTGTGTCCAACCTGTGGTAGTCTGCCAAGCTCACATTGGTCTGACAATCAGACATACTGTACCTTGACCTTGACATAGAGATGTCATCGTGGTTCTCTTTGAGCACAAAGGACAACAACTAGCTAGACTGGTACCAAACTTAGTGTGGGTACCCAACTCAGCACTCAGGCTCTCTAGCAATTTTCTGGCCCTTGGCTCACTAGCAGCAGGAATTCTAGAACTATAACATCACACCCTGCCACTTATTGGGGCTTAATTTTTATTAATGTCACAGAGAGCAGCCTTCAAGTCAGGAAGATTCAGGCTTAAATCCTATGCTGCATGACTGTGGATAAGTCAGTGAGACCTCTCAGTTCCTCAAAGCAATTCCAAGCTAAGACTATCAGTTATAGATGAATCCTTAAGCTCTATAGATGAAGGGAGTTTCTACACTGGGTGTTCTCCACAATGATGAAAGAACAATGGTGAAGAAAAGAGGACATGACCAAGAGCCCAGGATACACAAGCATGGGAGGGTAGCACTCTCCATTACTGGAGGGTACTCCTGAATCAGTGAGATCATGGATCCAATTTGAATGTATATTTTGCAATCACTTAAATATATACATGACATCTCACCTGACAGAATATAAGCCTCTTACACAGGCAGTTGGTAGCACATAGAACCCTGACTCTGACCTCAGGAAGACCTGAGTTCAAATCTAGTCTTAAGATACTTACTAGCTATGTGACCTTAGATAAGTCATTTAATCTCTGTTTGCCTCAGTTTTCTCAGTTGCAAAATGGGGATAATAACAGTGCCTATCTTGCAGGGCTGTTGTGAGGATCACATGTGATGATATTTGTAAGGCACTTAGCATAGTGCCTAGCACATCATAGGTACTATATAAATGTTTATCCTCTTCCTTTCTTCCTTGATGGCAGGGACTGCTTCATTTCCATGATCCCAAATACCTGCTACAAAGCATGGCACAATAAATGTTTATTGATTGGTGGCTGAATTGATAAGTAGTTAGGAGAATGAGTTCCTTGGAAACCGTCATTGCTCTTTTTATACACACTTGGTTTGTGCCGTTAGGTTTGATATAAGAAGTATTTCTTAAGTATTTACTTTAGAGAAGCCACATCTCACTCAGCATATGGTTAGGAAGGTTTCAAAATGTTTTACATACATTATCTCATTTGACTTCAAAAAATGACTTGTGACGTAGGTGCTAATATTTCCATTGTACAGATGTGGAAACTAGAGCTCACAGTAGCTTGCTCAAGGCTATCCAATTAGTGTTGAGTCAAAATTAGAAGCTCCAAGTCCAATCTCCATTCTACCAAGAGTGACACCTCCCTTCTTGGATATATTCCATGCTTTGCCAGTAGCTGGGGTGGAGAAAAGAAGACAAGAAGGGGGGAAGAGGAACAGAAAGGAGAGGAGAGAGAGGGAGAGGGAGCAGAAACTTTGAAGCTTGGGAACTGTTCAAACAGCATAACATTTTGGCATACCCTCGCTTTGTTGCTCCTGGAATTCAGTTCTTTTTGTGAGTCTTGTAGGCCTTGGACCCCTTTTTCTTTCCCTGGGATCCCAGGCAGAAGATTTCCCATCTGCCCTCCCCCCACAACCTCCAATTCTGAGCTGCTTCTTCCCATGGTAATAGGATAATGTTGAATCTTACTTAGGTTCCTCCTTCCCTACATCTTTATATGTTCATACTTTTTCTCTGTGCTATAAAATGGATAGTCTTATGTACTTAGAATAAACAAGTAGAGCAGCTGAAACTTGTATTTTACATTAACAGGATTTTTTTTTGAAATATCAAGAAAATAGTTTTGATTTTTAGGATATATCAACAAAATGAATTAGGGCAAAACTGAAATTTAAGCAGTAACAAATAAAATTAATGCAGTTTTCAAACCAGGATGAAAGGGGATGAAAATAATGGGAATTTACAGCTACTTTTAGGTTCTCCCAAAGGGATTTGAGTTGGCAGGCTAAGCCCAGTTTACCCCGAGAAGAGGGAGGAGATGAACAGAAGCTTTGGTTGTTGGGAGATTTCTCATTCAAAAATGTTCAGAAGCTGGAATACATTGACTACAAAAGAAATATAAAGTCAATCTGTTGGGCAATTTCCAACTTAAAATGTTTTCCAGGAAATTCTGTGTTCCCTCTAAATTAAGAGGCATCATTGCTTTGAGCCTGGTCTTGTTTTAGGCATTGACAATGTTTTACAAACTGACCATTTAAAACCAAAATAAGTATTCTTGCGCCCTGAAGATGATTTCAGGAGATTTTATGAAATTGAAATCTGAGAGTAAAAATTTGTATTGAGCTACACTGATCTTCAGGTGACGGGTAAAGTCTTATTATCATCTAATCAACAGGAGTGTTTATGGGAGGAGCTGTTCAACAATGTCTATATCACGACATTCCTGATAGGTTGAAGTGGGGGTACTAATCTAAGACTCCCCAAATCCCAGGAATCAGAAGCTGGATGGAGCCTGCCCAGGGCAACAAAAGTTAGGAGTGGAGGGTAATGAAGAGGAAAAATCACACGGATTCCTAGAGCAGGGATTCCACATAGAACTCTGGGATACTATCTAGGGACTACTAGATTAGATCTAGGATGGGTTCAATAGTACTATATAAATGCTAGCTATCACTGGGCTACTATCATCATCATCATCATCATCATCATCATTATGAGATCATAGATCTTAGAGCTGGAAGGGACCTCAGAGGTCACTTGGTCCAATCTCACTTCTCTCATTTCATCAAGGAAGAAACTGAGGCCCAAAGAAGTTAAGTTACTTTCCCAGGGTCAGATAGGTCATAATCCTAAGAGGAAGGATTTGAATCCAGGTCTTCTGGCTACAGAAGCAGTGCTTTTTCCACTGAACCACACTACCTCCTCTATATAACTGGGGCTAATGTTCACTTGCTTGTGTCCTTCAATTCTCAGCAAGTTAGTTAATTATGCCAATTTTGAAATTTCTGTTTAGGACCTAAGAACTTATTTAAATGTTGTCATACGCAGCACACCAGAAGAAAGCTTTTTAATACTCTGATGCTTCCTGCTTTCTTGTTGTGAAGGATGATAAAACACTGATGGGTCAAGATCTGTAGAGCATAAACCCACACCTATGACATCATGGATCCACTGAAGATGGAAATATGAGCAGTAGTTCAACCTTAGAAGTAAGAGAGTAAAGCTAAAAATACAACTTACCAATTTATCAGTTCAATCTACCCATACATTAATTTTCTTTCAAAAATGTTGATATCTTTTCTTTTTATGTCACCTTAATTTCCAAATGTATCCCTGTTCCCTTCCCTACTCATAATAAAAAATAAAAAGAAAGAAGAGGGGAAAAGCTATTCAACAAAGGTAACCAATCTATCACTAGCCAATGGTGTATGCAATATTCCACACCCATCATCTCTACCGCTGCAAAGAAACGGAATCATTTTCTTATCTCTTCCTCACAAGCAAGCTTGGTTTTATAATTGTGCTTTGTTCAGGTTTGGCGGGGGCTTCTTTAATGTGGTTTTGTTCTTATCATTTAACTTGTTATACTACTGTATTATTTTTCTGGTTCTGCTTACTTTCTATAAGTTTGAGTCCTTCCATGCTTCCCTGAATTCTTCATATTATAACACCCCTTCCAGAGTTACTTCCCCAACTCCCACTAACACTGTCAGTTTGGGCCCCCAGATGGTGGGTTCTAGGAGTAACCCTGAAGGGCTGGGTAGGTTCTAGTATTATCACTCACAACCCCTTATCCAGTATAGTCTCCAGTAATTGCCAATTAGTTAGATAGAGTTAATTAGCTTTTAGAAAAGAGTATTTACAAAAATAGTATAATAAGAACAGTAGTTACAAAATGTCTCTCCAAACTAGGGATACCTTCTCCCTTTTTACAACAAGGTCCCTTGGGAGAATGGACTCCAACCTAGAGGGTACATGTGGCAAAGGAGTAACTCACAATTCCTCTTTCCTGCATGTCCTTTTCTTTCTTCATGGAGACCTTATTAAATCCCCCTTAGGTGCAGTTCTCTCCTGAGCTCCAACACTCAATGTTCCTATAGAGTCCAGATATTTATATACATACATACATACATACATACATACACACATTACATAGGTGTGTGTATAGTTTTTCTTTAGTGTGCCTAGTTTGTCCTTGGCATGTGTTTCAGCTCCCAGTGAAGATGTCATCAGCCACTGCTGCTCTGGGGATATTGCTCCTGTTGTCAGTGAAAGGTCAAATCTTCTGACCTTCTGAATTTCACACGATTGTCACCTGGTCAATGGGGGAAGAGGGAAGGAAAGAAACTCAATATTCCCCTTCTCCAAAGGCAACTCCCTCAACCACCACTGGACTCAATACTGATGAAAAGTACAGAAAGCTAGCACATGCTGGAATTCCCCTGTTGAATTGCTTCTGATGGAATACTCCTGCTGGGATTGCTCAACTCTGAATGAGCCTTCTGTAATATTCATGGACATCTAATTCCCTCAGCCAATCCCAATATACTGACTTGTGGTGTCATCTGATTCTGTCCAGTAATCAAAGTACTTCCCTTCTCCCTGATCGATTAAGGACTTGTTTATATCTAGTTTACACCTTTGATTGATTAATTCCATTTAGAAATCTAGGCTTTCCTGGTTGATTGGGGTGGGAGGGGGCTGGTAGGGTAGATTGATTGATATAAATTAGAAGTTGGGGCCATTTGTGTCCAAATTATTCTGATGGGGGTTTCCATCCCTACCTTTATATTATTTATTGCTTCATATAGTGCAGAAATCTTCTATCATATTCATATACCATGTTTGTTAGATATTTCCCTATTGACAATCCCTAATTGAGAAAAGAATTGTCATTAAAGGAAGAATCTGCTCATCTGAGGATCATTGAAGAATCTTGTCTAGCTAATAGAGTTTAGCTGTGACAAACAGACACCTACAGACATACACACACATACACATATACTCACATATCCCCTAAAAACATTTCCTCCCCCCACCCCACCATATGCTTCCATGTTTATGGAAACAATAATGACAGTAATGCACCAAAAGTTATATGATACACTAGGGGTTGTTTTTAATTTTAATTAAAACTCTTACTTGACCTCAGTGTGGTTTTTTTTAGGCAGGCTCCTGACCTTGGAACCTGCACTTATTTTCATGGCTACATTACTAGACATTATTACGGCATAGCTTGAATACAATGGACAATGACATATTCTTATTATTAATTTTGCAATTTATGATCAAAAGACCATGACTTAAGAGTTGTTGCTTGGTATAACTTTCTAGAATTGGAAGCATGACTCCCTAAAAATGAGTCCTTGCCTCCTTGATAAATACACATGGAACTGATCTGATGGAAAGGCTGACTAATGAGAGAAAGGGTTCCCCCTTATACCTGTAAATAGATCACTCCTACCTCAGTAGTGGTTTATGCTAAAAAAGACCAGTTCCATTGACTATACAATATTTCAATACCTGAGGCATACCATCTACCAGAAGTCAAGCACTGTATACTGTGACCAGTTGAATGTGAGACATAAGTGTGTGTGCATGTGTGCTCCTGTGTGTGTGTGTGTACACAGAAGTAGAAACCTAAAGAAAAACTATAAAAAATTTTTTATCAATACCTTTTATTTTTACTTCATCTTCATTTCCAAATATATCCATCTCATTTCATTTACTCAGAGTCATCACTCATAACAAAGAATAAGTGAGGAAGAAGAGAAAATATTCTACACAAGCATATCAGTTGACTCTGATGCAGGCAATTTTCTACACCCATAGTTTCCCAGCCCTCCAATGAAGAGAGATGAGGTACCTTTTCTGATCACTTATTCTGGGTCTACCTTGGACATGAATAATTAAACAGCATTTAGTTTGTTCTGTCATTTGCCTTGTTATCGTCATTTTATATATTGTTTTTCTGGTTCTGCTTGCATACTTTGAATCTTGGAAGGAATCTTAGGCTAAGTCTTAAGTCAGAGGAACATGTGTTTGTCTCAGGTGCGAAGAAGAAGATGAAGACGAAAAAGACAACAAAGATGATGAAGGAGGAGGATGAGGAGGAAGAGGAAAAAGAGAAGTCTTTATATAGTGCTTAAAAGTTTTCAAAGCTCCCTCTCTATATATTACCTTATTTGAATCTCACAATAGCCCTTTGAAGTAAGTACCTAAAGGTATTAGTGTCTCCATTTCATAGATGAGGAAACTGAAATCCAAAGAGGTTTAAATGACACTTATTTGTAGTGACAGAGCTGGCCAATGAAAGAGGCAGGATTTGAAGACAAGTCTTCATGCCCTCCATTCTATCCACTGCACCAGGCTGAAAGGATACATGGCAGCATTCCTTTACTCAACCCAGTTAAAGAGAGAGGAAGGACCCTTGACTTCTAAAGTCTAAACTCAGGAGAAAATTGTTATTTCAAAATATGACAGTGAAGCTCATCAGTGCTGTTACTAAAAAGCCTTTGTGTTGTTTTTTTGATGTACACACACGTACATCAAAGGATTAGGGTTGTAACTTTAGATCTGGAAAGACTTCAGTGCTTTTCTAGGCTAGCCCCTTCATTTTATAGATCAGAGACTTGAGGCCCAGAGAAGTTAAGGGATTTCCCCAAAGTCACACAGATATTTAATAGCAGAGCTAGGGGAATGTGATTCAGCAATTCCAAATCCAGTACTTTCCATTATGCCTTGTTACCTCCCACATTTGGCCATCTTGTTCTTTAGATGAATAGCTATACCTTAAGCACGGATTCTGCCTTCTACTCTGAGTCAGGTATTTGAATGAAGGATGTGTCTGTGTGTGTGTGTGTGTTGTATACATATATGTGTGTACATGTGCATGTGTGTTGGGGTAGGGATGGAGGATGAACAAGGGGTATGGAGAAAGGGGAGTGGCAGTTGGAGCGAGAAGAGAAGTATTCTCACTGAACTTTAAAAAAAATTCAATTGAATTACTGAACAGGAATTTGCTGTTTCAATAAACACATGAAAAATGAATTGCTATTTTTAGAAAGATTTGATTCCATGAAAAAAACATTTCAATTAAAATAGACTAAAGCAACGCTCCCCTATCACGATTGGAGTCTCCATTCTGCTCTATAAAAATCACAGGCTTTTGGCAAACTCCAGACTGGAAATTCCACAATACCTGAAAGGGCACTCAATATTCAAGTCATTTATCAGAGTGGCAGATTAAAATTATATAACAGGAAGCTTTCTATTCATATGTAATAGAACTGAATCACCAGTTCTTTATTGATAATTCATTATATGTTACTACTCGCTCTCATGGACTGCGGCTTTGAAATGCTTTTTACTATAATGATTTTATACAATCCCACTGTAATGGCCTCCTGACAGTGTCAATCAGCATTTCTTGCATGTACAATAATATTAGCCTACAATCTGTCTTGGGAGAATGCTTAAAAGCTTTCTCTCATTTTCTCCATTTAACTCATGTATTATCGGAGTTTTTACATTAAATGGCCATCCTTAATATCCCATGACATGTCACCTATTTTCGAGAGAGGACACTGATACAGTACTTACCCAATTCCAGAATCCATCGTAATCATGTTGTATTTGCCCACTCCAGCCAAAAGCAGGTAGTTCAGTGCAGCATCATTTAATCTGGAGAAGGAACTTAGGAGAAAGCACAAAAACAATTTAAACTGTAGTTGGCTAAATGTGAACGTGGCTGATGCAATTTGTTTTGTAAAAGGGAATTAGCAGCTAGCGAAGTCAGGTTGTCAGATGAAGGTCAAGAAATTCAGATTTATTGCCTGAAACCAAACTACAACAATAAACTGTAAAGCATATTTAGAGCAATCCATTCAAATTCTGGAGAAACACAACAGTTCTAAGATTGATAGAGAAGAAAAAATGCTACGGCCTCAAACCTTCACTGTTAAAAAAAGAAAAGAAAAAAATAATCCTTCCAATTGATTAGGGAGGGGCTGAACAAATTATTGTATATGAGTCTAATAGAACATAACTGTGCCCTATGAAATAAGAAAGATGAATTAATTCAGAAAAAAATGGAAGACATGTATGAAGCAATATTCAGTGAAGAAAATTGAACCATGAATGCAACCAATGACTACAATAATGTAAATTGTAATTGCACTAAAAAGCTGTAGACTCCAGATGAATTTAAAGAACAATCTCAGCCCTTGAGAACTGAGATGGAAACACTCTTTTCTTATTAGAAAGTTGGAGACTACAAATGTGCAATTGGATATTCACTGACAGGTGCAGTTGCCATGTGGGTTGGTTTTGCTTGATTATCTTTCTTATGAGGAAGGGGTGCAGTGGAGGGGGAGGGAGAAGAGCAACTGATTATGGGGTAAAAACAAAAGATAACAATGATGCAGTGAAATAAAGACTGCATTTGCAATAAGGCAATCTGAACTCAAATCTTGGCTCTGGTACTTAATTCTCTTGTCCAAGTGTCCTTGGGCACTTCACCATCCCAGACTTCAATTTCCTCATTAGTAAAATGAGAGGGTTGGACTAAATGACATTTAAAGTTTCTCCAGCCCCAAATCTAGGTTTCAAAACCTAATTTAAAAACCTAAAATCAGAAAGAAAACCCATACTTCAAGTTCTGAAACCTCACAGAAGACCTGCTGTCACTCTTTTAAATCTTTTTTGCCTTGAACCCAGCAAGAAATAAAATACAAAACCCATTTAAAACCTTTTTTTTTTAAGTATAGGAAGATTGTCAGTTTCTTTGGAATATTTACACATGGATTTTTCCTTTCACAATCAGTAGCATTACAGCATCTCTCAGTCTCAAAGTCAGGATATTTCGATTTTCCTTTCAGGCAAGGGATTGGACGTAAAATCACCTGCATACTCTTGGGACAGGAACAAAGAGCAAAAAGCTACCTTGATTTATTTATCCTATGGTAGGAAAAAAATATCTTATTGGTGAATTGTTTTTACTGTAGGAATTTGGGAGGAGGAGGAGTTAGAGAGATGGAAGATATTAAGTGGAGAAGATTCCTCATTACTACCTAAGAGTGATGGGATAATGGTTTGTGGGTGAAGACAGAGCAAAATGAATCTTCCATACTTGTATGACCTAGACATTTTGCACTTCCCATTGTATAAATACTGGTCTCCCTGATTTGATCTACTCAGAGTCTAAATTCTGTTCCAAGAAGTAGAGAGAAGGATCAAACTACTTTTGACATTGCTTGAGCAGACTGCCATAGAAGTAACCAATGTGGACAAAGGCAAGCAGAATAGTGCACTTCCAATCATGGCTCAAATAATCTAGTTTATTTTTCAAATTACTTTGCCCTGTGTCTTTTGGATTTAAAATTTTAAATGAAGAAATCTTTTTGGAGAGGGGGTAGAATTCCTAGAAGAAGCTTGTTTTATGCTACAAAAGTTGTTCTCTACAAGCTTGGATATTTGGGGCTGTAGGTGTATTACTACAAGAAACAATTCAGTCAAATTCTAATTCTAGAGCAGGAGAGTGCCTTAGATATAATCTAACGCAACCCTCTGATTTTACCTATGACAAAACTGAGGCCCAGAGAGGTTAAATATCTTAGCCAAGATCACACAGAAGGCAAAAGGAAGAGCTAGGATTCAGTCTCAGTTAGGGTTGGCATCTACTCTGCTCTGTAAAAACCACAGACTTGTGATTACTGTGATTCCAAGCTCTTCACTCTTTCCACTACATTTGTACCAGTGCACAAGTATGTTTCTTAGCCTCCTTTTTGCCAGTGGAGTTCATTATATTTTGTCTATTCCAATCTCTCAGTTCTAACAGTGCTCTAGGCAACCCTCTAAGACTCTAAGTTGCAAAGAGAGTTCCCCAGACCAATGAAATTATGGATTCAGTCCCTAAACCTATCCCTATTCCATTCCCATCTCCATCCCCCTTCCTATTCTCATCACTAATCCTGTCCCTATTGCAATTCCTGTCTACCTAACAGAGACTCTGCGACTTTATTGTATTTCAAAAGATCCATAATTCCATCCCCTCTCCTTTACAAGTCAATCCCTCTACACCTTAGTGGGTGATATTTGTTAGATACTGTGTCTAAAACAAATAAATAAAAGATATTTAGTGATAAGCCAAGTTCCTAGTGCTGAAACACAATCCTTTGACTTTCCATCACAGGAGACCTTGCCAGAAGTTTTTGTCCACTAGCTAAGAGTCCAAAGTCACCTCCATATACTGGTGAGAAATTGGAGAAGGATGGAAGTAGAGGATGGTGGATGATCTGATGGACAATCCATCTCTTAGGATATCTCACAGATAGTAGTATCACGGCATCTCCAATAAGAATGCTGAAAATGGGTTTTCCTGTAGTGTAGAGGAAGCCAATTCTAATCTATAGTTGAATTGAGCTGCTTCCCAACAAGCTCCCAGAGGAGAGGAACATTGGTTCTATACAATGGTCAGTGTCTACAATGAGAGCACCCAAACCATGATCGGCAGAGACAGTCAGCTGTTAATTGGCAGTCATATCAGTTGGGAGCTTTGGAGCTCATCCGTGCATGTCATTGAGGGAAGTCACATTATAGAGGCTTTTGATTTTATTGTTTGTGTTGTTGCTGCTGCTGTTGTTTTGAATTTAAACCAGGGTCCTGCATTTGTAGAGAAGCAAGTTTCAAACTTGACAAATTTTCCCCACCATAAGAGAATGCTGTAGTAATTTGTCTTTTTAGCTGAGTTTTCTGGCTCTGGGTAGCATTAAAAAGTGTTGTCCTTGTCACCTGCCATTGTTCCAGCCAACCTGACACCCCCGGGCTTCCCAACAGCTCTATCCAGCAGGAGCTGTCTCTGGGCTCTTAGCACCACCAAATAATTGAGGTTGTCACATCTCTTGTTCATTGTTTTTTCCAGCCCTGGAAAAAATGCAAATATTTCATTGTAGTCATTAATTTTCCCATCCTTTTCTTCAAGCATCTCATCGGTTTGATCTGATGAAAAGGGCTGAAGGCATTATTGCAAACACAGTGGCATCCGGGCTCCTGCCCATGGTGGGGAGAATCTCATCAGATAAAGTCTCAGGGAGGTCATCAATCACGCTTGCTGACAACCATTTTGCCTTCGTTTGTTACAGATGTGAACATGCTTAATTATTTGTAGTGTAATTAGTTCATGAAATGTCAGGAAATGTCAAACTGTGTTCACAGCACAGATTTTTTGCAGCAAGGAGCAATAAGAGCAAGTGTCAATGGGGAATGAGAAGGACTGATGAGAAGAATGGTGTCTGTCTGTAGGCAAATGAGGGAATGGCTGGGGGG
>JAJHZJ010000198.1:20077868-20317868 GCA_023548195.1 Bettongia penicillata ogilbyi | reverse complement strand
AGAAAAAAGAAAGAAGGAAAGAAACAAAGAAAGAGAGAGATGAGAAGGAAGGAAGGAAAAGATAGGGAGGGAGGGAGGAAAGAATGGAGAGAAAGAAATAAAAAGGCAATACCCCACATGCATATATATACATGCATTCATTCTCTCTCTCTCTCTCTCTCTCTCTCTCTCTCTCTCTCTCTCTCTCTCTCTCACACACACACACACACACACACACACACACACACACACACACACATTGCAGGCTTGAATTTTATGGAAGAAAAATTCTAAGCACAGAGAATGGGAGTAATCTGAGGGTACCCACAGCAGTTCATTTATAATCTATCTCCTTCTCTTCTGCATTAAGTGCCATGAGAGTGTATTTATTAGGATCCTGGAGAAAACGAGCAGCAGAATTGTAATACAGATTTCATTATAGGCAGACCCCAGAGTCACTTATGAAAGCCTTATTTTACCCGCAGACTACATGAGCCTCACAGCAGGGACCTACAAGTTTGAGAATTAAATATTCAGAATGGGCCATTCAGCTGTCTTTTCTTATTTTGGTGTGCATGGAGCTTGGAATGTGTTTCTCACATCTCTCCCATACAACTATCCAAATTTATAGAGTACAAGCTGGGCTGCTTTCGATGATGTGTATGCTTTAAGAAGCATTTCTTTTGAAGAAGAATTTAACAGGAAAAGCTAAGCTCTCAATTAGAAGCAAATCATAAGGATTTACAGTTAATCCACAATCGAGGAAGAGCCCATTGGTAAAAAGCTGCCTGAATGAATGTGGATCTCATATTCCGTGCCTTTGAAAGATGGGCTGCCTTCCCAGAGTTATATATTGGAAGCATCATGTGATATGGTTAAGACTATCATTTTTACATCTTTTTCTCTCTCTCTTTTCCTGTGATTATTTTCCCTTTCACCAACTCTACAGTAGCCCTGCAGATCCAGCAAGATAACTGACAGATTGACCTTCCATCTGATTGAAACATACAGGTCATTGCCAGAGGTCCATAGAGTTAAGATAAAATATACATACAGCACATATATGACTGCATCTATCAACCACTGTCAAGTTAAGCAGAGATGGTCATATGAAATTTAAACATCCCAGATTTATGTAATAAATGGTTGCTACAAATGCTACTTAGAGGACTTCTTCTAGCTGTACCAGAGTGCTATGAGGGCCTATATGATTTCAGAAGGAAAAATAGGTATCTTTAGGAACATGTCATATGTTGTTGCTTCAGTCGGCTCAATAGCCATTTAATATTGTTTGAAAGTAGGGCACCTTCTTTGGTGAGAGAAGGGTCTTTCCAAGTTGCAGTTTTTGCTTTATTTTCACATGAAGAATTTCTACAGGCTCTAGGAATATCAAAACTTTTGAGATCCACCTATGACGTCTTCATCTGTTATGCAAAGCTGTTTGAAGGGACTTGATGAGACACTGTCAGATCCTCTCAGGTTTGCTTTTTTTTTTCTGCCATGAGATAATTTTGTAGGCAAGACACCTGGCTGGGCTATTGTGGTGATTAATTTTATGTGTTTAGGGTGCAATCATCACTTGGAAAAAGGCTTAGGGTTTGGATGATGGATGGTAGGTAAAGTACAGGCTGATAGGACATGGCCCATGAATCTGTTCTACATCACCAGCTCCTTTGATCACTGGCAGAAGTTCAGAGATACCTCTTTGCATCTGTCCAGGATAAACAAGGCAACCATATCTCTTTTGTAGTGACATTTTAAAACACTGGACAACTTAACTTTCCTCATCTGTAAAATGGAATAACGATAATTGCACCTACTTCCCAGGGTTGTTGAGAACATAACAGGAAATAATATTTGTAAAGTGCTTTGTAAACCTGAAAGCTCTACATAAATGCCAGTTGTTAAGAGGAAGTTTTGGCAGTTAGGTGGTGCAGGGGACAGAGTGCTGGGCCTAGAGTCAGGAAGATTCAGCTTCCCAAGTTCAAATCTAGCCTTAGATACTTACTAGCTCTGTGACCCTTGGCAAGTCTCTTAATCCTATTTGCCTCAATTTCCTTCTCTGTAAAAGAGCTGGGGAAGGAAATGGCAAACCCCTCCATTATCTTTGCAAGAAAACTCCAATGTGGTCATGAATGGGAACACAACTAAACAAGAACAAGAGAAAGTTTTGTGTCAACAATGTACATATAATTGGGAGGTGGAAGGGTTAATATTTCTCTGAAATTTTTACATATACAAGAACATCGTGTATATGAGTTTATGCAAATATGCACATGCAATATGCTTGCATGCAACAGATCTATGTATATATGTTTGCATGTATGTGCATGTAAAATCAATAGCAGCAGATTAATGATTCCCTCCTGAACATTAGTATCTATGTTGACAGCCCAGACCTGCAGTGCATATAACAGCTTACACAGCTGTCCTGACAAACAATCCTCCAGTGAGTAGTAACCACAATGTGTAAGATTGTGGCAAAGATCTGCGAATCTAGAAAATGACCTACAGAATAAGATAAGGAAGACAAAAGCATTTTTGGTAAATATATCAATAAGGTTCAGGGGGAGGGATGCTTATGCCAAGCAAGAATTAATACATATGTCTGCATATGTACATACAACCTACTTTTTCTAATTAATTAGCAAAGAGTAATTTGAATAATTGGAAGCAAATACTCCTCTTTTTTTAATCACATGAATTCCACAGTTCTTTGCCCAATGCTGTCCCCTGCAGGGTAGAAGAAATCAAAAGTGAGGAATCAGAATCATTCACTAGCCAGGAATATCAGAGACTATGGGACTAGGGAGAGAAAGATGTTTCAGAGGGGACATGGTTTAACCTCCTCTTGAGTCTCATGTTTCTAAAAGTGAGACCATCATTAGGAGACTAGACTTTTCTAGTACTAAATTTGTGATATATTATCCTATGAATATTGCTCTAAAATATTTCCTGGAGTACATCTAGTTAAATTCTATAGATTTTTTTTTTTTGGTTGCCACCTCATTCCTGATGAAGAGAATCGTTATTTCCTCTGGGACTCAACCTTGAACAAATCCCCAATCTGAACCAATCACAAAACCTTAAATATCCTTTCTGTTTGGTGAAAAAAAAAAGTTTTGTGGATGCT
This sequence comes from Bettongia penicillata ogilbyi, assembly GCA_023548195.1. Classification (NCBI taxonomy): domain Eukaryota; kingdom Metazoa; phylum Chordata; class Mammalia; order Diprotodontia; family Potoroidae; genus Bettongia; species Bettongia penicillata. Next base: position 20,314,756 of record JAJHZJ010000198.1, on the reverse strand, counting down.
CTCAAGATTCACAAAAGGACAGAAGACCATTAACTGAGAATTCTTATTCCTAAGCTCAGCATCTTTCAAACATGATAAACAGAAAGTCAAACTTGCAAATAAATGGTGCAGAGACCAAAGAGCTCTCAACTAAGAGTGGGTGGAGCCTTAGAAAATGTTGGCATCACTCATAAGATGCATCGCTTGTCAAGGAGCTAATAGACTTTGGTCCTTGATTACATGACCTTGGTCATGGTATTAGACTGCTTTCTAGGTCACCTTGCTCCTCATTCCCTAATTTGAGAAGACAGCAGAGGAGAGATTTTGAACTCCTTGGAAGGAATGGGCAAGGTCCCTTGTTGGTGAGGACAATATTTTTATAACTGCTACTATAACTTATATGAGCTCCAGCTTCTTGTAGTACTCTCATCCGTTCTTAAACTGGACACTTACTTTGTTACCTTTTAGATACTTCCACACACACACACCCATCTCAACAACTCTTTACCTCATGATCTCACATAACATTCTATGTCTCTCTAAAACATCTATCATATATTATAGTTATCTGTGATTGTGTCTCATCCCTTTAAAATATTTTATTTATTTAAATCGGCCAAGATTCTCTTTCCCATTTTTCTGCCCCACAAACATGTAAAATCAATTAAAACAAATGTCCATATGGGCTATGTAAAAAACAAAAACCTTTTTGCCCCATTTCATATTCTTCATCCTTCACTTCTCTATAGCATGTCAATATATGTATATGTGCGTGCATATATGCATGCATACATATATACCTACATATGTACATACATATGTATGGTAGGTAGCACTCTGGAATCCTGGTTGGTTATTAAGCTGATAAGAATTCAGCATAACAGTAGTCTATCACATTTGTATATCATAACTTGTTTGTCTCAATTTGTCCCAATTTATGGACAGTCCCTCAGATTTTCATTCTTTACCACTGTAAAAAAAGCTAATAAGTATTTTTTCTATGTCCTTAGGCATATGAGGCAACAAATGGCAACATTTTCCAGTTGCTTAGGACTAATTTCTTCTTTAATCTACCATCTCTCTAATTCCCTTCCTCCCTTTTGTTTCTTTCCTTCCTGTTCCCCTTGAGTGTAGATGTATTCCTCCTTTTCACTAGTTTAGAGGAGAGGGGTTTAAATGTCAACTGTCCCCTCCAACCCTTTCCTCCTTATTTCTATAGATGTCTCTATGGTCTGATTATACGAAATAATTTCCCCTAACCTTACTTGCCTTTCTACTCTCCCTCACTCAATATATTCCACTTTCATTCCCTTTCTAGTCTTTAAATCATCAACACAACAAAACCATTCCCAGACCTTGCCTAATTGGACTTCCTCTATGAACTCCAATAATGATAGGATTCACATGTATCGTCAACTCATATTTGAATGTAAGCAATTTATCCTTATTTATTCCTTTATCATTGTTCATTCATGTTTACTTTCTTATGTTTCTCTTCACTACTGTGTTTGAATTTCAAAGTTTCTTTGAAGCTCTGACTTTTTCATCAGGAATGTTTGGAAATCCTCTACTTCATTAAAGATCTATTTTCCCTCTGTAGCATTATACTAACCTTTTTTTATCCAGGTAAATTATTCTTGGCTGGAAGTTCATATCTTTTGCCTTTTAGAATATCATATTCCAAGCTCTCTGTACCTTTACAGTGGTGACTGTTAAATCGTGGGTGATTTATTTATATTCATACTTGAAATCTTTCTTTCTGGCTACTTACAACATTTTTTTCTTCGACCTAGAATCTCTGAATTTTGGTTATAATGTTCCTGGGAAGTTTCATTTTGGGTTTTCTTAACTGGTGTATTCCTTCTATTTCTAATTTGCTTCATGTTTTATTATTCCTTAATCAAGGAATGGGTGCTGCCTCAGTCAAACTGAGATCTGCTAAAGACCTTAGCTTGAAAAGGGCAAGGTCCCCATTCTAGCATGGGCCATCTCCAGTTGCTCTCATCCATGTCTGACCCCTGGATCCAGATGGCTCCAGAGGGGAAAACGAGGCTGGTAACTTTGTACAGCCCTCCCTCACTTATATCAGATTCACTTGCATATCATGGTATCACCTCCCTGATGTCATGAAATGAAGATTTGAGTGGTTTTATTTTAAGATTTTAAAGATTTCTTGAAATATGGTATTTGGGGGGCTTGAGGGCTATGGCATTCAGATAGTCCAATCTTTCTTAAACTTATTTTCTCCTTGATTAGTTTTCCTGTTTTTCAGTTTTTTGCTATGAGATACCTTACATTATTTTCTATTTTTTGGTTTTGTTTGAATATTTCTGTTGCCTTGTGGAGTTGTCTCACTGGCTTCTATCAGGTCCATTCTAACTGTCAAGGAGTTTGTTGGTTGGGCAATGTTTTATACCTCTTATGCTAAGGTCTTAATTCCCTTTCCAACTTTTTTCTTCCAAAGCTCAAACTTCTTTTTCATTTCCCCCCTCATTTCACTCATAAAAGCATGTTTTAACTCTTAAAAAAAACAACTCTTGTTTCATCTCTTCCTGGAATTCTAGTTGAATTTGCCTCCAACCTGTGTTTTTCTCTGAGGCATTGTTGGTAGATGTATTGGAACTCTTCTCTACTATGTTTGCATCTTGAGTGTCCCCATCTCCATAATAGTTTATTGTGATGATATTCTTTTTCTTGTCTGCCATTCTTCCAATCTACCTCCTGACTTTGAACTTCATGTCAAAGTTGGGCTCTGTTACATGCTGAAGGAAACATCTGGGTCGGTCCTGTTACTGCTTTCTTGGGGTATTGAGTATCATGTTATTCCAAGATCTCAGGGACAAGCTAGGAACCCATAAACTTTCAGTGCTCCCAAAGTAGTCTGGTCCAGGGCTGACCTATTGCTGTTCCCCTTCTCTTTTGGGTCTGAGATCTGCAAGACCTGGGTTTGAGTCAGTATCAAGAGTAGAAGAGTAGATTGCTGCTGAACTCTTTTATCAACAAGCTAGGAAAAGTCTGTTAGGTCAGAGTAGCAGCATTATAGGCTCCCCTTTAGTCTGGGATTTCCTGCCCTGGTTACTTCTCTGTAGGTGAGGCTAGAGACTGGAACTGAGATCCTGCTCTGCTCCTGGGTCATGAATCAAATAGTTGCTGTTGGTTTCTGAATTTCCTTCTTTCTCAATGTACTGCAAAGGGCCTCCCTAGAGAGAATACTACTCCTCTGCACTGGTCCCTTTCTTAGTCTTCCCTGAATCTGTGGCCTGGAATGCAGTCATAAATGGCAAAGTAACTTGTCTGCATTTGTCCCTGTCACAGTGACCCGTATGGATCCAGGACCTACACTTGTCCTGGTAGATAGTCTCCCCTAGGTGCTAAAGTGCTCCACACAGTTTTATGTTCCTGTTCTGACTCTGTCCCCAGCATCTGCTAGCTTCCATGTCTGTTTCCCTATGCTTACCTGATCTCATGACTTTTTCAGGATTTTCCTATCAAGATAAAAGCTAAGGCTTTTTCTAGATCTGTTTGGAGGAATGTGCAGAGGGGAGCTCCCTAAACTTCTTTCTACTCTTGTGCCATTTTGACTTTGCCCCTTCTCATCCCTTTTCTAGACCATAAGCTCCATAACATCAGGGTCTATACCTTATCCAAACTCTAAATCTACTCCAGTGTCCATCTGAGGACTTCGTACACAGTGGGGAAACACTGTTGAATGTGATGAATGAATGAATGAATTTAATAATTTTAGTAAGGACTCAGCATCTCATAATGCTGGGGGCCACGGGGCAAGATAGGACTATTACTTCCTTATCAGCAACTCCAGGCATTTGCGGGCAGAGCAAGAGGAGGAGGGAAGGGATGAATGGGGTTTAAGAGGAAGAACACATTGACCATATCTACCTTCTTACTTTGAAAAAGAACCCCACTCTCACCCCCTAATTTACCTTGTATTTATTTTATATGTGTGTACATGGCATATATACATATATATACACATGTGTGTATTCATATAAATATATCTATGTGTATTATTTATATGTAATGTATTATGGGTTTACATCTATACATGAATGTATATGTGCGTATGTATATGAGAGTATATAGTTACATCTGTACTTATCTTCTCTCCTCATAAAATGAAAGGTCTTTCAGAGCAAAGACAGTTCTTTTTTATCCTTTGTATTCCGAGAACCTAGGACAGTACTTGACAAATAGTAGGTACTTAATAAATCTTTCACTGATTGATTGACTGATTGATCTGTGATTCAATCTCCCAAGCACACCCCCAAAAATTATTTACCTAGGTTTTCTTTTTCTCCCACTTCTTCACCCAATTATACAAGGGGAAAAACAAAAACCCTTCTAATAGATATGCAGACTCAAGTAAAACAAATTCCCACATTGACCATGCCCCAAAATATATATCTCGTTCCATACCTTGAGTCTATCACCTCTCTGCCAGGAGGTAGGTAGTCTACTTCATGATCAGCCTTCTGAAATGATAAGTGGTCATTGAATTGATCAGAGTCCTTACGTCTTTCAAGGTCACATCAGGAAGTTTTAACAGGCAGATGTCTGGGTCACTCCCAACACACTTTTTTGATAGGAAGAAAAGTATAAGTTATCCCCGATCCCTCTAGATGGAGGCTGCTGTCATAGGTTCCAGAAGGGCCCAATATGCCACTGCCTAATGCAAAGACCTCTATGTTCCCTTGCCATTCTGCAGCCCCTTCCAGCGCCTTGTCACTGGACCAGATCAGGCCTGGATCTCCTTGCTAAGAAGCCATTCAATTGTTCAGTTAGCATCTGGCAGCTGCCCCACATTTACCACTGATTAAGCCACTGTGCACCCATCTGTTTCATTGCTAATGTATAGTTGCAGTCATTCTCCATCCACCTCCCCCCACTGCCACCCCACCTGCTTATTTTCTGAAGGAAGTGATCCAAAAATCATCCTCCTCCTTACACCCAAAGCTGTTCACAGTCCTTTGTTGTAGACCATCCTTTGTTCCATTTTTTAACACAAGAGTTGATACCTGCTCTTGATTGCAAAATAATCCCTTGAACTCACAGGGAGGATTTATAACCCCAGCTTCCTCCTCTCTGTAGCTCTGACTCTTCCTGTCCCCCTTAGAGGAGTCAACCATGGGCCTGAGTTTCCTCTAGTGAGTGGATCAGTCAACTAACGAATTGTATGTATGTGTGTATGTATGCATGTAGACATATACCCCCATAAACATGTAGGTGTGTATATACACATACATATGCACATACATACATACAAATGTGTGAGTGTGTGTGTATAAATCACCTACCCAGCCCTATGCTGGTCCTTACATATAGTCCTTGCTGTGTTTGCCCCTCTCATTTGAAAGATAAGACATGGAAAAATTAATGAATGCAAGACAATGTGGTGCAATGGAAAGAGCCTTGGATTGGGAGTGAAGGGACTTGTTTTTAGTTCTGATTCAATAACTTTCTAGTTTTGTGACTGTGGGCAAGTCACTTAAACTCTCTGAGCCTGTTTTCTCCTCTGTAAAAATAAAGGAGGTTAGTTAATATCGGTCAGCAGTTCTCAAACTTAAATTTTATCTCAGGACCCCTTTACGCTTTTAAAAAATTATCTAGGGCCCCTCAAAAGAGCTTTTATTTATGTGATTTATATTTCTCAACATTTGCCAAATTAAAACATCTTTGTACTATTACAAAAATAGTTTTGACCTTAGGCATCCCCAGGCCACACTTTGAGAATCACCACTGGTCTAGGTGATCCTTAAGATTCCTTCTAGATCTAAATTCTATGAGAAAATGTTAGATGTATTTTAATCAATTTAATGATTTGCATCCCTACCATGCACATTTTGTCCATTTCTATATCTGTGTCAAATAATACATCATAGGTACTCAAGGAAGTGATTGAAGTGCATATAATACTCCCTTATCTACTGATTGTTTCATGGGCAAAGATACTTTTGCACATCTAAAAGAGATCAAAGTCATTGTTCATGCTGGGGGGAAAATGTGAGATTACATATTGCCCATGTTTTAACTTGTAAGAGAAAGACAGACAGACAGGCAAGCAGGCAGACAGACAAACAGAATGGTGAGAGACAACGGAGTCATGGAGAGAGAGCTGACCACTAAGTCATGACAACTTGGCTTCAAGTCCTACTTCTGACCCATATTAGCTGTGTCACCCTGTAAAAGATACTTAACCTTTCAAAAAGCCAGGCAGGAAATTCTCTAGGAATATAAGTTACAAAGCATTTGTTGATCTGTCCTGGTAGAGGGAATTTTCTCACTAAGAGTTCCCTTGTGAAAGCCAAAATATACATCTATGTGATTCATCTGACTTAGTTTAGTGATGTTAAATTTGAATAAACACAGGGGCAACTAAACTGTATATAAGGATTCCTGTAGGCTACATATTGGCTCAGAAGACCACATATTAACATTACTTATGTTCTACTGTATTATTATTTATTTTGTTAAATATTCCCAATTACATCTTAATCTAAATTGCACTTGGAAGTATTGAGTACTGAGTTTGACATCTCTGATTTATCCTACATTATGACAAATTGTATGTATATACACACAGATGTAAAAATCTGATCTAGTTTATTATGGCTGTGTGCATATATTCACATATGTGTACATGTATTGTGTTTGTGAATATACATATTTTGTATATGCATAAATACATACATACATACATACAGTTCAATCATGTCGGACTCTTCAGGATGTTGTGGACCATAACATACCAACAATTACTTATGGGGTTTTCTTGGCAAAGATACTGAAGTGCTCTGCCATTTCATTCTGTAGAGGATGAAGACAAACAGAGGTTAAGCAGCTTGTCCAGGTCACACAGCTAATAAATGTCTGAGGCCAAATTTGAACTCAAGTCTTCCTGACTCCAGACCCAGTGCTCTATTCACTGAGCCATCTAGCTGCCTCATATATGTGTGTATGCATATATACACACATACATGTTTATATACATGTGTATATGTATGTACACAGATATATACACATATATGTATATGTATATAAAACTTCTTACCCAGAAGCAATTGTTAATAATATATAGCAGCCATATGCCTCCATCTTTCCAAGGTGGTGACATTGTTGTATTCATACTGTGGGAGTTCCCCATTCTGATGAAACAAAATCATAGGTCAAATATATACATATATGAACACATGTGTACATACAGCCATATTAAAATCAATGAGAGAATATATGTACTTCCTGTTTCATACACACATATATGTATATACATACACATGTGTTTCATATATAGGAAATGCTGTTTCCTATGAATTCATGTAGATGAAACATTTCATGATGGTTAGAAAAACAACCTTGGATTCATGAGGACCTGGGTCAAGTACCTCTATTACACACACTAGTTTCATGACCATGGACAAGTCACTTAACTTCTAAGTGTCCCAAAAATCTCTCTCAGATGACAAGTGATAGAAAAATTGGTGATCTGCACTAGATCACTGTAGAGGAAGTTTCTACACTGTGGGAGTTCCCTATTCTGATGAAATGAAATCATAGGTCTGTACCAAATATACATATACATGAAAGCATACACACATACACACACACACACACATATCTTTGTATTTTCAGCACTTAGCACAATGCCTGGTATATAGTAGGTGCTTAATACATGTTGATTTGACTTGACTAATCCCCTCACTTTAAATAGGGGAGCCATCTGAGAGAGGCAAAGTGATCTATTCAAGGTCATATACAGCTAATAAACTTAAATAGCCCTTCAGTCTAGGGCTATTTACACTGAACAACACTGTCTTATTTACTAATGGCTCAATGTACATATCTGACCTCTCAAATGAGAACATAAGCTCTTTGGTACAGAGTATATGCTCCAATGACACATATTGATCATATATGATGGGCACTGCAGAAGATAGACAGTGAACTGGGTCCAGAAGCTAGCAGGCTGGATTGCATTTGGGAAACCACACCATGCTTTCAAAGATCTCAAGTTACTCATTGGCTCAGAAGCCACTCTTTTTAATACCATGTATTGTTAATGTATTTTTGCTTAATTCAAAGCTATTTCCCACCCATCAATAGGCCCATGTGACCTGCTTAAATCACAAGGAAGCCTAAGTCACATGTGGTAGGAGGAGCCTGCTGATGGGTGAAACAGGAAGGGGGAGCATAGCTGGGAGGAAGCTGGTGAGAGCTATTAGGGTAGAGGAGAGAGAGAGGACACAGGCAGACACAGCTATTTTGGGAGTGTTTGCTTGTAGGAAGGCGGGGAGGTGGAAGATGAGGGGAGACACAGAGAGGAAGACTTGGGAATGGCTTTGTCTCTTGAAGTGCTAATGTGTATTGCCTTCTTGGTTACTATGATGGATTTGGCTTTCTGGTGACTGAATAAGTGTTTTTTTCTATATGGAGTGTCTGTTTTACTTTGTGATTCAGAACTCCACCTGCATATTCATAGTCGCCTTTAGTGCTGTAAATATTGCCTTGGTGATGCACATCAACATGCTTTCATTGACTCTAGTAATGATTGAAACTACAGGTGACCCCAAGGAAGATGGAAACATGTGACTGCTGTATATTACTAGCAGTGACTTCTAGGTGAGATATTATCAAGCACAGGTATGACTGGACAAGAAAATCGGTCAGTTAAGTAAGGAGTGAGAGAAAACAGAGGAACAGCTAAAATACTTCACTAATACTCTGGAGGTATTCAAAGAATTGGGGGATAATTCATCCAAACTATGGAACTAGCCATTCTCCAAGGAGGATTTAGAGGTGAGGAAGAAAGAGGAGGCATGGATGGGCTGGCCTCCCCACATGTATGCAATATTTGTTGACTATAATATCACCAATAGATCACATTTGTATAGCTTTTTATGGTTAACAAATCACTTTCCTGGCAAGCAAAGTAAGGGTCAATGCTAATGAGATCACAGATCTCTCTAAGAGTCCAGATACCATCTATGAGCCACTGTGTGGGATAGTGAATCATAGGAATCACTTAGTGCTGGAGGCAACCCCAGAGGTCATCTAGTTCAACCACCACATTTTTCAGAGAATTGCCTGTGGACTGAAGACACTGATAACAGTAGCTTTTATCCAACTGAGATTTATATAGTCCTCTAAGATGTGCAAATCTCTTTTACATACATTTCTCAGTTGATTCTCACAACAGTGAAAATCATATTATTGTTTTCCATTATATAGATGGTGAAACAGTCTCAGAAATAGTCAGTGACTTGTCACAGGGACATAGGTAATAAGGGTTAAATCCAGATTTTGAACCCAATTTCCTTTTAGTTCCAAATCTAATGCTCTTTTGCACAATATTATGACATAAGATTTCACAGATGACCTAGGTTTTAGACAGTGTTTTGGAAGAAGGGTAGAATGCAGGAAGGGGCAGCTAGATGGTGCAGTGTATGGATTGCCAGGCCTGGAGTCACCTCATTAAATTACTAGCTGTGTGACCCTGGGCAAGTCACATAACCCTGTTTTCCTCAATTTTCTCATCTATAAAGTGAGCTGGAAAAGGACATTGCAAACCTCTCCATTATCTTTGCCAAGAAAAAAAATGAGATCACAAAGAGCTGAACAGGCCTGAACATCAACAAAGAACTTAGAAAAGGATAAAGAAGGGAAATGATGTGAGCAAGTTAAGAGATGTCCTTGATATATGTGGAGAACAAACACAGAAGTGTTTGCTCTTACTTTTCACAGAAGTAAAAATGTCCTTGATGTGTTTGGATAATATAATGAGTTGGATGTTTTGACCCGGGCAGAGGGTTCCTGTAAGGGTACCATCATATAAAGAGGGCCTTAGTTCAACCCTAAAGATCCTGTTAAGTCACTCCTCCTCCATGAAGCGCTCCCTGACTGACCCAGGTTTTGGTAATCATTCCTTCTTCTTACTGTCTTACTATCTAAACCAGGGCTTATTAAATTTGTTCTACTTGCGATCCCTTTTTGCTTTAGGCAGGGTTTGTTGGTAATTGCACGGCCTGAGGGCACGAGCATCACAAAGTGCAAATGCTTTGTGCTCAGAACCAAGGCTGCGAAACCAACAAGTACTGCCTCAAACACCTCAGATTCATTTTCTATCTGATTTTCACTGCTCATTCAAAAACCTTTTACTGTTGCCAGATTTTTCATAACCCCATTTGGGGTTGCAACCCAAAGTTTAAAAAGTGCTGGTCTAAACCACTTATCCAGCATTTAGTATATGGCAGCTTATATGGTCATTTCTCTCTCTGTAGACATTTGCTTACCACCTTCCCTGTCCCTCACCACTTAGCAAACCCCTCCAAATCAAGGACCACACCCTCTCTCTTTGTATTTCAAGTATAAAGTGCAATGCCCAGCACTGATAAGATTATCAGTGAATGCGATTCAATAGTATTGAATAATCAATAAGCAGTAATAAATTCGCATTTCTATTTCATACTAAAGTTTACAAAGCACTCTCTTTACAAAATTTTCTAAAGGAAGCTATAGAACTTATCATCCCCATTTTACAGACAAGACAGCTGAGACTTAGAAATATTAAGTTCATGTCAATTACTATGTTTCATGACTCAGCAAACTTATCAAACACCTGCAATGTTCCAGGCACTGTGCTAAATGCTAACAATACAAAGATAAGAACCTGAGTGTTCTTGCTTTATGTAAATTTACATTATGCAAATTTAACTCCCTAGCTGTGTTCTTTTTTGGGGGAAGGTGTAGCAAAAAGAACCCAAAAAGTAAATATCTACTACATATAAAGTACAAAATACAAGCTATTTTATGGTGGTGGGAGATGGTTAAACATCAATGACTCAGTTTCCAGAAAACTTCCTAACAGAGATGGCACCTAAGCTGAACCTTAATGGGAGCAGGGACTTAATGAGGCAGAAAGGAGGAGAAAGGGCATTCTACACACAGTGGGGCAAAGACATAGAGGTTGGAGATGGAAAGCCATGTAGGTCATAAAGCACATGTGAGAAGGACTAACTCGAAATAAATTTGACTAGTTAGGCTGAAGCCAGATTGCAAAGTGCTTTAAATGCCAAACAGAGACATTTATATTTTATCCTTGAGACAACAGGAGCCCCCATAGCACTGTGTGTGTGTGTGTGTGTGTGTGTGTGTGTGTGTGTGTGTGTGTGGCATTGGGCCAAATTCATGCAAAAGAAAATATGTGACTATTTTTGAATCAAGATGGCGATGACTGAAGATGATGATAGAAGTTTCATTTGCAAGCTCTTGAGGAGAAGACTCCAATCATCAAGTCCCAAGCTGAGCAATGAATGCTCTGGCCTCCAAACTCACAGAGGGTTAAAACTCAAGGGGCAGAAGCAGTGTCTAGGACCCCCAGTCCAAGACCTGGATGGTTTCCCTTCTACCAGAAAGAATTCCTTTAGCTTGGGGAGCCACGAGAGCTGGTCCAGTTGGTATATGGTCCTATGAACACAGGGCCGTAAGCACACACATTCTCAGAGGTCCTGGGACTTTCAGAAACCCTCAATCTTATTTCAGGTGATAATGGAAAAGATTCATTAACTAAAAATATGCATGAACTAAGGTAACCAACAGGCTACAGAAGTGTTTAGATAGCTTGTTTTGTTTTGTATTTTTAAAAAATATTTATTTATTCATAACATTTTTTTTTTAATTTTGAGTTCCAAATTCTCTCCCGCCCTCCTTACAGACCAACCCTCCTTATTGAGGAAAAAACAGTCCAGTCATTTTAGTTTAGGTTCAGGAGGGTAGTTACCGCAAGCACATTCATTTCCACTATTACAAACTCCCTCCTCCTGAGGGGCAGCCTCCAGATGTGCGATCAGTTGCATATGAGCAGAGGTGTAGACTGCCCTGGGGAAAGGGTCTATAACTGAACTCCAGGTGCCTCTGAAGAGGCCAGAATCACACCTACTCTGTAGACTTTCCATTTGTCTATTTTTACAAGACTCTGGAATATGTTTGTGCCTGGGGGCGGTGGGGGCGGGGAGGGCAGGGCAGGGTAAAGAGAAGGAAGGAAGGAAGGAGAAGAGCTGGGGGAGGTGGGGAGGAGAAAGGCAGGACCATCAGTGGCCATTAAGTGGCTTTGTTCCTGGAGCCAGACAGATGCTTTAGCACATTGATCTCCTTCCCATAGAAGCTTTCCATATTCCATCCTAGAATCTCTGACCTTTTCTTAACACCATTAAAAGATAAAATGTTAATCTACTGAAAAGAGATGCGTGACCTTTTCCAAGTGAGCTTTGCAGTCTCCCATCATTAAAGAACTTTGTGTTCAGGAGCCAAGCATTATATGTATCTTAGCAGGATAATTGTTTAGAATAATGTAATTGTCCGACCAAGGAGCTCTGTACCCCCACCTAACACAGAAGTGGAGAACTCGATGAGGTGAACTTTGGTAAACCTGATCAAGTGAACATGTCAGACCACGGCAAGCAATCAGTTCTAATCGGCTCCATCCTCAGAATTTATTTTGTTCATATTAAACGGGATGTATGCCAGGGAGATAGGAGGCATAGCGTAATAGGATAAACTGACCAACTGAAGTCCTCAATTCATCTGGTTTTTTTCTTTACTCTCCATTTTCTGGAGAAAGAGGCAAATCTTTAATGTAATTAATTAGCATGAGGGGACAGAGAGGTGGAACACCAGCCCTGAAGTCAGGAGGACCGAAGTTCAAATGTGGCCCCAGACACTAGTTGTATGACCCTGGGAAAGTCACTTAACCCCAGTTACCTTAAAAAAAAAACCTATCATGAGGAACCTAGGACTTTGTGCCAGGGTATCAACAAGAAAGAGGACCACACTGCTTCTACAGGGTGACCACAGTCATCTCTTCATCTTGCCTTGTAGTTCTCCACTGGATCAGACTCTTCCCCTCATAGAGGGGACACTTCTCTCCCAAACACACACTCCACTGACTGTTTTCTGCCCTGGATTAAAAAATACATGTAATTGTGTCTCTAGGCTAACCACAAACGCATCAGAGATTCATTAAGAAAAACATTGTTATCCTCGTTCTGTAATTTTGCAACATAGTTCGTTTTTAAGATGTGATGATAGCATCAGTCATACTCAGCCAATTTCCTACCATTTTTTCACGTCCAACACTTAGCACAATGTCTGGCACACAGTAGGTGCTTAATAAATGTTCATTTTTTATTAGTTATTGATTGATGACAACAATAAAAACAAAGCACAATTATTTGCCACTTTGTGTTTTACAAAATGCTCACTTTACAATTCACAAGAATTGAATAGTTGGATGACCTCTGGTTTCCTTTACAACTAATTCTGTAAATCTAGGTAGGTATTAGAAGTAGCATCACCCCAATTTTGCCGATGAATAAACTGACTTTGAAAGATGAGTTGATTTGTCCAAGACCTTGAACCCAGAAGAACTACCTTCTCAGAAAACTAAAGGAAATAGATGTCTATCAGAAAATAAATCAATATTGAAAACCTACTACGTGTTCTGTACTAGTTACTTCGGATGCAAAGAAAAACAAAAAACCAGTCCCTGACCTCAAGGAGCTCATGATGTAAAGGATAACGTATAACGAATGGAAGATTGATTATAAGTATTTAGATTTTCCACAAACTTGAGAGTGTTTCACAGGGAAGTGTCTCCCCAGTAGACTAGCAAATAAGCAGAAGTAGATTAAAGGGCCTTTTGCAAATATCTGGCTAACTCTTGGGGTACGGAAAGCATTGGAAATGATGTCAAAGGTCCCAGGTCCTCTTCCTGGCTTTTTTCTACCTGTGTGACTTTGGGCAAGTCTGTCTTGGTGTCAATTTCCTCATCTATAAAATGAAGTCATACCACTGGATGTTCTGTAAGACCCTTCTAGGTCTAAATCTTAGGAAATTTTGATGCTATCTTTTCCGTAAAATGGTCAGAGAATCATAGAATGTTCAAACTGTCAGGTACTTAGAGTTCTTTAAACCTAACCCTTAATTTTATAGATGGGGAAACTGTAATTGCAAAAGGATGGTGGCTTTCAGTTGACTCAAGAATTATCCAAGGTCACACAGTGAGTTAATACTACCTTTCATTCTTTCATGAACTGAAAACATTGTCTTTGTAACTGGCAACAAATGGCAATGAATTTCTGAAGTAGAGACATTTTTCACAATTAAAATTACAATCACAGCATAGCTTCATCTGAAGACCACATGTCCAAGAAAAAGAGTCATTTTTAAAACACAGGCATGCCAAAACACAAGCAGTTAAGACAGGATCTCTCTAATCATTTGGCCACATCAGCTAACACTATATTTTATTGCCAACATATTTCATAGGAGCATAGGATCATAAATTCAGTACTAGAAGAGAACTAGTCCAATTCTCTTATTTTTATAAATGAGGACCCTAAGGCCAAATGAGGTTAAGTGATTTACCCAAGGCAACACAGATGGGATCAGTAGCAGGATGTGAAATTGTCTCCCTATATCTAAATTTAGTTATTCATCTACTAGGCAGTCAGTTGGCACAGCAGCTAGAGCGCTGGGGTTGGAGTCAAGAAGACCTGAGTTCAAATCCAGCTTTAGAAACTTATTAACTGTATGATCTTGGGCAAGAGACTTTACCTTTCTGTACCTACCTCAATTTCCTCAACTCTAAAAAGGAGATAATAATAGCACCTACCTCCCAGGATTTTTGCGAGCATCAAATGAGATAATATTTTAAAACCCTCAGCACAGTGCCTAGCACATAGTAGGTGCTAATAAATACTTGCTCTCCCTTCCCCCACCATGTTCTCCCTTCTAGATCATGGTATAAGATGTAATTAATCTTATAAACTTACTTTCTGATATACCTAGAACAAATCATACATCCCCAAAACAGTAAAAACTCAAGAATTTTTCTATCACTTTAAAATTTTTGCTGTTCAGTCGTTGCTTCAGTTGAGTCTGCCTCTATTCCATCCATGTGGAGTTTTCTTGGCAAGGATACTGGAGTGGTTTGCCATTTACTTCTCCAGCTCACAACATAGATGAGGAAATTGAGGCAAACAGGGTCACAGAGCTAGTAAGTGTCTGAGGCTGGATTTGAACTCACAAAGAAGAACTTTCCTGACTCCAGGACTGGCCCCTCTATTCACTGGTTTAAAAAGTACTTTTCTTACAACACTCCTATGAGGTAGGTAGTACACTTTCATCGAATTAATGAAAAAGTATTTATTAAGCATTACCATGTGTAAAACACTGTGCTAAGCACCAGTAATACAAGTAGAGAATTAAGACTCTCCAGGACCTCATATTCTATTGAGGGGGAAATACATTTACAAGGTTTTTGCTGTAAATCAAATGAAAGGGTCCCATGATCCTTAGAAAGGGTCCCAGCAGCAAAGCATTTGGCAATGCCTCTTCTTTAATGCCATTTCCACTGATGAAATCTTACCAGTTTCTGGTGTTGAGTCATTGGACAGTGCCAAGGACTTGGATGGCAAGAACTTTCTTTTTTAGGTTTTCAGAAGCCGTAGCTGTAGCACCCATAGAAGCTATTGCCAGGTGGCATCTCTGTAGGAGTGGCTTCCCAAGAAGATGGGTCCAGAGGCTGAGCTGGAAGAAAAAGCAGTGATCTGAGGAGGGGTGGGGAGAGTAGGAGAGGGGAAGGTGTGCTTCCACTACTAGGTTCTTGGGCTTACCTGCCATTGCTTGCAATTAAACGGCAGTTGGTACTGACCCGTGTCCAGGAAGATGAACCCTTTCTCTCTAGTGATTTTTCCTCTCAGTGATGTCCTTGGGATATTTGTTAATCCCAAAACTCAGGTTCAGGGGTCCGGCCTATCTCCACCCAGGTCTCAGGAGGGTTGGTTGTTGAGGTGGTGATGGTAATTTGACTTGCTAAGCACAAGCCTCTTGTATCTCCCTCAGAGTGCCCTTCTGTTCCGGCTAGGTTGGCTTGCCTGTCCTATAGGTGGCAGCTGGTTAAAAGTTAAGTTACTTGTCTACAGTTAGTATTTGAACCAAGGCCTCTTGTGACCCCAAATATGGTCTTCTTTCCACCACACCAGCTTCCTACAGCACAAATGTGGCATCACAGAGCCACCTGCAAGGGGCATATTCATTTTGTCTCTAATACCAATGCTTCTTAGTAATCCTGCTGCATTTCAGGCCCCAGATATGTTTCTGGAGGGAAGGATGGGTTGCAGCCTGTGCCAATCAGCCGCTGGCAGCCAACCTTCCTCATGGCTTCAACGGCTTGACAGGAGCAAGATGTCACAGCGGGATGAGAGCAGATGTGAACATCAATAAAGGATTCCAGAACTATAAACTATTTATCAGAGCACCAAAAAGAGGCCTGTTCTCAGTCTGACATGCCTGCCTGGATACATGCTTCCTTCCTTCCTAATAGCTGTCATATAATTACGATTTCTCCTGCTCAACCTGTGATTCCTCTTTTGGCAATAGGGGTGAGAATGCTCTGCATGGCAGCTGTCCAGAAGGGGCCCACTAACTCACTAGGGTAACATGTTGCTCCCATCAATTCTTTGTGAAATATCTTCTTTCCCAATGTAAGCAGTCATCTATTTACCATAATCTCAATGCACTTGCTTGGCAGAAACCGTCTGCGCTTGAATGTGGTTTCCAAAGCAAAAATAAAACACCGAAGGAAACAAAAACACTACTTGTCATTCCTCCCCACGCTCCCCTTCCATGTAAGTTTGAATAGACTCTTGGTGTGTGTCATAACATTTGAAATTCTCTACAGTCTGGCTCCAAACTACCTTATCTCACCCCATTTCACTTCCTTTGCCTGATGCTTTAGCCAAATTAATGTACTTGCATTCATCAAACATATCCTGTGTTTTACCATCACCATACCTTTGCAATAATATTGAAGGGCAGTGGTATGCATGTATGTGTCTCTTCCTCTCCACTGGCACCTCCCAGCTATTCCACACCAGGCAGTCTCTTCTCTGACCATTCTCTTCATCTCCTCCCCAAAGGAGCCTTGGATTCTATGCCTGGAATCTCCAATGAGTTACGGGCCAGTCTACTTCCATGCCATGCCTCTCCCCAGTCCCTTTCCAGCTGCTCCTCATGCTCTGGCTGTCAATTGAAATGTAAGCTCCTTGGGCACAGGAACTGTCTTCTTTGCTTAAATTTGTATTCCTAGTGCTTAGCACAATGCCAGGCACACAGCTTAACAAAGGCTCTGTATATCTAGTCTTCTGGAGGGAAAGGCAGGGTAAGATATATGTCGTATTTATCTTTCTTCTTCATTAGCATCTTGAGTATCACTGGATAAGCATTTCTAGAATAAATGAATGATATTACCTGGGAAGTAAAAGTTTTTGCCTTGGCCAAAGACTTAGTGGACATTGTAGAATAAAAAAAAGATGGCACACATTTATATAAGGCCCTTAGATTCGCAAAGGATTTTACAAGGCTCATAGAGTACAACTCTATCAGTTTATAAAGCTAAATAAATGTGAACTATTGCTGTTATTATTATAGTATTTCATAGGATGATCATCAGCAATATGTACCTTTGACTTTGACTGCCTCCTTAGCTAAGTGGCTCAATGGATAGAGCATCTGGGCCTGAAGTTAGGAAGACCCGAGTTCAGCTCTGGTCTTAGATACTTAGTAGTCGTATGACCCTGGGAATCACTTAACTTCTTTCTGTCTCACTTTCCTCACCTGAAAATTGAGGATAATAACATCTACTTCCCAGGGTTGTTGCAAAGATCAAGTAAGAAAATATTTTTAAAATTCTTATCACAGTACTTAACACATAGTGGGCATTTCACAAGTGCTTATTTTCTTCCTCTGCATGATGTAGCAGGGACAATACATCCCTCCACCCCACTGGAAGTCATTTTTAGTAGAAAGAACATACATAAGTTCATCGTCAATCAATGGTGGCCTCTGAACCAAGCAGAGATAACAACAGTTATATATCACATTTTTTATATCAGTTTAAAGTTTATAGAGTAGCTTTCTTACAACAACTCATGATATAGGCAGTGCAGGAATTATTATTTTCATGTTGTAGTTGAAGAAGATGAGGCTCTGACTTGATCACAGTTTCATGACTAGTAAGCAGCAAAAACAGAGTTTGAACCCAGGTCTTCTGAGACCTTGGTTGTCAGTTCATCAGAGAGCCACAAGAACAGATTTAGAGCCAGAAAGGACCTTGGAGGTCATCTGGCCCAACCACATTGCTTCAAAGCTTCATTTTATTTATGGCTTCTGTTTTTATGTCACCTATCTAAATTCCCTACTATATCCTGCCTCTTTCTACCCTCTCCCTCCCAGAAAGCCGTTCTTCATACTGTTTTGTTGCTGTTGTCCGGTCATTTTCGGTCACGTCCAACTCTTTGTGACCCCATTTGGGGTTTTCTTGACAAAGACATTGGAGTGATTTGTCACTTCCTTCTTCAGGTCATTTAACAGATGAGGAAAGTGAGGCAAACAGGGTTCAGTGATTTACCCAGGGTCACACAGCTACTAACTGTTTGAGGTCAGATTTGAGCTCAGGAAGATGAGTCTTCCTGACTCCAGATATGACACTCTATTCACTGTATCACTTAGCTGCCCTTCCTCATGATAAAGAGTAAAAAGAAAATGATGCAGCAAACTGAAACATCAAAAAAAGTCTGACATCATATATAGCATTACACACTCATAATCCCCCACCTCCACAAAGAAGGGAGAGAAATGCCTTCTCATAACTTTTATTTGGGGCTTCAACTGTAATTGTTTACCAGCCTGCTTGTTTTAGAGATGAGGAAACTAAGTCCCAGAGACTTTAAGTGACTTACTTGGGGCCACACAGGAAGGAAATGGTGAAGCCAGATTCGAATGTGGGTCTTCTGCCTTCAAATCCATTACACCATGCTGGCTGATGAAGCTGCTTTTATTTTTCAAATCAAAGCTGAGCCTTGGGAAGTGACAAGAAGGAGCCCAAATACTCTTCAGTATCCTCACTCCAAGACAGCCCTTGAAACAACTCCCAACATGTGTGCCTGAAATGCTCACCAGGGAGCCAGAGGCTGCTACAGAGAAGACTCTCTTCCCAACTTGACATCTTATTTCCCTAACTTCCAAGGAAAGGAGAGTAAACACAGAAGAAAAACACTTTTTTAACTCTTAAAACCCACAAGGGAAATTACTTTTAAAATAAACAGTGTTAATTGGTATATATTTGGCATTAAAATAACAAAACATTTATTTTAAGGTAGGGAATGTGTACATATATTGGAGGAAAGGCTTCTTTATCTGATGGTTTAAAAAGGAAAGTTAACATGCTACATGCTATAAAAGGACAGAAAATATGCCCAGTTAGCTAAAAAGAAATCCATACAGCCTTCATGTTAAGAGATCATTAGCATTCAGGCACCGAATGTCCTATCCTTTGCATCTGTCAATGCTTCTTACTCAAGAGTTTTGGGGATTGTTCAAACACTCCAGGCATAAACTAGAGTCTATGTCTCTCAATATTTTAAAACCATCAGTCTTTCTTATTTTTTCCTTTACTCCCTTCTTCTCACAGACTTGAAATCCTTCCTTTTTTTGGCAACTACTCCATCTTCTCTGTTTCAGATTAGCGATAAGTGTAGAGATAAAACAATACAGAAAGTTAATATCAAATCTGAAGCAAGCAATTGGCCTTTATCTGGGTCTCTGCCTTTTTAAAGACAGTTCAACTGAGGTTTCCCAAAACTCTCCAGGGTGGAGGCTTTCAAATGAATTTGTTTGAATTTGGAAATAGGCAGATATTCCCAAGTTTTAGGGGGGAGAACTCAGAATAGTGAAACCCCATAGACTTCACTCAAGCAGAAAAAATAGTGGAATATAAGGACCAAAACTCTTTTTTCCCTTCCTCCCTCTTACTTCCCATAGCATTAGGAAACCCCTTTCTATATTTATTCAGTAGGATATTTTTGTCCAGGTCCAGCTAAGCTCTGGAAATGAAAATAACATTCATGCCCACACTCCTAAAAAACAAGAGCCCCAGTTGGTTCATTTGGCATTGAATGGAATGTGATATCTAGAGCCTAGCTGGAGGACAAGGGAGATCCAATTTATAGATGTAGTCGTATATGTAGGAGAAAACTGGGTTGTGTCCATTGGTACAACAGGTACCGTTGGCACAGAGGGGATAGACTAGAAGTGCAGAATATGACATAGATTTTCAGACACAGTTAATTGATGAATGAATTTGGGTCTTTTTTTCTATACTGACTTGTTATAATGGAAGGCCTTTGATTTGGAGGAGAGTAGGTAGATAGCAATAACAATTTTTTGAAAATAGAAGACAGAACATCAAACATTTTAAAAATCCATAGAAAAGAGAAGGAAGTTTAAGAGAAGACACAAACTACCATGGAAGTATTGCTACTATCATGTTAAATTTAATATAGACTCTTGAAAAAGCAGGCTATATATAATAAAGTTTCATGGTTTCATATAGAATCCTATTTCTGTATCTTCCTTGAACATGTCAACACTCATGCTTGTTGACATTTGTTAGATTCATAATAAAAAATTAATCATAAAAAGAAACATCCCCCCAAAACAGCATTTTCACTCTGGTTGCAACCTGGACACAGGAAATTTTCATTCACAGGAAGATTCTCCCATAGTCTCTGGCTCTAAATCCTGCAAAATTCATCTTCAGAAGCTCTAAGCAGCTAGCTAGGTTTAGGGACTAGCCATGGACTGGTAGCCTTGCTTACCATGGACCACGGCACACACGCTAACCTACACATGTGGGTGCCAGGGTCCAGAATGGCTATCCCAGGCCCATCTAGTCTATTCCTCTCTTTTATATAGGACAGCTAAATGACATGCCCCCAAATCACACAGATATCAAGTAGCAAAGTTGGAAACAGATCCTCTAACTCTAAATCTTTCCATTATAGTCCAGAGCTGTGAATCATGAAACACAAGCTAAGGAATAATCAAAATTGCCAGTCAAGTCGAGACAACAGCATTTATTAAGCACTTACTATGTACCAGGCTCTATATAAAGCACTTGAGATATAAAGAAAGGTCAAGGACAGACTCCAATCTCAAGGAGTTCACAGTCTAAAGGGGGATACAACATGTACACAACTATGTACAATCAAGATATACACAAGATAAATTGAAGATAATCAACTGGAGGAAAGCAGTACCATTAAGAAAGTCCAGGAAAGGCTGCTTGCTGAAGGTGGGATTTGAAGGAAGCCAGGGAAGCCATGAGACAATGAAGAAGGAGATAATTCCAGGAATGAGAGACAGTTAGTGAAAATGTCTGGATTTGGGAAATGAAATGTTAAATTTGAGGAACAGTAAGGAGGCCAGTGTCATTAGATCACAGAGTACGTGGAGGAGAGTACGGTGTAAGAAGTCTGGAAGGGTAGTGGCATCCAGGTTATGAAAGTTCTGGGAATTTTAAATTTGATCCTGGAGGTGATAAGGAGTCTCTGAAGTTTACTGAATGGGGTAGGGAGCGGGGAGTGACAGGTCAGACCTGCCATTTGGCAAGATCAATTGTAGATAACAGATTGGAGCTGAGACATCCTTGAAGCAGCAGGTTATTGCAGTAGTCTAGTTTTGAGGTAATGAAGTCCTACACCAGCATGGCGGTAATGTCAGAGGAGAGAAGGGGGCATATAAGAGACAAATTACAAAGTAGAAATGACACAACATGGCAGGGCAGTAGATAGAAGGAGGAGTTGAGAATGATCCTAGATTGTGAAACTGGGTGGCAGGGAGATTGATGGTGCCCTGGATTGTAATACAAAAGTTAGGAAGAGGAAAGAGCTTGGGGGAAAGAGAGTGAGTTCAATTTTGACCATGTTGAGTTTAAGATAGCTGAGAGGTAGCTGGAGATGTCAGACTGGAAGACAGGAAAGGAGTTAAGGATAGACAAGAACATCTAGCCATCATCATTGTCATAGAGATGTTAAATCCAGAGGAGTTGATGAGGTCACCAAGTGAAATGGTTTAGGGGTAAAAGAGAAGAGGGATCCCAACAGAACCCTGGGAGGATAGCCACCATGAGTGAACTTGACCTTGATGAAGATCTAGAAAAGGAGGCTAAGAAAGAGTGGTCAGACAGTTACAAGGAAAACCAAGAGAAAGAAAAACCTGTCATGAAAACCTAGAGAGAAGTGAGTATCAAGGGGAAGGGAATGATCAACAGCCTCAAAGGCTAGAGGACAACCCAAAAGTCAATGAAAAGACACATGATAGATGGAAACAATCTATGGTAAATATTGCCCATGGTGATCAAACTCACGGGTGACCAAAAAGATGGGCAAATCATAAAGCAGAAGTTAAGATGGACAGCATCGGTACAGCCTGAGTAGGCAAATAATATTGATAGAACAAGATGATGGCCTCTAAAAAATTGGATACTTGCTCTATGGATTTGAATAAGAACCTTACAGAATGAGAAGACGTGGAGGAGTTGAGACAGCTACCAGTGGCAGGACCACTCCTACTGATCCACTTCTACAGATCAATTTATTAAAGACCTTTAGAGAACTAAGAGCAAAACCTTCTTTTACTTTCTTAGTTTATAAAAATGAGAAGAGAATATGTCACATGAGGACTTTTTACCTCTGGCACTGATAGATACCTGTCATATGAGGGGATCAAGCTATAATCATTGTTTTCAGAATAATTTGACTGTTTAAAAGTCCTTTAACCCCTTAAATGGCACCAATTCTAGGGATCATCTCTCTAAAGCTCATTCTCAAACTTTCCCATTCAAAAGTAGCTTTCAAGCTCTGAGGCTTATTCCTTTTCCTCACTGTTCCCCATTATTATGCCACAAGTCTTTTCTTTAAAAAGTTATTTAAAAGCAACTCAAATGGGCTATTTCATTTTCTCTGACTGTTAATTAAGATGTTGATTAGCTCTGTTATTAAAACCCTACCTAAGAGAAATAACCCCCATTTCAACTTTATTTTAATTCCTTCGACTTTGAGGTTATTTACTGCCTTGTCATCCAGTGAAGCAGAGCTCCTTAATTTGATATTTAATCCAGGGTGTGCCTACGGTGCAGACCTCCACAATTATGGAGGCAGAAATGACACCAGTTAGCAAAATTGTTTAAGGACATTGAGGAGTCAGCAACCTTCCAAGTGGTAATTTACAAATCCAAAGAAGAATAATGCGGGGGAAAATAGCAATTGTTATCTTGTCAAACAAAAACTGAACAATGTATTTTGAATGAACACCCAGTAGCTTCCACCAATTTTACAAAGCCTGTTTCCCCTTGGGTGGGGATTGAGGGATCTTCCCTTTTAGGCATCCTTCCATTGAGAAGCAACAGGCCCCTGGGGAGGAGAAATCCACCCAGATATTTGTAACTCTGAAAGTTCATTTGCGTCATTTACAGACCAAAACGGGTCATTATTCTAGGATAAAATCACATCCTGCAAAATGAAAATAACAGTGACCTCTGACTTTGAGCTGGGGAGCAGAGGAAGGGGGAGAGGAGAAAATGGAGCCAAAGGGGTGGGGAAGACTTTTAAGGTGTTAAAAGAAATAGATAGTGTTAACTGAGTTTCAGGAAACAAATTCTCCCTGTAATGTAATGTAATTACAACCTTTTCTTCACTAAGTATAGTACCCTAGAGATTACTATAAGTAACTTATAATAGAATTTTTATTAGCGGCAGTAATTTTTTATGATAATTAGTGTAATCTGCAGGCCATAAAATCAGAAGATATATAGTTATATCTTTGGTACAAGAAAAGTGTTTCTTCCCTCTATGGAAACACCATAAATGCAAAATGTTATTATTTTACAACTGGTGCATAGTCTGATGATTTGAATGTTTGGGATCCTTTTTTTTTCCTGTTGCATTTTGAAATGTTGGCCGGAAATATTTCAGGAGTAATTCAAACCGTTCTCCATATATGGAAGAAAAAGAAAGTAACTCAACATCCACATATCTGCAGCAGGCCTGGTTAAAAAGAGAAGTTTTTCTACATCCCAAGGTCTCCTTAGGCAGTTGGATGACCCTTGTTCCTTTGAGACCCACCACGCTGTCTCTGGCTCTGCTCTTGGCAGAACCTTCACGTACTATCTGTCCAACCAATCTGTGTACACTATGGGACAATTGCATTGAATTGATGGCTTCTGTGCAACTATGGCATTGAATAAGCCAATGCTAAATGTGTAGTTGCCTTTAAGCACATTCTGGTTTGTACCAGTGTTAACTCTACCTCTCTCTCATTGACCATCCTGGGTAATAAGCTCCAGGAGGGCAGAGATCTTTAGGGAGCTTTCATGTTAGTGTTCATCCCAGCATATAACACAGTGTCTTGTACAGATCTAGCACAGACATAATAAACAGGTGTTAGAGGAGGAATTGAGGAGACTCTCATGTTCTCTATCTTTCCCTATCTCCAATCCATTCTACACACAACTGCCAAAATAACCTTCCTAAAACACAAAGCCGGTCCCCTGCTCAAGAACTTTCAATGAATCCCTATGGCCTTTAGGATAAAATATAAATTCCCTGGTTTGCCATTTAAAGTCCTTTGTATTCTGTTTCCAGTCTCCCATTCCATACTTATTTTATATTAGTATCCTTCATATAATCTATACTCCAGGAAGACTGGCCTAAACTCTGCATCCCATATCCTACTTCTGTGTCTGTGCAACATGGGTTCTCTATGCCTGGAATATCTCTTTCCTCCTGACCATTTAGAATGCCTGTCTTCTACTCTCTACAACATTTGGCTCGTGCCACCTCCTAGAGAAATACTTACCCAATATTCCTGGTTGTTAGTACTGTTTTTCTTCTGAAAGTATCTGAATCTACACTTCATTACGGAGGAGCTTCTTCAGATTCTGTCCATCCCAATCTGCTCACATGCTGTACTTTCTCCACCCCTAGTAGAATATAAGCTTATTGAGGGAAGGAACTATTTTTTCACTTTGTCTTCCCAACACTTGGAGAACAATGTCTTATAAATAGTAAGTGCTTAAATAATTGTTAGGTTGGGGAGTGGGGGAAAAGAGAGACAGAGACAGAGAGAGAGAGAGAGAGAGAGAGAGAGAGAGAGATCACTGAAGTACTGAAATGATGGTCACTGATGAGGAGAGGAGAGCCCCAGGGTGAAGGTTTCCCAGGATGGCAATGTGGCACTGAATACTTATTACTGCTATTATTATTACTGCCTATTAAACACTTTAGTACACTTTAGTCTATGAGGCCCTAAGGGAATGTGATGGATGTCAGGAAAGTTATGGGAAAAAGAAGTTCAAGTAGGGCATCCAGGAAAGACCAAGAGGATCACAGGTGACTGACAGAGCACCACAAATTCCCTGTCTTTGACAGTTTTACCCAGTCTCTGCTTCTAAAGGTATTTTGTACTAACAAGCATTGCAATGAAAACCAGCACAGCTCCTGCCTTTGAGGAGTTTCTAATCTATTTGGGGGGAGGATTATGTGGAGGAGGTGCCAGCCTCTTCTCTTTGTCCTGCAGCTTTTGATAGAGAAGGTGGTGGCATCATATGACCCTGAGAGCCAAGATGTCCTTGAGTATCCCGGCCTCCTCTGCTTGCTCTGAGGGTGGTGTACATGAGCTGGGAGCTGCATGTTGAAGGCTCTCTGTGCAGCAATCTAGCAAGGGCTTTGTCACCCAGCTGGTAAAGTTTGGCTGGAAAACCACTTATCCTGCTGGTTTCACAAGAGCTTGTTCTACTAGACTAAGCATATATCATTTAATCTGTGGCAATCCTTCCCCACCCGTGGCTCCAGGTCATCCTGCCCTTCAAAAGACATGGCCACCCTTGGCAGAAAACTGAAGTAATCCATTGAGCAAGAAAAGTATTATCCATGGGCTAATGGGATGAGATTTCCACTCTAACCCAGTATCCTCACAGGACAGATAAACAAAGAGGACTAATGCCCTGTGTTGTTTCATTTTTGCTTTTTACCTAAACCATCCTAACCTCATAAGGTGACCTAATTTAGCTTCTCCTTCCTTCCTCCATCCCTGCTTTCATTCCATTTTTTCTTTTCTTTCCTTTCCTTTTCTTTCCTTCTTTCTCTCTTTCTTCCTTCCCTTCCTTCCATTCTCCCTCTACCCCTCCCTCTTTGCCTTTTTCCCTCCCTTTCTTTCTTTCCCATTCTTTATCGGGAAGTAGATAGGAAAAAAATGAAAGGTAAGCATAGAAATATGAACCTTCCTAGAGCATTTGCAGACATACCAGGAGCTAAAAGAGCCATCAGTAGAACAGTAAGAACATGCACCTTATAAAACAGAAAACCTAGTTTCAAATTCTGAGTCTGCCCCTTAGTACCTTTGTGTCTTATTACCTCAAGCAAATCATTTAATATTGATAGCAACATTTATACAACAGATTAAAGTTTGCAAAGCATATTATATACATTATCTCATATGATCTTCAAAGGAATTCTGTGAGGTAGTCAACACCATCACCACCACCACCAGTACTCATCATCATCATCATCATCATCTTAACTGAAATTCACTTAGCACTTTAGGGTTTACAAAATGCTTTCCTCAAACAACCTTGTGAGAAAGTAAGCAAAAGGATTATCATTCCCATTTTGCAGATGAGGAAATTGAAGAGGTTCTAGGAGGTTAATTATCTGAGATGATTTCCTGCCTCCAAGTTGAGGGTATAACAAGTATTATTCCATTTTACTGATGAGACATGTAAACTCTTTCAAGGAATTTATATTACATATATTAAATGCCTTATGATATTCATTAGATTGAGAAAACTGAGGCTCAGGGAGATGATATGACTTTCCTCTGATCACATAGCTAGTAAATGTTAAAAGTGAGATTAAACTCCAGTCTCTTTGGACTCAGATCCCAGTATTCTTTCCACTACAGCATATTGCTTCCTATTGCACCATCTTTTTAGGCCCCGGGTTCCTCGTCGGTAAAATGAAGAGTTTGGATCATGTTATCTCTAAAGTCCCTTTTGGCTTTAAAAATCCTAGTATTCTATGATGGCTTCTGGAGACAACTGAATGGCAATAAAAAGAACTATCCATATTCTCAGCTATGTATGGTTCATTTAAAAAAATTTACCCTCTATTAGGGCATTAAAACCTCTCAAAACAAATAGAGAAAAGCAGAAATATTAAACATATTTTTTACAAACCACAATTCAATAAAGTTATATTCAATAAATGGTGACTGAAGAAATTATTCCTAAAGAATGGATGAAAAAAATCCATAATTTGATTAAAACTAATTACAACAATGAAACATACCAATATTTTTGGGATGCAACCAAAGCAATGCTTAGGAGAAAATGTATATCTCTAAATACTTTCATCAATAAAAGAGAGAAAAAGTAGATGAACAACTTAGACATGCAATTTTTAAAGACTGAAAATCAAGTAAGATATTGATAAAATTGAAAACAAAAATCCTACCAAATTAGTCATAAAGCAAGAAGTTGTTTTTTGAAAATACAATAAAATTTATAATCATTATCTAACTTGATTTTTAAAAGAAAATCACATTATAAGTAGCAAAAATGAAAAAAGGTAGGAAGTAAAAAATAACTATCAGAAACTGTTTGCCCAATTATGTGGAAATAAAACTAATAAACTAAAAGAAATGGATGAATATTTATAAAATATAAAATGCCCAGTTTAACAGAAAAAAAAACCCCAGAGGATTTAAATAACACAATCTCAGAAAAAGAAATGGAACAAGTTATAAATCAGTTCCCAACTCAAAAAACTCAGGACTAAATTGATTTATAAGTGATTTCTATGAAACATATAATGAATAATTAATTCTGACACTAAAAAAGTTTGGAAAAAATGGTAGAAGAAGGGCTTATATCTAATTGTTTCTATGATACAAATATGGTTTTGATACCTAAGTCATGGAAAGTCAAAACACAAAAAGAAAAATATAGACCAATATCCCTAATAGACATTTGTGCAAAAATTTTAAAGAAAATATTAGCAAGGAAAGTATAACATATCACAAAAATTAGGCACTATGTCTAGTTTGGATTTTATATTACAGAATGCAGTACTGGTTCAATATTAGGAAGCTATAAACATTATTGAACATAATAATAAGAGTAACAAAAACCATTATTTTATCAATAGATGCCACAAAGGTTTTTGACAAGATATAACTCCTATTACTGTTCAAAACACTAGAAAGAATAGGAATAATTATATTTTTCATTAATATGATAAATAGTAATTTTCTAAAACCAAAAGCTAACATTATATATAATAGAAATAAAATAAAGTGCTTTCCAAAAAGATCAGGAGTACAACAAGGATTCCATTTTTACCATTCATTTTCAATATAGTATTCAATAAAATACTAGCAATATCCATAAGTCAAGAAAAGAAATTAAGAGAATAACTATAGACAAAAAGGGGGGCAAAATTACTTTTTCCAGATAACATGATGGTTTACTTAGAGAACCTAAAGAGCACACTAAAAAATTAGTTGAGACAATTAACTTCAACAATTTAGAGGGAAAATAAACCCATATAAATTATCAGCATTTCTATATAGTACCAAAAAAAAAAAAAAAAGCAGAAAGAGACAGAAAGTAAAACTCCATTTGAAATGGAGTGTATTCATGTATTGAAAACACTGGAGAGTTTAGGAATAAATGGAGTTTTCCTTAAAATGATAAGCAGCATCACCTAAAGCCATCAGCAAGCATTGCATGTAATGGGGATGAGCTTAATGCATTTGCAATAAGATCAAGGATGAAATAAAGATATCCATTATTACCACTGTTTTTCAATATCATGCTAGAAATGTTGGCTTTAGCAATAATAGAAGAAAAAGAAATTGAAGGAATTTGTATAGACAAAGAAGAAACTAAGTTATCACTTTTTGCAGATGAAATGATGATGTTTTTAGAGAATCCTAGAGAATCAAGTGAAATAACTACTTGAAAACATAAACAACTTTAGCAAAATTGCAGGATATAAAACAGACCCACATAAATCATCTGCATTTTAATATATTACTAACAAAGTTCAACAGCAAGAGATAGAAAGAGAAATTCTATTTAAAGTTACTCTAGACATTATAAAATATTTGGGAGTCTACTTGCCAAAACAAACACAGGGACTATAAGAACACAATTACAAAATACTTTTCGCACAAATAAAGTCAGATCTGAATAACTGGAAAAACATTTGTTCCTCGTGGGTAGACCGATTTAATATAATAAAAATGATAATTCTACCTAAATTAATTTACTTATTCAGTATTATACCATTCAAACTACCAAAAAATGATTTTATAGAGCTAAGAAAATATCTGGAAGAATGAAAGTTCCAGAATATGAAGGGAATTAATGAAAAGAAAAGCTAGGGAAAGTGGCCTAATCATACCAGATCTTAAATTGTATTATAAAGAAGTTATCATCAAAACTATTTGATATTGGCTAAGAAAAAAAGGTGTAGATCAGTGGAACAGGTTAGGTACACAAGACATAGTTGGCAATGACTACAACAGTCTACTGTTTGATAAACCTAATGACCCCAGCTTCTGGGATAAGAACTCACTGTTTCACAAAAACTGCTGGGAAAACTGGAAAATGGTGGTGTAGCAGAAACTGGGCATAGACCAACATCTGACACAGTATACCAGAATAAAATCCAAATGGATACATGACCTAGGTATAAAGGCTGATACTATAAACAAAAGAAGGAGCAAGGAATAGTGGAGAATGGAGGAATTTGTGATCAAACAAGAGATAGAGAATATTAGGAAATGCAAAATGGATAATTTTTATTACATTAAATTGAAAAATTTTTGTACAAACAAAGCCAATGCAACCAACATTAGGAGGAAAGCAGAAAACAGGGAAAAATTTTTTACAACTAGTGTCTCTGATAAAGGCCTCATTTCTAAAATGTATAGAGAACTGGTCAAATTTACAAAAATACAAGTCATTCCCCAGTTGATAAATGGTCAAAGACATGAACAGACAGTTTTCAGAGGAAGAAATTAAAGCTATTTATGGTCATATAAAAAAATGCTCTAAATCACTATTGATTAGAGAGATGCAAATCAAAACAATTCTTAGGTACCACATCACACCTATCAGATTAGATAACATGACAAAACAAGAAAATGACAAATACTAGAGAAGATGTGGGAAAGTTAGAATAGTAATTCATTGTTGGTGGACCTGTGAGCTGATCCAATCATTCTGGGGAGCAATTTGGAACTATGCCCAAAGTACTATAAAAATGTACATACTCTTTGACCCTGCAATATCCCTTCTATGGCTGTATCTCAAAGAGATCATAAAGATGGGAAAAGGTTCCACATGTACAAAAATATTTGTAGCAACTCTTTTTGTGGTAGCCAAGAACTGGAAATTGAGGGGACACTCATCAATTGGGAAATGGTCAAACAAGTGGTATACCATGAATATAATGGAATACTACTGTGCTATAAGAAATGATGAGCAGGTAGACTTCAGGAAAACCTGAAAAGACTTATATGAACTGATGCTGAGTGAAGTGAGCAGAACCATGAGAACATCATACTATACACAGCAACAGCCACAGTGTGCACAGACTGATTTTTATAGACTTAACCCTTCTCAGCAATGCAAGGACCTCAAACATTTCCAAAGGACTCATGATGAAAAATGCCATCCACATCCAGAGAAAGAACTATGGAGTCGGAACACAGAAGGAAACAGACTATTTTCTTTTTTGTTATGTTTTGTTGTGTTTTATTTTGTTTTTCTCATGGCTTCTCCCATTCGTTATAATTCTTCTATGCAACATGACTGGTATGTAAATGTACTTAATAGTAATGTATGTGTAGAGACCATATAAGATTGCATGCCATTGTAGGGAGAGGGGGAACTTGGGGAGAAAATTTAAAACTTATGGAAGTGAATGTTACAAACTGAAAACAAATAAATTAATTAATTTTGGAGAAAAAATGAAATAGCTACATGTAGTATAAAACACTTGGGGTTGACTCCCAAGACACACACAGAAAGTACACACACAGAAAGTATATGACTACAACAACAAAGCTAGAGAAATATTAATTACTCTCAAGTAGGTGAAATCAACATAACAAAAATCACAATACCACTTAAATTAACTTGCTTATTCAGTGTCATGCCAATAAGACTAGCAAAGGATTATTTTTTTGCACTATAAAAAACTAATTACCAAATCAGGAGAAACAAAAAGTCTAGAATCTCAAGGGAAATAATGAAAAAAAAGTGAGAAGGATAGAGTCTCAAAGTGCCAGATCCAGAACTGTACTACAAGGTAGTTATCAATAAAATAATCTGACACTGGTGAAACAATAAAAAAGTTGATCAATGGAATAGACTGGGTTTACAATATTCAGAAGTATGTGAGGATTTGTGTTTGACAAATCCAAAGATCCCAATGAAGCAAGAACTGTTGACAAAAAACTGTTGGGAAAACTGAAATAAAGTTTGTAAAAAATTAGCTAGAAACCAACATCTTGTTGATTTATATGCCAAGATAAGCTCTAAAGGAGAACACAGCTTAGACATAAAAAGTGATATCATAAACAAATTAAAGGAGCAAAGAAGAAATTACCTGTTACATCTACAGCTAAGGGAAGAATTCTTGACCAAACAAGACATAAGCAGAATTGCAGAAGGTAAAACAGATAATTCTGATTATATAAAATTAAAAAGATTTTGTTAAAACAAACAATTTAACTAAAAAATTAGAAGAAAGGCAGCTAAATAGGGGAAAGAAATCCATGCAGAGGTTTCTCTAATAAAGGATTCATTTCTAGAATATGTAGGAAACTAGTTCAAATTTAAATGAATGAGAGCCATTTTCTATTAAATAAATAGTGAAATGATATGAGCAGGCAGCTTTCAGAGGAAGAAATCAAAGTTAGCAATAACAAGGAATGCAAACTAAAATAACTGAGGTTCTCACCCCACCCATTAGGTTCAAAGTTGACAAAAAAAGGAAAGTGACAAATAATGGAGGCACAATAGGAAAACAAGCCCATTAATGAACTGTTGGCGGATGTGTGAATTGTCCAGTCATTCTGGAGAGCAATTTGAAACAATGCCTCAAAAATTATTGACCTGCTCGTACTCTTTGATTTAGCAAACTACCCCCCTTAGGGCTACACTTCCAAAGAGATTTTATATATACTTACACACATACAAACACATAGATGTGTGTATATACATATATGTGTGTATGTATTATGTAAATATATGCATATAAAAGGAATTCATATACAGAAATATTCACAGTAACTTTTTTCAGTGCCAAAGAATTGAAAACTGAAGGAGTTGTCCATCAACTGGTGAGAGAATGGATGTTATGGTATATTAACATGATATGATTCCTTACAGGAAGACTTGTATAAACTGATGCAGAAACATGTATACAATAACAATAATATTGTAAAGACTGACAAGAGCTCTTATCAGTGCTACCAACCACAGTTTTAGAGGATTCATGATGCAACATGCTATTATCTACCTCTTAATGGAAAGGTGATGGACTCAGACATATTGGAGATACTTATTTTTGAAATGGCTGATGCAGGAATTTGTTTGCTCAGATATGTTTGTAACAAGGGTTTTGTTTTTCTTTATTTATCATTTGTGGGATGGGTCAGAAGAGAGAGAAAGTAGATTTTAGTTTATTGAAACAAAATAAATACTTTGAACTTTTATCTCTAGGCCTCGATGAAATTAGGGGGTGGGACTAGATGACTGCAATATTACTTCAAGCTCTAAATCCTATATTCTAGACTTTGCCTCATACTAATAATAGGAGAGAGAGTGCTGACTGTAGAATCAGGAAGAGTGGGTTCCAGTCCTGCCTCTGACATTTACTGAATGTGTGATCATGGGAAAGTCGTTTAATCTCATTGTGCCTCAGGTTCCTCATTTGTGAAATGGGAATTGTATCTACCTCATAAGATTGTTATGCAGCACATACCCTGAAGTGACTGTCCCAACTTGTACTCACACTGACAAGTTGGGTCTTGATAGCATGACCAGTAGGTTCTCTCAAGGCTGAAAGGGAAATCAATGCAGGGTTGAAGATTGTCTTTCTAACACTATAGTTCACAATCCTCCACCAGTGTGTTTCCATCCGTAATTATGGGTTGATTGTCCATTTAAATAGCTTTTAGAAAGTTACTACAACCCTTCTAGTTATAAAGTAAGACCAAGTGATGCAAAATATTCTCCCAAAAGTAAACAGCACACTCTCTCACCAGTACATACAGAATCTAGGGGAAAGGATGCTCAGGAAAGCACATGTAGCAAGAGGGGAAACATAGCTTTTTGGAGCCCAAAGGAAGCTCTTTGGTTGGAGCCCTGATGATGTTCCCCTTGCATGTGGTGAAGTTTTCTACTAGGCTCTTTGTAGCGCTCATTATTGGAGTCCAGTCAGTTTTTGGCTCCCAATGTAGACATAACTATCAACTGATCTAGGGACATTGCTAATATACCAGTGGGAAGGCAGAAGTCTTTCTGACCTCCAAAATTCATAAGATCTCCTTATGGTCAAAGAGGCAGGAGGGGTAAAAGGAGGAAGAAGAGACCGAGAAATACCTTCTTCTCTCTAAGTGACTACTTCTAAGATGGAAGGAGGGAGGATGATGATGAAATGCTCTCTCCCTCTTCACTGCTCTATGGACTCTCCTTAGCTTCACTGTTACACTGACCTGTTATTATATAGAAGATATATGAAGCATATTTTCAATAAGTCTTCGAATGAACTGGAGTGATGTTACATAGGAAGAGGGAGGAAAAGAGCTCAGTGGCTTATTAAAAACATCAAAACAGATCAAGACCTTTTTATACTTCAGTTTTTAGGGTAAGGACTATCTTTTGCCTCTTTTTATATCCCTAGCACTTAGCATAATGCCTGACACATAATAAATGTTGTCTTATTAATTGAAGTGTAAACTTGTGAAGCTGGACATAGAGGACGGAAGAGAAAACACATCCTAGCTTTGTCTTGCCATTGCTTGCTATAAAACAGATTGACTCTAAGGCCATGTTCCATGTTGGACCTTATCCAAAGATGTTAACACAATTCAGTTCCATTCAATGAGAATTTATTTAGCAGCTTCTCTTCTATTTAGCAGCTCCTATAGGGCACTCTATTTGCTACATACTGGGGAAACAAAGACAAAATGGGAAAACAGTTTCTGTCCTCAAGGACCTTATGTTCTGCTGGCTGCAGAGGAGGGGAAAGGAACATAACATATCAGATAAGTAAATATCAGATAATTTGCAGAGACAGAAAGCCCTAACAACTACAGAGAACAATCGATGCAGCAAAAAGCATTTATTAAGCACCTACTATATGCCAGGCACTATGTTAAGTACAAGAGATTCAAAGAGAAAAGCAAAAGAGTACTGGCCCACAAGGCGCTTACACTGTAATGGAGTGAGAAGATGCACATATACAAGTATATACAAAATGCATATAAGACAGGTCCAAAGCAATTGAATTCAATTTGAAGTGAAGCTAAAATTCTAAGAGATGGAAGAGTGTAGGGGATACTTTCTAGATGTGGAGGACAACCAATGCATACGCACCAGGTTAGGAGATGGAGAGTCATGTGTATAGTTAGGAAAGGCCTTAATAAGGTGGCACCTTAGTTACTAAGAAGCAAAGGAGATGAGAGAGAATGTTCACTCCATAGCTGGGCTTGAGAACTACCAAAAATGCCTCCTTGGGAGATGTTTCACCTATGAGATAGCCTTTTTTCAACTTCTCAACCCTAGTTCAAATCTGAAGTAACTTGACATGGTAAGCACATCTTAATAAGCTTTATGGGATCAGGCTTGTTCCTTGTGTCTCAAAGCCAATAATAATAATTAATATTCATGTAACACTTCAAATTTGCAAATCACTTTATATAATTGATCTCATTTGAGCTTTACAAATTTAAAGAGTAGGGTCAATTGAGTATGTCAATAAAATTAACTCCACCTCTTAACATGAGTGACAAAAATGTTATGTCATGATACCTTACCCAGTTGGGAACTCACCTTGATTGAATCAAATCAATCAATCAGTAAATGTTTATGAAGCTCTTACTACATTCCAGGTGCTGTGTTAAGTGCTAGGGATACAAAAAGAAACAAAAAATAGTCCTTACCCTAAAAGCATTACAACCAAGTATAAAAAGGTATTGATCAAGTTTGATGTTTTCAATAAGACATTGAACTCGTTTCCTCCTTCCTGTGTAATGTCACTCTAGTTCATTCAGTGGCTTATGGGAAACGTTTCATGGATCTTCTATATAAAAATAGGCCAGTACAACACTGAAGAAAGGCAAAAGCCAGTCTCTGCCCTTGGGTAACTGACAGTCTGTTAAGGGAAATAATATGCAAAACAGCTATGTACAATCAAGATAGGTACAAGACAAATTAGAGGTAATCAACCAAGGTAAGACACTAGAAATAAGGGAGATCAATAAGCTTTCTTGTAGAAGGTAGAATGTTAGCTGGAATTTCAGGCATTCTTTCTGTTGAGTTGAAACAATATTTTTTTCCTTTCTATATTAAATGAGATTTTACGAAGCCCTTTGCATACTTAAAAGTGCAATAGAAGTTATTTTTCCATTGGTCTTTTCTTATCTGCACACAGGGCAAATAGAGCCCATAAGGCCACTCTGCCAAAGTTAAGATGTTGGCCCATGGGCTGGACTACAAGATCACTCACAAACTTTATTCTGTTTAAGATAATAGATAGTAGACACATATAAACATAGATCTAGAGTTGAAAAGGCCTTTAGAGTTCAAATCTCACATTTTACAAATGAGGAAACTGAAACCCAGAGAGGTTAAGTAACTTGCTCATAATCACCCAGATCAAGAATGGAAGAAGCAAGATTTGAACCTAGAGTAGGTTCTTTCAGCTTAGGGTCTTTGGTATTTACCATGATTCTCAGACTAAGACCTTGAACATGAGTGGACATACTACATAGATGTCTCTAGTCTCATTTGGGTTCCATCAATGTTTTATGAAACTCTGGAGCAAATGTTTATCTGATTTCTACATATAGTAAAAACACTAATGTTAATAATATTAACAGGTCACTACCTAGAGACAACATCTAGTTTGATTAATTATAGCTCTGTTGACACCACAACTCTACCTTGTATGCAAGATAAGAGAAGACCAATGGAAAAATGCTAACATTTCACTTTCAAATTTGCAAAGGGCTTTGAATAATCTCATTCAACCCTCAAACAAGCCTGTGAAAGAAGAACTATTTTTATCCCATTTTAAAGATGAAGAAACTGAAGTTCAGAGGCTAAGTGGCTTGCTCATGGTCACTCAGCTGGAAGATGTCAGAGGTAAGATTTGAACCTAGTCCTTCCTGAGTTGAAGCCCAATGCACTGTTCTGTGTGCCTTTAAACCGTATTCTGAACCATTTCTGCCTCAGGGAAGATTTGACAGTTTCCATTTGCAACACCCTGAAAGAGACCATCTCTCATTCAGTGGATTGCATTGTCAGCTGTTGAGCAGTGGAGCTGACTGCAAAACCAGTCATCTCTCTGTCTTCTCCTGAGTCACGAATTCCCAGTTGGCTTCATTATTTGGTTTGAAATGAACATCAAACACCCATATTCAAATGTAAGTATGCAACATGCCCCAAAGCCAAATACACATTAAAAAAAAGAAGCCTTGCTTAACTGGAAACCAACTAACAGGTGCCCTCAATTAACCAGAATGTTGTACTTGCTTTGCTTTCCATGTTTAGGGGAAAAGGATAAATGGCAAGTAAACACATTTATTCACGAGTCACTTGTTAAAACAAAACAACAAAAAAAAACCTTCACCCAGGTCATAATTTAAGGTCACCACAGAATTTGATCTCCTACACCTTCTGTATGTACAGGCTCATATAATACCTGGTATTTAAAGCGACGATCCAAGGCTTCTGAGACCTACATCACTTAGGAGGAAGGAGTCATGTGATTGCAAGATTTTAGGGCTACAGTTATGTACTGTACCCTCCAAGGCATGAGACAAGACCAACATTTTCTGTATAGATTTTTTCATAAGCAAGGCTTAAAATTCAAAATGGGTTGCAACTTAGCCTCCAGTTTATCCAAAAGTTACATTAACCAAAACTGTCTATTCATTAACCAAAACTGTCTATTGTCCCAAATTCTGGTTAACCGAGGTTCTATTGTATAAATTATTATCTGCACCTATGCAAAGGGATCATCTACAACAGTAGAGAAGTCAAAAAAGCCCTAGAGTTGATGCTACATCTCCAATGTGGAAGGCTTTCCTTTTGCCCAGCTTCTACATGGCCATGGATTCATTCTATTCATTCTCTTACAATAAGCCATGATAAAATGATCCTGGAATCATAGAGCTAGGTATTAGAGGCTATTGAGTCCAGTCTTCTCATTTGATAGGTGAGGAAACTGAGGCCTATGGAGGTTAAATTCACCTAGGGAGAGGAGGAGGGAACAAGTATATGTGAAGTAATCACCATATTCCAAGTACTTTACAAGTATTTTCTCATTTGATTCTCACAACCCCAACAGGTAAGTGTTATTATTGTCCCCATTTTACTGCTGAGGAAACTAAGGCAGATGTTAAATGACTTGCCCAGGTTTACACAGACAGTGAGTATCTGCAACTGAATTTGGGCACAGGTCTTGCTGACTTTATGCTCCCCATTCTATCCACTGCCTTAGCTAGTGACTGGATTTTGACTATAGAGCCCATGTTCTTCCTATGGTTTATGGCTTCTACCTTCCTGGGGAAAGAGAAAGAAAAGTAAGAAGGAAGGAAGATGGGGGGAAGAAGGAAGGCAGGCAGACAGAAAGGAAGGAAGGAAGGAAGGAAGGAAGGAAGGAAGGAAGGAAGGAAGGAAGGAAGGAAGGAAGGAAGGGCCTCACATATACTTGTAAGTTTGACAGCAATAGTGAGGTATTCCTTAAACCTCATTGCTGTACTTTGGGTATAGGGGCTTTATTCTTTAATTCAGAGGTTTTCAAACTTTTTGGTCTCAGGAACCCTTTACACTTTTAAAACTATTTAGGACTACGAAATAGCTTTCTATTTATGTGGATTATATCTTGCTATTTACCACCTTAGAAATTAAAATAGATACATTTTACAAATATTTATTAATTCATTTAAAAATAATAATTACAAGCTCATTACATAGCATAAATAACATTTTTTTAAACATAATTATATTTCCAAAATAAGAAAAAACTTAGCAAGAAGAGTAGCTTTGTTTTACATGTTTTTGCAAATCCCTTTAATATCTGGCCTAATAAAAGACAGCTGGAGTCTCCTATCTGCTTCTGCATTCACTATGTTGCCATAGATTGTTTTGATTGAAGCCTATAAAGAAAATCTGGCTTCACACAGTTATGTAGTTGGAAAAGGAGACAGTGTTTTAGTAGAAAATAATATCTTTTAAAAAACAATATTTTATTTTCCCCTAGTTACATATAAAGATAACTTTTAACGTTTACTTTTAAAAATTCTTGAATTCCAAATTTTCTTTCCCTCCCTCACCTGGCCCCTCCCTCAGACAGTAAGCAATTTGGTATAGGTTATACATGTACAATCATGCAAAATATGCAATTAATATCTTAATATTTTTATGAAAATAGTATTGACTTCACAAATGCCCTGAAAGTGTCCCGGGTACCCCACATGTCCAGGTACCAAATTGTGAGAACTGCTATTTTAACTTATGGTCACTAACCCACAGAGAATGACACAGAAGATGGAAGGAACAAGTGAATGTGTTTGAACCAGCCTAAGAGAGTAATCAAGAAACAAGAGATTAAATAGAGCACTTTCTTTTTAGGCAGGAAGATCCTGGCTTGACTGTGTGACCTTGGGCTCTTAGTGCCCCAAGGCAACTAAGACAGTCAGGTACAGATGAGTTGGCTTTATTCTACACTGGGAATTCCCTATGCTGATGAAATCTTGTGTATGTCAGGACACCCTTCCCCACCCTCTACCTCAAGCAGGAAAGAGAGGGAGACAGAAAAATAGAGGCACAGAGTGGCAAAGATAGACTGACAGACAGAAAGATGCAGTCAGGAGAGACTGAATCTAAGCGTAGCGAAGGGGAAAGGAAATTCCCATTAGATTGTGTCAAATCTATTTAAAAAAAAGAATTAACCTACAAGTATAGTTATTCTATTGTCTGCCAACTTGTACTTAGTTATTACAAGTGGGGTGTGTCTGTTACTATTCTGAAGTGAGAGTTCTTGACTTCCTGAAAGAATGTGTGGGGCACACTGAGAGACAGGATAGGAAAGTACACTGAAGGATGTGATAACAATGGATATGATGGAAGGAAAAGACAATTAGACTTGTATCTGCCCCCCGATAACATGGATTATCTCCTGTAGAATTGAGAGAGAAGGTGATTATAACTCCAGAGATTAGCACAGGAAAGAGTTTAAAGACACATCACAAACACACACATACATCGAATCAATCAATCAATCAAGAAGCACTTATTAAGTTCCTACAGTATTCTGGGCACTGTGCCAGGTGCCAGAGATACCAAAAAAAGAAAAAGAAAAAAAAAGAAAACAGGCCTTGTCCTCAGGGAGCCAACACATACACACAAATATATTTGGTAAAATACATATAAGATAAGGACAAAGGATAAAGGAGGGCACACATTAAAGTAGCTGTTAATTGACTAACCTGGGTTAAAGCAACATTAGTGGGTAAGACTCTCCTTTGACCTGGCCCTCCAGTAAGGGTAACCTACTGTATCCAGAATCTGCCCATTTCACCTTTGGATAGCTCTTAATTGTGTCAGGAAATTTTTCTTGACATTGTCTAAATGTCCACACGTTACTGCTCTTCCGTTGGAGAGTTCTTCAAATACTTTGAAAAGAGCTGTAAGAAGTCTACACTGGCTTCTCCAGTCTAAATATTCCTGATTCCTTCAACTATTCTTTATAAGACCCTCAAGGCTCTCCCCCATCTTGTTTACCTTCCTTTGTATGGTTTCCAGTGACTCATGCCCTCTTTAAACTGTGACCCCCAGAACTGAACACAGTACCCCAGATGCAATCCTACTGAGGTAGAATACAGGACTCTTGCCTCCTCATTTCTTGAAGCTTAACCTCTCAGGGTAGCCCAGGATCACATTAGGTTTTGAGGACTGTTATTAAATGCTGGAAGGGTGTGGAGGGTAATGGGATATCACTAGTTGCCTTATTTTTCCATCTTGTAGTTCCATTTTTTCAACTTATGAGCTATGTGTCAGGGTAGGTTGGGACACCTTCACACATATTGAGTCATACAGTGAAACTCTTAATAGGCAGTAGACTTTTGTCAGCTGTGACTTGGGGGTCATTAGGTACATATCATTATTGTCTTTAATCCTGTTTTCTCAAGCATTTGGAATGTTGCAGCTAATGATGTCCATTACTTACATTTCCAGCCTGCCTTGTGTGTTGATCATCTAAATTGTTTTCATCATATATGTGAAGAGCTTTGAAAACTCCGCAATGAAATTTTATTTCTCTGGTTAAGAAAGCATTTGGACTCTATTTTGGTTGTAAAATAGGAGATTTTGGTGAGATCTGGGCCCTTGTGCTGACTCACTTGGATTAAATCCTAACTAAAAATATGGATCATGGGATTATAGAGTCATAGATCTATAGACAGGATAGATCTTAGAGGTCAAGTGCAACGCTGTCATTATTACAAATGAGGAACTGAGGTCCAGAAAAATTAAGTGACTTGTCCAGGGTCACACAGATGCTAAATGTCAGAGGC
The DNA here is from genome assembly GCA_023548195.1 of Bettongia penicillata ogilbyi. Lineage (NCBI taxonomy): Eukaryota > Metazoa > Chordata > Mammalia > Diprotodontia > Potoroidae > Bettongia > Bettongia penicillata. Next base: position 20,273,989 of record JAJHZJ010000198.1, on the reverse strand, counting down.
AGTATTTAAACTTACGTCTTTTGGATTTGAAGACCATCCGATACACCATTCTGCCTTGTCAGAATATATTCAGAACTTCAATTATATGGAGAAAACAAACAAAAAGCCTGTTTAACCAAGTGCTATTTTTGTTTAACAGAGATATTAAGGATGACCCCCACATCTAAACACACAAGGCAGTAGCCAAATCTCCCATTACTTATGAGATCTATTTTACACAGTAAAGTATCAATATATACTAAAACCACCAGAAACTTGATATCTGGATGAATATGAATCCTGATGATTAAAAGTGAAATGAAAAGTTTCAACATGATAGCAGTGGAGACTGGCGATGTGGTGATTTCTTGCTTAATGCAACCTTTCCATTCCCAGACTCATTTAATAACTCAAGTCAACCTAAATACCATTGTTCACATCTCTTGTGTACATCTCCTTCTCTCCTCTGATGCTGCCCTGGTCCAGGCCCTTATCACTTCACACCTGCTGGTGGGTCTGTCAGTCATGAGTTTCTCCCCACTCCACTTCATCATCCACTGAGTTATCAGACCTTCCTAAGTACAGATCTGACTGTTTGTCCTTCCCCCAACCCTCCCGCAATAAACTCTAGTGGCTCCCTATTATCTCCAGGATCAAAAAAAATCCTCTTGAGTTGAACACCCTTCAAACCCTTCCTCACCCCCTCCCTTTCTAGTTTTCTTACACCTTCTACCCTACTATGTGTGTTCATCCTTCATTTTCGAAGAAGACCATGCCATCAGAGAAATGATGACATGACTTGCACTTGATTTTGTTTTGAGTGAGGGAGGGCTGTGCAGGTCACCAGCCTCACTTCTCCTCCAGAGCCATCTGAATTCAGTGACCAGATATTCATCAGGATGACTGGAGATGACCCAGGATGAGAGGCTTGGGGTTAAGTGACTTGCCCAAGGTCACACAGCTAGTGAGTGTCAAGTGTCTGAGGTGAGATTTGACCTCAGGTCCTCCTGACTCCTACACTGGTGCTCTATCCACTGCACCACCTAGCTGCCCCAACTACCCTATTACATACTTTTTGCATAAGTAACCTGGCCTCCTTGCCGTTCCTTGCATAAGACACTCAATCTCCCCACACCAGGCATTTTCACTAGCTGCTCCTGCCCCATGCCTGGCCGGCTCTGCCTCCTCATCTCCACCTCTTTACTTCCTTGGAGTTCTTCAAGTCACACAGCTAAAAGCCCACCTTATATAGGAAACCCTTCCTGATCCCCTATAGTTCTAGTGCCTGCTCTCTGTTGATTATTTATAATTTTCCTGTATATATTTTGTCTGCACAGTTATCTGCATCTGTACAGTTATCTGCATCTGCATCTGTACGTGCTCCATTGGATTGTGAGCTCCTTGAGAGAAGGGATTGTCTTTTGCCTTTCTTTATATCTCTAGAGTGCATAGTGCCTGGCATGTAGTAGGGGTTCATAAATATTTATCAACTGATTGATTGCTCACAATCTTAAGGAAAAAGTAAGCTAAACTTTGAACTTCTCACCTATGTTGTTTTTCACAAGTTTATGTTTTTTTCACAAATGTCAAAAGCGTATCAATTATTTTCTCAATAAAGCTAATTTACTACAATGATTTAGATTCTCTGAGTTCTTAGATCTCCATACAATTCGAAAGAATGACATTTTTCCCTAGATTTCTCAAAACTGAGGCTGAAAGCTGAGCTTAGCACAGTGCCTAGCACAAAGTAGGTGCTCAATAAATGCTTGTGACTTGACTTGTTCTGTTCTGTAACAGAAATCATTATTCATAGAACCATCAGCACATGTTGTAAATGTAAACTGGAGGAGAAACTGAGGCTGGTGACCTTGCACAGCCCTCTCTCACTCAAATCAATGTCAACTACAAGTCATGGCATCCTCTCCCTGATGTCATGGTCCTCTTCAGGAATGAAGGAAAAACACCACAACAAATGGAAAGGAAGCATATATGTGACAACATGAAACATTCCAAGAAGAATTAAGTATCATTTGAGGCATATCTGTTGGGATCTGAAAATGATTCCTTTTCTACAAGGATCACAACTAGGAAATAGCAAGTATTTACCACTGATTTATAAATGGGGTAGAAGATAGATTTTAAAAATACATTTCATTTAAACATTTTTTGATACTAAATGTCCCTATCGTCCAAATTAGAGGAAGTACAGAGGCCAGTCTTAGTCTATTTTTTCCTAGCTGGTTTTGTGAGTGACTCCTGACAGTACAGTGACCCTCTGATCCCAGGGGATCACCATATTAGTGCCATACTTAGTGGGGACACACAATTGACTTTAACCCTTTCATTGCTCAGACTCCCAAACTCAAATTACCCACAAGCCTCAGACTTTCTAGTAGCAGATATTACAATCACAAGTCACTATTCCTGGTAACGGTTTTTTTTAATTTAAATGACTCCAAAGGAAAGAATTCATTCTAGGAAAGAAATAGATGGCAAACTAACCACTGGTTAGTCTTGAAGATCTTTTCTTAGCACTGTTGCCTATTAAACTTGGTTTATTAAAGCATGCAGGCTTGCTTTATCTAAAAAATAAATTTCTAAGAATCAATGAGGGTAACAAAGAGGAGAGGATATTTATGGCTCTCAAATAAAAGACATGATGAAAGATGAAAAATTTTAAAAACAAGCTGAATAAAACTGAAACAGCTGCATAGAAATGAATTTTAATTGACCTAAAAGTTTTTGGGAAATTACAGGATCAGAAGTTTAAAAAAAATTGTCAATGTTATTCCTAAATCCTACAAAGTTATACAACATGACACTCAACACTTTCTAGGAAATGTACATACTATCAATGATAAGCAGAAGAAATGCTTCCATTGAGAAATCTTCTCAGCTAAAAATATATCTGGACAAATGGAGACCCAGTAAGCTGACTGGGATGGAAGGAGGCTATTCCATAGGCAAAGTTCTATGTGGAACTCCCCAAGCCTTGTACTGAGTGATAAAGACAATTTTATTGAGTAAAACACAACTTTAATAAAATTGTATAATAATAATTCCTGTAAAAGTGGAAGTGGTATGCAAAATTTTTTTTTTCAGGTGAGAAAACTGGGCTTTATTTATTTATTTGTTTTTTGATATAAATTTATTTGTTTAACTTTTTACATTCATTTTCACAAAATTTTGGGTTCCAAATTTTCTCCCCATTTCTCCCCTCCCCGACCCCAATACACCAAGCATTCTAATTTTCCCTATCACCAATCTGCCCTCTCTTCTATCATCCCTCCCTTCTCTTGTCCCCATCTTTTCTTTTGTCCTGTAGGGCCAGATGACTTTCTATTCCCCATTAACTATATTTCTTGTTTCCTAGTAGCAACAACAATACTAACTAGTTGTTCCTAAAACTTTGAGTTCCAAATTCTCCCCATCCCTCCCTCCCCACCTATTCCCTTTGGGAAGGCAGGCAATTCAATATAGGCCCTATCTGTGTAGTTTTGCAAATGGCTTTGGTAATAGTCATGTTGTGTAAGACTAACTCTATTTTCCTCCATCCTATCCTGCCCCCCATTGTTTCTCTTCTGTCTTTTGATCTTGTCCCTCCCCAAGTATTGACTTCAAATTGCTCCCTCCTCCCTTTGCCCTCCCTTCCATCATACCCCCCATCCTGCTTATCTCCTTCTCCCCCACTTTCCTGTATTGTAAGATAGGTTTTCATACCAAAATGAGTGTGCATTTTATTCCTTCCTTTAGTCGAATGTGATGAGGGTAAACTTCTTGTTTTTTTTCTCAGCTCTCCTCCTTTTCCCTCCACTAAAAAGTCTCCTGCTTGCCTCTTGAATCAGAGATAATTTACCCCATTCCATTTCACCCCCTCTCCTCCCACTACATTTCTCTCTCATCATTTACCTTAATTTCTTTTAAGCTATGGTCCCATGCTATTCAATTCACTCTGTGCTCTCTGTCTCTGTATGTGCGTGCATGTGTGTATGTGTGTGTGTGTGTGTGTGTGTGTGTAATGTGTGTGTGTGGTCCCACCAACTACCCAGACACTGAAAAGTTTTAAGAGTTACAAATATTGTCTTTCCATGTAGGAATGTAAACAGTTCACCTTTGGTAAGTCCCTTATGACTTCTCTTTGCTGTTTACTTTTTCATGCTTCTTCTCATTCTTGTGTTTGAAAGTCAAATTTTCTTTTCAGCTCTGGTCTTTCCATTAATAATGCTTGAAAGTCCTTGATTTCATTGAAAGACCATTTTTCCCCCTGAAGTATTATACTCAGTTTTGCTGGGTAGGTGATTCTTGGTTTGAGTCCTAGTTCCTTTGACTTCTGGAATATCCTATTCCACACCCTTTGATCCCTTAATGTAGAAGCTGCTAGATCTTGAGTTATCCTGATTTTATTTCCACAATACTGGAATTGTTTCTTTCTAGCTGCTTGCAAGATTTTCTCCTTGACCTGGGAATTCTGGAATTTGGCCACAATGTTCCTAGGAGTTCCTCTTTTTGGATCTCTTTCAGGTGGTGATCGATGGATTCCTTCAATACTTATTTTGCCCTCTGGTTCTAGAATATCAGGGCAGTTTTCCTCGATAATTTCATGAAAGATGATGTCTAGGCTCTTTTTCTGATCATGGCTTTCAGGTAGTCCCATAACTTTTAAATTGTCTCTCCTGGATCTATTTTCCAGGTCAGTTGTTTTTCCCATGAGATATTTCACATTCTCTTCCATTTTTTTCATTCTTTTGGTTTTGTTTTGTGATTTCTTGGTTTCTCATAAAGTCATTAGACTCTATCTGTTCCATTCTAATTTTGAGAGAACTATTCTCTTCAGTGAGCTTTTGAACCTCTTTTTCCATTTGGCTAATTCTGCTTTTGAAAGCATTCTTCTCCTCATTGGCTTTTTGAACCTCTTTTGCCAATTGAGTGAGCCTATTTTTCAAGGTGTTATTTTCTTCAGCATTTTTTTGGGTCTCCTTTACCAAGGTATTGACCTGTTTTTCATGCTTTTCTTGCATCTCTCTCATTTCTCTTCCCAGTTTTTCCTCCACCTGTCTAACTTGATTTTCAAAATCCTTTTTGAGCTCTTCCATGGCCTGAGCCCACCGGACATCCACCTCAGATGCCTTGGATACAGAGGCCCCGACCTCCACTTCTTTCCCTGATGGCAAGCATTGTACTTCCTCATCAGAAATGAAAGGAGGAAGAAACTTCTGATCCCCAAGAAGTAGCTTTCTATGGTCTTATTTTTCTTCCCTTTTCTGGGCATTTTCCCAGCCAGTTACTTGACTTCTGAGATTCCTGTCCACCCCCGTCTAGATCTGCCCAGCTAGTGCTTGGGGTCTGAGATTCAAATGCTGCTCCCCAGCCTCAGGGCTTTCTGCAGCGGGAGTGGCTGCTATTCGATGTGAGCTTAAGTTCAGGTGCTCAGGTGGGGGCAGGGCCGCCTCCCAGGCTCAGTTCCCTCAGGGGGTTTATGTGGAGACCTTTGGTAATGGCCCTGAGCTCCTGCCTGTTTGGGGAGTCCCGGGCTGCCGCTGCCTCTGCCGCTGCCTCCTGAAGGGGCCCAAGTCACAGAGACACCCCGTTCCCCTCTCAGCCAGCCAGAAGTGTCTCTCACTGACCTGTAGTGCCTGTGGGTGGAGGGAGCTTCGTAGCCACTCTGGAGGTTCCGTCCCTGGAGCCTGCTCAGATCTGCTCCTCTGGGGCCACATGGCCAGGGCAGTGCAGGGGTGGGCTCCGCTGTCTGGTACGTGACGGACCTTTGGGGTCGGTTTTTCAGGGTTCTCTGGAACAGAAATCTCTTCCACTGCGTTCCTGCACACTTGCACTGCTCCAGAATTTGTGGGAAGTTCTTTTTACAGGAAATTTATGGGCTGTGGGTTCGGAGCTAGCATACAGTGAGTCTTTCTACTCCGCTATCTTGGCTCCTCCCCCGGTATGCAAAATTTAAAGGCATATATATGCAATTAGCAGAAAAAAGTCATATATGCATAAGTCATTTATAGATGTGACAGAAATAAAATCTTTCTTTTCTGTTGTTTTCCAAAACAATTAGGTCACAAATCAATGACCTGTATAACTTCAGAAAGGATCAATCTGGTGTGGAATGAAAGGTACCATTCAGATTTTGGAGCAGTGTTGGGGGGGAAGTGAAAGCCAAATGGGACAACCATCTGACCTCTAAACCAGAAAATTCAGAAGCCAAACTAGGCCTAGAGAGATTTCACTAAAATTTAGGAGAATTCACCAACAAACCTAGCTACTATCCAGTCTAGGATGGAAAGATGCATGTAATTATTCACATACATGCTACTCCTTTCCCCTGTAAAGAAATTGTAGAGAATATACTCCTGTGATTCAGAAAGCAAATCCTTGAAGAGAAAGAGGAGTGACTGTCTGGATGGAGCATCAGAATCCAGAAGTTTTACCATCAAATGAGAGAAAGGTATTTAGGGGACTGAGTGGGGCTAATCTCAAAACCTCAGGATGCTTAGCTACCTGGGTGGCTTAATAATAGCCAGCATTTATCTAGGCTTTAATATTTGTAAAGTGCTTGACATAAACTTAATCCTCACTACATCCCTATGAATTTAGATGCTTTTATTATCCCCATTTTCTAGGGAAGGAAACTGAGGCAAAGAGAAGTTCAGTGATTTCCCTAGGGCCATACAACTTCTAAGTGTCCAAGGATTCAAATTCAAATCCTCCTGATTTATGCCATTTCGAGTCAGGTTAAGGGATCATTTTGATTTAGAAGAAAGAAAGTCCTGGAGCCAAGGCAAGAGTTTCCCTGGATCACTTTGGAAGAAACAATAGCCCAGGTCTCAGACTTGTGAAGACTATAGCCCAGGGAAGTACCTTATCTACCACATTACAACTGAAGGGATGCTGAGATAGCCCATCTAGCAATGATTCATCATTTTACTTATTTCTTTCATGAGCCACACTGCTTCATGTGTACAATTTTTGGTCCAAGTTCTCATTTTAAGATTACCACTTATTGTGCTTTTCCAAATGAGTGCATTTTTGAAAATTAAATACATCCCTCATTCATTCAGCAAGCACTTTGAACACTGAAGGTATGGTGCAGGTGCTAAGGATACAAAAGCAAAATCTAAACAGCCCCTGTCCTCTAGGAGCTTACATGCAGCATAATTCCTGGGACTTTACATAAGGGCATGGCTCCTGATCTAGAAAAAGTCCAGAGGAGAAAAAGAAGCCTGGAGCATTCCCCAGAGAGAAAACAGGATTCTTTGTTCCCAATAAACTCTTTATTTAGGTCTGGGTATTAACAATCCTAAGGTGTAAGTGTTCTCTTCTAACACAGGCTTTTTTACATTCTTCCACTGTCACCAGGTTAGTCAGGCATGAGTGTTCCCTACAAAAGTGCCGTCAGCTACCTAGACCTCAGTTTTCTAATGTATTAAAATAAAAAGCTAATGCTAAATGATCTCTAAGGAGTCTTTTGGCTATAAGAGTTTGAGACCTGAAAAAATATATCCTCCCTTCTGATTCCTCAGACCATAGTTTGTCTCCAGCCTAACCCTTTCAAGCCTATGGAAGGCAACTGTAGGCTTCAGCATCTAATTCTGTTATATTTTTCTACTACTGACCTAGATTGGAATTCAACTTTGTTTCCACAAATGACTTGGGGGCTGGAGTTTTCATTCTTTTTGATTTTATGAACTAAAAGCATTTATCCTGGGAATAGTCTTACTTTTATTATAAGACTTGGCCAACGGGAGTCCCATTCTCAGAGCGTAGGTACACGTCTTATATGCTGCTGGTCCATTTGGAAGAGACAGGGGAGTTTACTTCCAGAAAGGTGTGACAACAGGGAGTGGAAGGCCCAGCTCCCTGCTTCAGTGTAAGCACAGATATTTTGCCATTTATTCCAGTCATATAACCTCCTGGTGAAAGGACAAACAATGGTTTCTGAGCTGGAAGTAGGTGCATTCCAAGGCACCAACTGGACAAAACGAGTCTCTTTTCCTTTCTCATGTGACTACATTCTACTGAAAGAGATATGCCATGAGCCTCTGGTGGGCCTTCTTACCTGGGACCTACATGTGACCCATAAAAAAGGGCCTCTATTTGTCTCTTTTACATTTGTTCTCTCCTATTTTTAGGTGGAATATGGGAGAGGACCATAATCCTGTGGTTGGAAAAGTAAGTACTAGAGGTCTGGGAGCTGGAGATTGTGCAAGGATTTGCCAGAGGGCAAGCCCAGGTGAGGTGGCAATGGATGTCCTGAAGAGTAACCTGCTTGACCCAGTCCAGCAGTAGCAGAGACACACACTCTTCCAGTGTACTGCATTTTGGAAGTGAATGTATGAATAAATACATTGTAGAAACTGTTTTAAGCTTGAACCCACTCTCCCCAAGGACCACGGTGGTTTAGGGAGAGTGTGCCCTCAAATGATGGAGGGAAATACCTTGTGTTTTTCTTACTATGACTTCATAGTAAATATCCCTTTCTAAAAGCTAACTGATATTAACTGATTAAATGATATAGAAGTGCTAATGGTTAAAACTTGGGAGAATATACTGGAATGGGCTAATAACATTAGAGAAAAATCACCCCAACTCCTCAGGGGTACACCAATAGCCATAAGTGAAAGATATAACCAGCAGAGATCTGGTGACCTGACTCATCTGTGAGAATGAGAATGAAAATAAGGATACTCGCAGCTTATAAGGGCTCTCCTTTAATATTTTGATGAATCTATGGATCTCACCAAAATGAACACTGCTTTCTAATCTCTCATTCTGCATTTGCCTCATCCATATCTTTCCTATAAATCAAAGACAGGGGTTCCTTCAACATGCAGGGTTCCTTTCTCCAGATCTTTCAAATGAGGATATCCATGACATACACAGGCTATCCATTAGTTATGCCCTGATGCCATAACTGACTCACCCTCTTACTCTTAATTATTTAAAGATCATCATTTAAGTTCACCGGCAAACATGTATCACTCCATTTTCTTGAATAATAGGTCAAGTTAAGCTAAATTATTTACCAATGTTTCATGAAATCATATGAAAAGTGTTGCTAATTTCTTCTCTGTGGATCTGAACACAGCTGATGAAGACAGCAAACCCTGTAGGACTTTCAGACTGTATGTGCCCCTTATGTGCAGCAACTGACCAGGTTTTATATACATTGAAAACTTTTCTCACAAATTGCATGTATAACTTTCTCCAAGCCTTGACATGTACTGCCTATCCCACACTGCGCAAAAATTCACCATTCCTTCTTTGCTTGTCTCCCCCTGCCCCCCAAAGACAACTCATCATAGCTTTCTTTAAAGGTATATTTTGAGCATCAGTTTGTGTGTGTGTGTGTGTACGTGTGTGTGTGTGTGTGTGTGTGTGTAGTCTTAGGCAAGTCACTTAATCTCTGAGCCTCATTTACATCATCTTTACATCATCTGTTAAAATGAATAGGTTGGGCTACATGGCTCCTGAGGTCACTTCCAGCTCTGATTCCATTATCTATGAAGAGGCAGAAACTGAATAAGAAAACCTAGACTTCTACCTGGAAATTACTTTTCTTAAATTTGTATAGATATGTTTTGGTTTTGTATCTTTTTTTGTATTTAATTCTTCTCTTACCCAGCAATTATCTCATATAACAAGATGCGTGTGTATTCGTCCTTCGTTGCCAAAGAACACCATGCCATCAGAGAAATAATAACATGACTTACACTTGATTTTGTTTTGAGTGAGGGAGGGCTGTGCAGGTCACCAGCCTCACTTCTTCTCCAGAGCCACCTGAATCCAGTGACCAGATATTCATCAGGATGCCTGTGGATGACCCAGGATGAGGCAACTGGGGTTAAGTGACTTGCCCAAGGTCACACAGCTAGTGAGTGTCAAGTGTCTGAGGTGAGATTTGAACTCAGGTCCTTTTGACTCCTGCACTGGTGCTCTTCATATAACAAGAAATAGAAAAGGAAAAGAAGAGGATAGGAGGAGTATTTCAACAAAACTAAATAACAGCTCCAGTGTGATGAGGGAACAAGTTTGGTCATTATAATTACACAGAGTTCCATTTCTGAAAACTCAGCTTAGCATGGTCAATGTTTGCACTTAGGTACTACTATTACTACTACTACTACTACTTATTATCATTTTTGCAACAATAATAATGATGATAAACGTATATAGCACTTATTACGTATCAGACACTGTGCTAAGTGCTTTACAATCTCATCTGACCCTCACAACAACTCTGGGAGGTAGGTGCTATTATGAGTCTCATGTTACAGATGAGGAAACTGAGGCAAACAGAATTTAAGTGACTGGCCCAAGATCATAGGGTTTCTGCTGTCAGATTTTAACTCAGATCTTTTCACTTCAGGCCCAGCCCTCTATCCACTGGATCACTCACACAGCTCATTCTTACTCACAGAGATTAAGCTAGTCACTTTTACACAAAGACAATGCAAGATGACCTACATGATGCCCAGATTTCCTCTCTAAGGCTGACAGGCCAAGTTTTCCCACATGTGTGACTCTTGTTATGGAGAGAATATGCCAGAGCTGTCAATGGCCAGATGTGAAGAGTTTCTATTGCATAGAATTATTGGAAGTTTGTGTGGCCTGTGGAGGATATCAGGTCAAGTTCTCCTCTGTTCTAAACACTAGTCTGGATTTTGCTCTCCAATGGCCAAATCATAATGTTTGCATTCTGCTCTCCGTTGCTTTCCTATGGCCAACTCTGAAAGGTCTCCTTCTCATGCCTTCCTTTGCTTGGGAGAAGAGAGTGTTGTTAGGAATCATTATGGGCTGTGCCTTTCATTTGTTTATTTGAGACTTAAGCTCAAAAAGCCAGATCCAATCTTCAGAAGCTTATCTTTATGGTTTCCATTTTATTGAATCTCATTTTGCTAATTCCTTGTGATTCCACACTAGCTATTAGACATAATGTGCTCTTTATTGGTTTACCCTTAGTAATATGTTAATTGATAGCTCTTAGTCCTTGAAAATCATGTAGTTCTAACATTGGGAATCTCAAAGAAATGAGTGATTCCCAACAAGATTTGAAATATGGATGTAGACAGAGATTTGTAGATTCCTCTCTCACCCCAAAAGTGTTTTTGAGGGGTTGGGGATGGGTGGTGATCTAGCATTTGAATATAGCACTCCTAGGTCAGTTTATAAAGGAATGGAACTTGAGTGATGGTGGGTGGGGGAGGTGAATGGGGCAAAGCTGTACAAAGCTTGTTGCCGCCTGGAAAACCCATTTTGTGACAGGTGGTGCTATGGGAGCTCACTGAATCTGCTTGTTTCTGGCACCCTAAAGCTAGGCTGCACCCCGGCAACCTCATGTTCAGCTATTTGTAAACCAAGCAGGGGCCTAAGGAACATCCCGTTCACAAGGAAAACATTGATTTGAAGAGGCTTGGAGTGGGTCTTGAGCATCAATGAGCACTGAAGGGCCTTCTTAAACTGACACAATGAATTAGTTCAAAACCTGTGACAGCTCTGCAGATTACCCACCTCCTGACAAAGGCGGAGCATTCTGGTTCCCTTCATGAAAACATAGATAAAAATTGTGTTCTTCTCCTCTAATGAGGCAAGCTCAGATATAAGTCAATAGAGCAATTCATTAACAAATCTAATGAAATCCCCCCGGGTTACCAATGAGATGGCAGTGGAAGTGGCTAGGCTATGAAAGGTCTCCCTTTGGTGGAGATGTCCATATGTTAAGGGTCAGAGAGCTGAGTGGTTTGCTCTGCTTGCTATTCAGAGTACACATATGGCAGTTAAGGTCACTGTTATCAGACACTTTCTCTGTACACAAAACAAAATTTCCATATGGTCCATGAAAATGGATCCGCTCAGCTCCTGGGCAGCTTCCCACGGCTCTCTCTTTGTGCGGCACTGGTTAGAAGTGTAAAAGAGGGTGTGAGGGGTTACCTCGTCAGTCAATTGGACTCACTGCTTTGTGCGTCAGTCCAATTTAGGGCAAATCTGCATCACTTTCTCCCCCTGTCTTTCAGGCACAAATGCTCATGTCAGTCTATTAGAACGTGATGGAAGTACTGATCGCTGCCTCTGCATTTCAATCCTTTTGAAACGGCAATGACCTGCTGAAGAGGATTTCGTGGGCAAGGGCCTTCACGAGACTCTTTCAAATCCACATAAATAAAACCCTTTACTGGCTTAAAATGGCCCCTCAGATTTAGCACCACAGAGCCCACTAAAAAAAAAAAGCACAACACGATTGTCATGGATATTACATGATGGTAACAAGAACAGGCCAAGAAGACAAGTCTCCAGGCTGAACAAAACTAGACCAGACTTTTTTTTTTCTTTTTACGATTTGGGCTTCAGATTGCTGACAGCCCAGTAAATAGGCTGTTTAACCCTTTGAAAGTGAATAAAGAGGGTGTAGACAAATGCTTTCTGATGGAGTTTGTGCATGTAATGGGCAAGAGAGTACACACTCTTGAGTGCTTTGGGGAATTTGGGAGGTGGGGGAGGGGGCAACATGAGCAGCAGAATCCATTCTTATAGTGTGATCAAGAGTCACTATTGAATTTCTTATGCCTTTGCTAGAATGGAGAACACCATGCCTGAAAGTACAGGTGATGATGCTATCTCTTCACATGCTGGTAATAATGTCTTTAATATTCCAGTTATAGTCTCTTGGCCTCTTATAATACAGTCCTACGGAAAAGTCTGGGTGATAGACATATAGCCAGTTCATTACCTACCTCCCATCCTGGGACATGACTTCCATTCTAGAGGTGTTCCCATTTGCAACCCTGGGTCTCTGCTCAGTCTTCCCACTGTTTTCCCTTAAAAGCAAAAACATTAAAGCTTAGGTGCAAAGGAACGTTTCTCCAGACCCAAGGAGCTGAAATAAACTGCTGATGAAAACTGCCTCCTAGAAATTAAAAATTACATCTATTGCCTTCAATTTTAGAAAGCTGTTTGGGTTACTACTTGAATGGGTCCCTTGTTGCACACAATTTCTGTGGCTTGGCAGCCACAGGATTTTCATAAATCCAAATACTACTGTTCCTAACCTCTGACCATGCTTTAACTGGGAAGGGCTTTTTTAATTCATTTAACTTATTTTAATTGTTTTTGGAGTGGGGGAGTAGGAGGGGGGAGCATTCTTTGGCTGGTTTCATTGACTGCCTGCCTGAGTTCCCTCTGCCATTCACAGACACCCCCTCATGAAAATGCATGCAGGCCTTGTGCTCTGCTTTCAGTAATTGTAATATTTCTCCCTTACAGTTTATGTCAGAGAGTCATTTCTGGGAGATGCTGACACATTTGACATGTGCAGCACTGGCACACATTAGGTGGTCCTTAGATAATTTTCAGACAAAGTTTGGTTGTTATGGCACAAGCTCAGCCCCATTTCCAGGCTCTCAAAGTGAAAGGAAACACCACCTTCACTTGACAGTTATCATAGCCTCTGCTTGTTGGCTGTCTTTCTAGGAACTCACCCTGTATGTCTGGCTAGATTGTAAACTCCTTGAGAGCAGGAACTCTCTTGTCATCCCTTGTATCTCTCCCCAGAGCTTAGCATACTGCCAGATACACAGTAAGTACTTGATAGATACTTATTGATTGATGTAGACATGGGGGAGGGAAGGAGTACTTTCTCACGGGGTAGAGGTGATGGAGGGACACATATGGACACCTGCAATGTTCTACTTCTCTTCCATTATACAAGAACAATGTCATTGACTGCTCCCAATACCCTTTGACTTAATTCCTTACATTTTCACAGTGTCTTTTCACAGCCTGTGCTTTCATTTGAGGTGAGATCAATCTGTGTTAAGAAATCTATTATAATCACTTGTGTTTTACTGCAGTGAAATAAATGAGCAGTTTCCATCACCTGGCTTAATAGCTCTTACTTTGATTGCAAGGAGTAGCAAATCAATGGCTGGTGAAAGAAAGGACCATTTTTAATAACTTACACTTTAGGTATGTGATCCCTAAGTTATTACAAATTATAAGGTTAAGACCTCTTAGAGAAATCCTAGCTACTTAAAAATGTAAAACTCCAGGGGTAAAGAGCATAGGCACTAATGAGCTGTAGGCTACTAAATACCAGAATCTGAGAAGAGATGTTTTATATTAAAAAGTGTTGGTGAATAAAAACCAGTTTATGAAGTATTTAAGAAAGAATTACATTCTTATGTGGAAAAGAGGGAGACAGGCAGGGCATGCTTAGATGGCTGATGGGGGAGAAGGGCAGAGGATGGTTGGGTAGGGTGAGAGAAGGTCATGGGATGTGTGCAGGAAGGACAGCAAAAGGGAGGAAGAAGGTAACAATGATGGAAACAGAATAGAGGCAAGAACAGAAATAAGCCGATGTTGACCTTTTACCAGCTAACAGGAGCCGAGGTTGCCTGATCTTCTGGTGCAGAACTATAAGAAGAGAGATTTCTTGGAAAGCTTCATTATGTAAAAAGCACCAAGTTACAACAGGATGGCCCATCACTCTTTCAATGAAAAAATAAAAATATTTCATGAGCTGTTGAGCCTTATCACTTTGTTTTAATAGTGCTTCGGGTTGGGACTAGGGGAGGAAAAGAGGGGAAAGGAACTCTTTCATGAAGTATTTGGATTAGAACCTCTAAGAAAATATGCTTGGCAGAAGAGACACAACACATTTATTTTTCCCCCATGGAAATGTAAACACAAGGGGTAGAAGATGAAGGAAATGTTGAGAGAACAAGTTGACCCAATGCAATTAAACAGTCAGAAAGTGTTCCCATCCAGGGACTGCTGGCAACCACTGGATTCATTGCATGCATCCCCATGAGTCACATAGGCATGAGCAACCCCCCACCTCGGACCCACTCCATTAAATGCCCCATAGCTCTTCACCAAAGAGAGAGCATTGGACTGAGTAAACAGCTCCCAGAGGCAGATATGGAGCTGATGAAGTTCATACTGCAGTTCAAAGGTTTCCTGGGTATGTGAAATGACAATTCTCGGATCATTTCTGTTGCCTGGCTTTTGTCGGTGTGAACACAGGCCTCATCTACCCAATCTTCCCAGCTTTCCTCCTCACTTTCCCTTGGTAATGGTCCCGAGTGAGTCCCATCATGCTGGCTTCTCTTGCTTGTCAGGATCCCAGCTACCTGAGATCCTAAATCAGAAGTGGACCCCATTCTAATTAATGACACTAAGTCCTGGAAACAAAATAGTCTGTTTGGTGGGAGCTCCTGTTTGATCAACACAAATCTCCCACTGTCTGGTCAGTGGAGGTCTGAGCTCCCCATTTAAAATTAAATTATGCTTGTGATAATATTGTCTTGAGCTTACAGTTGCTGACATGGATATTGACAAAGACTTAGCCAGTGTTTTAATAAGAAAACAAAACACAGGAAATACTCCTGAGTTTCCAGGTGGATCATTAACAAGCCGCCTCGGAGGGCCGAGACTGGCAGCAGGCAGAGGGAATGCATCACAGTTCGTCATACGACTTAAACTTCTTTTGACATCTAGTTATGTCGAAATGTGACTGATCACCTAGGGGTTCAGGCTCCTGTGAGGGAAAAGTTCACTGACAGACAGCGAACGAAGTGGATCTTAAATGAGAATCAAGAGAAAGCAGCATTCCAGCGACTTGACAGTCTGCAGCTGCTACCTGGCCCTGCCTAACGAAGCCAGACCTGCTCTGCTGAACAGTTATATTAGCATCTGTATGCTTCTGTCTCATTATCACACATCTGCCCACCTTTATTCCAGGAACGCTCCTTCTGATCTGACAGTTCAGGCATTGTCAGTGAATAGATATTATGGAATCAGGGTACAGGGGCTTACAGTGTTCTCTTTTATTTTCTAAAGATGGTTGTACAGTTTGACAGTCTAATGCCACCGAGGCAAAAAAAGAAAAAAAAGAAAAAAGGTAATTATCATATTGGGCAGTTCCTAAACAAAGCCAAGACAGTTTTGTGGGCTAAACTACCACTAGACAGAGTAGAATTCTTGGTGTCCCTGAAACATCATAGATTTTGAAGGCCTGCAAACCTTACCCCACCCTTCAACACTCCACCCTGCCTCCTCCACCCCAGTCCAGAAGCAGACTTTTAACCAGACCCATATTTCTGATAGAAAGTTGGGTTTGGGGTTCTGATCAAACTTAACTACTGAGCTGAACAACCATCCAAGTTCAACATCTCAGACCAGTCTGATATAGTGCCAGAAGATGAAATAAGAACACCCCTTCTACCCCCTCACATATTTTTTTACTGGTCATTAAAATCTCACACATTAGAAATCTCACATACCTAGTCCCATTTAGTCTAGCTCTTCAGATAGAAGCTCCCAACTCTACCCCAGAATCTATAAGTGTGACTCAAACATGCCAAAATATTAAATAAGGGCACTTGTTTCTTTGACTTTCACAGTTCGGAAGTGATCAGGTTTCTGAAAAATCTGCCATCTTCTTTCCCTGGAGGAAATACTATTTTGACGGTACAACTATACCTTGAATTCCACTCAGAGGTCCAGATTTCTGTTCACCATTTTCCCCTGCTTTGGGGAGTTCTAGGTGATGGCTCTGGTCCAAGGTAAGCCAGGGAGGCAGATGGCAATCTCACAAAACATCTATAAAATATTGCTCCAGCAAGCCCACCATCCCAGACACCCAGGAATCTTCTCTCTAACACAGGAGAAACAATGGAATTTGGTAGAGTGGGCCTACAGCTCCCAATGAGAATCCAATCCCAAGAGACCTCAACCTGAGCTTAAAATTGCATAATGAATAAGCCCGTTTCCCTAAGAAGATGATTTGAGGAGTTACATTTATAGCCAGTAAGGAAACTCCTGGGTTTCCTCATGGCAATCAGGGCTTTCATCCCCTTGCTATTTCTTTGTTCTCCAGCTTGTGGGAGGGTTTGTATGGGTTAATGGAAAAATTACCGCTATTTTGCAACAATGCAATCAAAGTCAGCTCAGCATACACTGATAAAGTAAGTATAGCTTATTCAGATTGGACTGGCAGGCCTGAACTCACAATTGCAAAGTTTGAATACAAAATAAGATATTCATTTAAAAAAAAAAAGAATCCGTTGTCATTCATTCTAAAAAGGCATTACAGACTGTCGACACTGTACAGAAAAATAGGAGATGTTGACCTTTTTATTATAGACTTTTCTCTACCGTTGCCCTCCTTTCAACTGCACCCCCCCCTTCAGCCCCCCATACACACACTCTTCAGCTGTATGTTATCTCAAATAATTACCCTGTGCTTCTGGCTGTCCCTAGTGACTTCTGCTGCTAAAAAAGCTACTCATTGTCGGAGAGTGAAGAGGGATTTCAAACCTGCTTCTTGTGGCCCAGCAACAGCTCTTAATTAACCACTCAGGTATTGTGGAGACTCCCAGCCCAGCTCCCATCCATATGGCAGAAACATGTCCGCAGTGATAATCATGGAAGGAAATATTGTATCAAAAAAAAAAAAAAAAGCTCACAGAACAGAAAGCTTGCGCAAATTATTTTTAATGATTCTCCTCTGGTGAGCCATCTTATTTGTTATTACCAGCAGAGGGGGTCTGATTTATTTGTCCTTGATTCCCCTCACCCCTCCATCCCTTTGGCCCCCTCTTGCTGGGTTCACCCAACCCTAAATCTGATCTTTAACACTGCCATAAAGAGAGTGCCCCAGGTAGTGAAGGAGTCCTTCCAGACTTCCTAAAAAGCTTTAGTCATTGTGACTGTCACAAGCCTTTGTTACTGCAGGGTAACTTGCTTTTACACACACATACACACACACGTGTGTGAATATGTACTCACATGCTCCCTATGAATAAGTTGCTTTAACTATCTTGACCAATGTTCTATCTGCAGTACCACCCATATCTGGCAACTCATGTCCATTTTTTTTTTGTTAGGGAGCAAGTTTATAAACTTAATTAAAAATGAACTCACATTTACATTGTAAAATCCTCGCGTCCACCAGCTCACGGTGTCACCAAGCATTATGTACGATTTTACTTTGCGACAGAAACCATTACATTTAAAAATTCATTACAGCAAGGTTAGTTAGACACATGATGGATGCAGTTTTAATCCTGCCATATATTATTACAGTTAAAATGTAAATGATGAAAAATATTTTGTGCTTATCAGCATTTATGTGGAAATGTGTTTCACGGTGATATATGGAGTTATATTTCTATTATTGTGATGAAACAGAATGAAACACAAAAAAGATGAAGTGTTTATTAAAACATGGTTACTTGTGATAACATATTCCTGTTGTACATAGTTTTAAACACATTCACTGAGGGCATTTGTCCAAAACAACCGCGAAATGTGTTTGCTGGGCAAATCATTCTAAGTTTTTTCTCTTGTTACACTGATTACAGCTCTTTTTAATAGGCTAATATTAATTCAAAATCATGTAAAATGTGAATCAGGCAGCAGAGTTTTCTATCTTGCGTGTGTGT
The DNA here is from genome assembly GCA_023548195.1 of Bettongia penicillata ogilbyi. NCBI lineage: Eukaryota > Metazoa > Chordata > Mammalia > Diprotodontia > Potoroidae > Bettongia > Bettongia penicillata. The sequence continues at coordinate 20,255,567 of JAJHZJ010000198.1, read as the reverse complement.
GTGTGTGTGTGTGCATGCAGACACGAATCTATGACCTATACAAATTGCAGGTAAATGCATTACCTGAAGGAAATGCGCCACGCAAAATAGACTTGTCCAAATGGAACCACCAGCTGTAGTTTGACTTTACATGTTGATATCATGGTATATAAGTGTAAATAATATACACATATGTGTATATATACCTAATTATGATTAATGAAATGGAATACAAATCTAGATTCTGCTTCAAAATCAGGTGAGAATAAAAGAAGAACTCTTTGGGCTCTAATGACATAGTCCTAAAATAGGGAGTCATATAAGGTACTTGAAATAGCTCCACTGTGACGCGACTGCTAAATTGTCCTCAGAGACGACATCAGTATGGATCCTTTACTGTGGTAGACTGGAAAGTTACCTCCTAAACTATGTTTTTGCCAATTTCCCACCCTCCTCCCCTCCACACCCCCTTTTTGGCAAGATGCAGAACAATGGATATATACAACTGCAAAATGAAATACGATTCCGTAAGAAAATGAACCATTGTCATATGCAAAAAAAAGTCAATTTATGAATAAATCACATCTTTAAAGAAAAGTAACATTGCGCCTTCCTGAACACTTTCTCTAGATTGGTATTTGGATTTGAGTATTTAATAAATAGTCCACTCAAGTGCCCATTTCCTCATCACTTTCAGAGTATAATACTGTAATAATGTTTATCCAGTTACTAAGGAAAAAAAATATCATTCATACAGCAGTCCATGGTTACCTAATTTGTTGCATAAATTGTGACTTTTTCTCCCTCCTCCTGCTGATGACAGAATCATTTAATAAATTTGGAATTGGCCAGCCCTGAAAATTGGTTCCACATTCTCCCCCTTTGGTTCAGTTTGCTAAGAGTCCCCAGGGTGAGAAGGACGTAGGCTTAATGCAAATTTCCGTCAGCTTTGTTTCCTTTCTTTTCTTCTCTCCCCCCCCTTCCCTTTAAACATCTGCTTGTATGAGGATGTTGTTGTGTATATTAGCATTGTAAAGTTTAGCACCCTTTAGGGCTACCTTTAGCTCAGGAAACACGAAAACCAAGAGCCAACTCTAATATATCAGGACCTGAGATATTTCCTATCTCAGCACTCTCCATAACTCTCCTGCTCAGCTGTCTGGAATTGTTTTCCTTAGGAAGTACAAAGTAAAGGTTGAGGGGGGGATGTGGACTGGGGGAAGGTTGACCTGGCATCTATCCTATTTATAAGACATGAATCTCCTCCCTGTACACCTTGGGAACATTGTCATGTAGAGGTCACATCCGCTTAGAGTCACAGCCAATGGTGCCTGTGACCTGTATTGTCCTCCACCCCCCTCTTTGTTTGAAGTATCAAACCTGATTCTCTTCAAAGCAAGAGGTTACAGGATTTGCAAAAGTGTCTTGCCATACAATTAATTAGGAAGGAAAAGGATCTGTCACCCTCTGCACTTCATGTACTTTAATTTAAAATTTGAAGGGGAAAAAAAATCTACTTTTTTTTTTCATTCATGGCCTAGGAATGACAGTAGTCCTGAGCACAGAAAAGTCCTGTGGTTGGAAGAGGCATGGGGCCATTTCCTTAGCCTCAGACAAGCTGTAATGCCTTCCCAGAAGGAAAGTCCCTTTGGCTTCTTTCCTGCTGAGATATTCCCAAGTCGGGATTCATGGGGCCATCCGACAACCTGGGGCTGCCCTATTAAATGTATTATTTCTTGGAGCTGAAGAATATTTGCTGAAAGCTGGATTATCACTTGGTAGACCACCAGCAGCTGCTGAAAACCAGGGCATAAAAGCTTGTTTATGTCTTTAATGGCCCACTTAATGATGGAGCAAGTATGTTATTCATAATAAAATGCCAAGGAATAATCTTAATGCCCCAGTGCATGGTGCTAGTGAATTAAGAAACATCTGCTATGTAATAAAAGAGCATATTATTTGGGGTTCTACATTAAAAGTGATTCTATTGAGTTCTACTGATTTATATTGTAGAAAACAAATTATAGTGTCTTGAAGTAATTATACTTTACACGACTGTGACAGGAAAAAGTAAACACTGACCAGTTCTCTTCATCCTGAGTCTCTCAAGTATACATGTGTGGCCAGTCTTCTCTCTTCAATGTAACTATTCCAAACCCTACAAAAGAATTTTTGTCACTCTAAGAATATGGCAGATACTGACAATATACAGCTGCCTGAACAAGAAAGGGAAAGGTTGCTGTATTGTTTCTTTTTTAATTATTCCTGGTCACCTGACTACTCTCTAATCTCTTCCTGTAAGTTCCATAACTTTACCCTGGGAAGGAAGACATAGACTCTTTTGGTTTCACTGGGGTGTAAAGACTTGTCACATTCCATTTTGAGGGTACTGTTTGCAGTAAGAAATTTTGTAACCAGGGGTATAACTGGGATGTGAGGGATAAAAAGACAGGGTATGGCCCTGGATGCTGTTTGTCCTTCATTTTGTAAGAGGACCATGATATCAGGAACGTGCTATAATATGCAAGTGAATTCGATTTAAGTGAGGGAGGACTGTGCAAAGGTGACCAGCCTCACTTTCTCCTCCGGAGTCATCTGGGTCCAGTGGCCAGATACAGATCAGGATGACTTAAAATTACCCAAGATGAAGTGGGAGATCTTGGCCTTTTTTAAGCTAAGGTCTTTTAAGGACTCAATTTGACTGAGGCAATGACTCATTCAGTGGTTAAGGCTAGGTAAGAAATAAGGCAAAGAATGCAATGGATATAATTTTAAAGATAGAGGAGATGTTTCAAGGGCCTAGGTGAAATTCCTATTACCCCAGACCTTCACTAGTTTTGGGGGGGAGGTTTCCCTACTGTGCAAATGATCCCTTTTCTCCTTGCCTACTTCCTACATTAGAACAGGAAGTGATGCCATAGCAGCTGATATCTCCATCACAACTTAAGTGAGTGTGTATACCATTGATTCCTAGAAAAATACAGTTTCCCTGACATTCCCTGTGCTCTGATCTAGGGCTCTCCCAGGATCCACTGTCTATAGCTGTTCAGGATTGAAATGACTTCAAAATCTAAGACACTTGCAATGACTCTTCACCCCACTACATTTATTATTTTGAAAGATTACTCAGCCCAGTCTTTTATCATTCCCTCCGGGTTTGTGCCATTCTGTTCTGCCTGGCCTCTCTTTTAATTCCCTAAGTGCATTAAAGCCCTGTGGTCCATGTGTCAGTCATTGCTAAGATAAATGTTGGTAGCAGAGAGATCCAACCTTTCCCTTTGAAGTGATCTCGGTCCAGACCCCTGGTACACAAAGCAATGTGCTGTGTACTCATTGGCTGTGAGAGTTGGTGTCCTTGGGCGATCACCCTGGGACACATTCCCTCCTCTGTAAAATGAGGGCATGTTCAATTAGATGTCCTGAAGACCCTTCCAGCTTTAGAGCTAAAAGCCTATAAGTACTTTACTCTAATCATCTATTTATGGTATGAGGTCAGTTCAACAAACCTTGAATCCATCCATGCCTACTCCACGCAAGAGACTATGCTAGGTCCAGTCCTTAAGTTGGTTCCTTCTGCCTCAGCTTGGCTAATGTGCTGAAAAATTTTCATTCTGTATATGATGCTAATAAAAGCTGCAAGTAAATGAGGCTGTTTTGTAGACCCATGAATAAGATGATTTCTTCTCCCTATCTGTGTATAAATCTGCAGGAAAGTAGTTCCTCTGGAAATGGAATCTCTCAAAGGCCATTGCAGAATGGAAACATTAGAGCATGTCTCATTCAGCCACCAGGGCCAAAGTCAACGTTAGTGATTATTATGGGAAGACAAGCAGCAACTATTGGAAAGGAGACTAGAATACATGTGTGCAAAGGAGAACACATTTTTCCACTGAGCCTATTGTGAGCATCTGGTGTGTCTGCATTTCTCCTTTCTGGCTCCTGCTCCTTCAAGAAGACTGGCCAGAGTTCTCTTTCTCAGTCATACACCAATCATAGCCTTTGACCCACAGACACATTCCAATTCTGTTCTGCAAGTTTACTTACTGAATTAAGGCTTTCCCATTCGCCTGATAGCCAAAACAGCAGGTCATAGTAAAGTAGCAGGCTGTCTCTCTTGACCTTACTTTGCCAAGTGGCAAGGAAATGGTGGCTACCGTTGTTGTTGGCCCTTTGTTTTCAAAGAGGACTAACGGCATCATGGGAGAGGTCTTGACTCAAAAGTCAATTGGATTGAAGTATGGCAGAGTTGCCCAAAGTCATAAACCTCACTGTTCCTTCCAGAATCATCAAAGATAATGGCAGGAAAAAAAGTCAAGATGACTGGCAACCATGGGGGATGCAGTGGATGACGTTGGCATTGTTGATATCTGACCAAGCTCAAGGAAATGATAGGGAGGGAGGGGTCTTCTCCAGTCTAAACATGCCTTGTTCCTCATCCCCCTCCCAGCTCTGCTTCAGACTTTCTGGATTTTGCCAGTATGCCTCAGAAGCCTTTCCACCTGGGAACTTCCCTCAAGGTGTGGGCTTCCTCACTCTGGAACATCTCTCCATCATGCCAGGCCCCCTTTGCCCACTGGTCAGTTCCTAGGGCTTTCGTTTTGGGAATAGGTGAGACAACATTCATACCTTTCCTGACTCTCTATTCAGGTTCCTTATTCCTCCCCTCCTTCCCTTTCAGCTCCCTTTTCTGTGTTGTCTTCTCCCATTAGAATACAAGCCCCTGGTGAGCAAGGACTTTTTTTTCTTTTTACACACACACACATGCACACGCACACACGTGTGTGCATGTGTGTGTGTAAAATATATATATATATATAGATATAGATATAGATATATCCCAGTACTTAACACAATGCCTGACCCAGAGTAAGTGAATAATAAATGCTCATTGCCTTGTCTCATTGCCTCCAGCCATTCCTTAGATATGGTGGTAAGGTTCCCTCACAATGGTAATCATCCTCTTACAGCCATGTTTTTGCTGATCAATGTGCCTAGTAAAATGTTGTGCCCAGCATGGAAAATAATATGGCAGGCGTGATCTGACCACACTGAATTATACCAGAATCACGTACAACTTGTTTCATTGGCAGCCATGTCAAACTGTTGACCAAAATAGAAACTGCAGCCACTTAAAACCCCTATATCTTTTTAAACTTAAGCTATTGTCCACCCATACCTTCCCCCTCTGTGCTTGCAAAGTTGGCTTTTTAAAATCCAGTATAGGACTTTACACCTCAATTGGTTCTTATTGTGGCTCATCTTTTCTTTTCAAAGAAGACCAACGACATCACAAGGTGACAATGTCTTGACTTGTTCATAATCTAACTTTAAGTGAGACGGAGCTGCACAAAGTCATCAGCCTTACTCTCTCTTCCAGTGTCATCAAAGTCCAGTGGCAAGACAAAAGTCAAAATGATTGATTATGGCTCAGGACGTATTCATACTTGTTACCAGCCTGCTGAAATCCTCTTGGAACCATGATTCTTTCCCACAATGCACTAGTTATTCAAGGAGGTGATACAATGGATAGAATGGTAGACTTAAGAGTCAGGAAGGTCTGATTTCAAATCCAATATCAAACACTTGGTAACTGCGTAACTCTGGGAAAGTCATTTAACTTCTGCCTGCTTCAGTTTCTTCATTTGTAAAATGGGGATGGTAATAGCACCCACCTCCCATGGTTGTTGTTGGGATCAAATGAAATGAGATTTGTAAAGTACTTTTTAAAGTTTAAAGCATTACATAAATCTAGCTATTATTATTTTTTATTACTCCCAATTTTATGACATCCACAAGTTTGATAATTGTAAAACTATGTCTTTATCCAAATACTTGATTTAAAAAAAACATTTAGTGCAAAAGGACCAAGAAAGTACACCACTGGAGACCACTTTAAATGGATATAAATCCACTAATCAACATTCTTTAGCGGCTAAGGCAGTTAGGAATCTACTAAATTATATTACCGGGAAGGCTACAGTTTTCCATAATGTCCACAAGGTAATCATAAGAGACTTTGCAAAATGAGTTGATAAAACTCAGCTATACTGTACCATGTCCATGGCATTCCCTTGATCAGTCTGACTGAGGAACTCTGTAAATAAAGGGAACTGGATTAGTCTGGAATGAATTGTTCAAAATCAACCCATGTTGGCTCTTAGTGAATTGGGCTTCCCTAGGTGCTTACAAAAAACATTCTAGAATTTTGTTATTAATCTTATCATTCTGTAGATTCTAGAACCTACCTTCTACTGACTTTTTGAAAGCCGGTACAATATGCGTCCATCCAATCTCCTACCACTTTATTTCCCATGATTCCTCAAAGAACATCTTAATAATAGCTAGCATTTATATAATACTTTAAAGTTTGCAAAGTGTTTTACAGACATCCTTACAACCTGGGAGGTAGGTGCTGTTATTGCCTCCATTTTACAAATAAAGAACCTGAGGCAGATTGAGATTAAGTGACTGGCCCATGGTTATACTAGTGACCTTAGGCTAATAAAGCATCTGAGTCAGGATCTGTACTTGGGTTTTTTTGACTCCAAGTCCAGGGCTCTTATTTACTGTTTAATAGTTCAGTCCTCTCAAATGTAAGTACTTTTACCATAGCCTAGTAGGGACATTTTGTGCCTGGAGCAACTAGTACCAGAATATGCCTGAGGCAAGATACACAAAAGGAGCCAACAGTTGAGGAGAGAGGGACAGGGTTATGGAAAAGAGGAAACAGAGACCCCAGGATAGTGGCATGAGGCCGATACTGGGAGGCTGCTAAGCTTGGGGGCAGGGAATCATGAAGTTCTCTCCAACATCTAGCAGCTTCCTGTTCTAAAATAATTATCTTGGCTAACTAGGGACTAAGTTCTATTGTTTCATGGTGCTGGAGGAGTTTAAGTTTTATCAATACCATCTCATTTTGTTGCTCTGTGGAAATGCCCTGATCCGAAGATGGGAACATCCTAGTTTTAGCTCAGTTTATTACCTTTTGAAAGCCAAAAAACTTGAACTCATTTAGAGCATTTAGTTGTTCGCTTCCTTCTCACTCATCTTGGGCCTCAATTCCCCATAAACCATTTTTATTCTATGCTTCCAAGTCTGAGGATCATCCTCCTTGAGAGAAGTAAGAGAAGCAGGTAAGACTTAAGTCCTTGTTTTCTCTCTGTCTGTTAACATTATATGTTCCTCCCTTCCCAGCCAGCCTGTCCCTTCCTTGTTCTTTCTCAGGCTGTTGAAATGGCTTTCCAAAAATTATTTTTACTCCCCTCCTATTTTGCCGGGCCCCATGCAGTCTGGGCTTCATGACCCTCCTCTCAGGAGCCCTTGCCCTCTTCAGTATTCTCCCTTGGTTACCTCACCCTGCCACTGTCTTTTCTAGATATCTGTTCCAAATCTGGTCATGCTAGAGTTTCCCTCTTAAGCTACATCCCTCTAATTAAATATCTCCTTCCTTCCTTTTTCATTAGGATCATTCATGAGCGAATCATCAGAATTTCTTTTTGAGAGTCCTTGAGTTTCTTGAGCCATATTTTCTTTCAGAGTCTCAGGTCATGAGATCATATTGACCATTTCTTTGAACTTTTTTCAAAAACTGCTTTCTTCAAGTCTAAAGGCTGTATTTTCCTCCAAAACTCTCTTGAGCTATAAGACAACTTGTTCTACCACTGTTCTATTTGCTTTCTTTCCATCAGTCCTTGTTGGTTAGAATTTAGTAGCAGTTGTCTGGTTCTTAAAGGACTTCTGTCCCCTTCCCTTCTCTCTCTAAGAATAATATTAAATATTTGAGACACACATGTGGTAGAATGGATCGAAACTGGTATCTAAGTCAGAAAGACCTGAGTATGTGACCTTGGGCAAGTCACTTAATCCCTGAATGACTCAAAATTATTCTCTAAGACTAGAGGTTGTAGTGAACAGGCAGACTTATATTGGTGGATGGAGTTTCCTCACTGGAAGATTTCTAATCTGATAAAAAAAATCACAGGTCCAATTTCTTAAAAATTTAAATATAAATTTATACACAGTCCTTTCCTGTTAAAGACTCCATGAAGAATGTTCTTGGGCCTACAGATACAAGAAGATGTGAGATTAGATATTAATGTGTGACAGAGATCTACTCACAGATGCTTATAGATTTAGTTGGCATTCAGTTATGACTAATTTGATACGTGAGGTTAGATCTACCCAGATGCTCATGCCTGATTCCCCTCGGTTGCTTCTGCTTCTCATGATAGTGTCACAAAAAATGGAGCTTTCTCAAATTCGGTTACCTCCTTGCATTTGGGATAACTCCCTAATGGAGGCCAAGAAGCCAACACTTCTGAGTGGCATTTGACTTCCTTTCTTCTGATGGGAAATAGACAAGAGTAGGAGTACATTAGAAGGGTGAATCCTTTGACCTAAAGCTATCTAGGTCATCTTACCTTCTTGCTTTGTCAATGGAATTGATATGGATTTACTAATGGGCTAATGACTTTCAAGGGAACTCGCTAGATGTACAAATAACTCTCAGAGCACTGGAGAAAAACTCTCCAAGTCCCACAAGTAAGAAAGAATGTAGCCACACCAAATAATATAACATGATTAAGCAATGGCATAACCGCTTTGCCCCAGAATACTGACACTGGTACATCTTGGGAAAGGGTGTAGTCTTCCCTTGGGTGTTATACTTCTTCCTCACTGTGGCTGACATCCCCAAACCTAGGCTCCAGAGGTCTTCTGGTCACAGTGCAACTGATGCTGGGCCACTACTCTCAGGGTCACATTATCAAAGTACCACTTCCTATCCCTAGGATCCTACCTTCCTCCTTAGGGAAGCGAAAGGAATAAACGTTTATAAAGCTCCTACTATGTCAGGCACTGTAATAAGCACTTTTACAAATGTTATTTCATTTCATCCTCATGACAACCCTGTGAGGTAGGTTATTATTCCCACTTTTATACTTGAGAAAACAAAGGCTGATAGAGGATGACACGTTCAGAGACATAGAGGTAGGACCAGGTAGGACATATCTGAGGAAGGATTTGAAATTAGATCTTCCTGACTCCAGCCTCAGAGCTCTATCCAATGCAAAACCAGATGCCTGGGAGACAAAGAATCCTGTCTCTCGGAGCCCACAATGGATCTCTCATCTGTTTCACTCCCACTGAGGACCCCTCCAACTCAATCTGCTCCAGGCTCAGTCATAGCTATTTATGGCTCTTTGTGAAAATGTCTTATGAACTCTTGAGCTCTATATGCACGTAACATATGTAGTAGCAACCCTGGGAGTATGTGTGATCCTTCAGAGTTTTATGTGGATGCCTTTAAATGAGCACGAGGGGGGGGGGGGGAGATCACAATTATGAGTCATATTGATGTAATGATTAAAAGTAATAGGATACCCTTTGAAAGACCAAAAATGCTATGGCAGCAAAAAGAAGGATTATGATTAAAATATCTACAGAGAACCAGGCAAGCAACATGGAAGAGTGGATAGAAAGAATGCTGGACTTGAAGTCAGAGGATCTGGGTTCAAATTGTGACTCTACGATCTTGGGGAGGTCAGGAAAATAAAATCAGGGCGTTGCACCAAATGCTCCCTGAGATACCTTCCACCTCTAAATCTGTGATTCCAATGAACTTGTATGTGTGACAATGACAAATAAGAACCCCCAAAATAATAGATAATAATAATAACACATATAACACTTTAGGGTTTGCCAAGTGCTTTACAAATATAATCTCATTTGGTCTCCACAACAGCCCTAGGAGGCAGGGGCTATTATTACCCCATTTTAGAGGTGAATGAAGTGAGGTACACAAAGGTTGTGACTTGTCCAAGGTTACAGATCTAGTATGTATCTGAGGCAAGATTTGAACTCAAAATAAATTAGAAATGGAGGAAAATGTTTCTCTAGAGATGTATTACCCTTTAACCACCAAATCACGTTTTCAGGGATTACTACAGTGAATTTTGGATCCTTCCTTTGGCCAGCTTGACCCCCCTTTCTCCAGTTCCATCTTTCATCTTTTATCATAATCAGGATGATGATTCCAAAAATCGTATACAATCTTCAACCAGGAAAGGATATCCTATATTGGATATTATTGATTCTCACAAAAGAAGGCATTATACTTTTCAAACACTTTATTTCCTTAAAGTTTGATGCATCTTAAAATTTTTAATATCATTTCATTATCTTTTATTTTTTGCATAATAGTCACATCACAAAATATATTCTTATCTACCCTCTCCTGCCTATGAATTTTCCCCTTATAACAAAGAAAAAGCAGTTAAGGAAAACCAACTGACCCATAGGTCCAGTCTGACAGTGTATGTGACATTCCACACCCCCTCCATAGCTCTCAGAGGAAAAGGGAGAAATGGTAAAGACTGATTATTATACTTCTATATTGTTCAGTACTATTTAATTGTTCTTTTCATTTACATTGTTGACTCATATATTTTTAGAAACACTCAACTCAAAAAGATTTCCATTTTAACCCTCCACACCCTTTGGGTCACTCTCTTAACTTTTCTCAGGGACAACTCTCCACCCTATAGCCTGTTTTCATCTTTGAGAACACCGGTATTTTTTGTTGAAGACCTAACAACCTGACCATATAATCACTCACTGTCTCCACCTCTGACAGCATCCTTCCAAGGAGTGTGGTATAGTGGAAAGATCATTGACCCTGAAGTTGGGAGGATCCAGCTTCTGACATTTACTAACTAGGTGACAATGGGAATGAACACTATTTAACCTTTCTGAGTCTCAGTTTCCTCTTCTGTGAAACGGAGGTAATAATAGCATCTGCCTCCCAGAATTATTGTGAATAGTAAATGAGATATAATATATGTGACGCATTTTGCAAACTTTCAAGCTCTATGTAAATATTACCTATAATTATTAGTATTCTCCTCCTCACACTCCAACATGGTCACACCTAAGATGATATCATTCCTAAGAGTACAATAATCTACACAGAATACGATAATCTATACACTCCGTAAGACCTGGAACTTCAAAATTCCCATCAATCACAGTCTTCTAGTCTTTCATTTCCTTTGTTTCACTCATTAAATACTTCTACCCTTTCTGAAACTTCCAGTCTCTTGATTCACCCCTATATTCCTAATTCATCTCTCTCTTCTCCAGCATTATTTACCTTCAACCACAACATCACTGAAAACCGCATTAATGTTTCTTTGGCTATCTCCCCAGCCCCTGATTTCACTGCGAAGACTCAGACATTCACTAGCTATGTGACCCTGGGCAAGTCACTTAATCTCTGTTTGTCCCAGTTAACTTCAACTGCAAAATGGGAATACATAGTTCCCAGAGATGTGAGGATCAAATGAAATACTATTTGCAAAAGTGCTTAACAGCTGGCACATAGTAGGTGCTAAATAAATAAATGCATGTTTATTTCCTTCTTTCCTCTTCTATCAACCCTCATCCCTGAGAAGTCCCTGGGTAAACCTGACTTCCCATTTTCCTTCTGCCTGGACAGAGACCATGACCTGGAGGACTTAACCCTTTTAGGCCCAGTACCTAATACAGCTCACTTTGTGGTTGTCATTTAGTCATTTCAGTCATGTGTGATTCTTCATGGCCCCATTTGGGTTTTCTTGGCAAAAACAATGGAGTGCTTTGCCATTTCCTTCAGCTCATTTTATAGTTGAGGAACTGAAGTAAACAGAGTTAAGGGACTTGCCCAGGATCACACAGCTAATAAGTGTCTGAGGCCAGATTTGAACTCAGTTGGAACTCAAAGTTTTAAAAATAAATGTAAAAAATTATTTTTACATGCAACTTGGAAATAAGATATACAGGCAATGGGATATAGAATCTATCTTGTCCTCCAAGAAAATAGAGGGGATGGGGAGAAGAGAAGGGAGGAGTGTGATAGAAGGCAGGGCAGATTGGGGGAGGGGTAATGAGAATGCACACTGTCGGGGTGGGCGGAAGGGAGAGATGGGGAGAAAACTTGGAACTCAAGATCTTGTGGAAATGAATGTTGAAAACTAAAAAATGAATAAATAAATTCGAATTTATTCCCTTAAAAATTAGAATTTGAGAAGCAGAACATAATGAGTCCATGAAATACCAAGTAACAATCAAAGAAAGTAAAAAACAAAAGGAAAAATACAAGAAAATATGAAATAGCTCCTAGGAAAAACAACTGACCTGGAAAAAAAAAAGATTGAGGAGAGATAACTTAAGAATTATTGGACTACCTGAAAGCCATGATTAAAAAAAAAGAGCCTAGATATCATACTTCAATACATCATCAAGGAAAACTGCTCTGATATCCTAGAACCAGAGAGAAAAATAGAAATCCGAAGAATTCACCAATCACTTCCTGAAAGACATCCCCTAATGAAAACTCCCAGGAACATCATAGACAAATTCCAGAGCTTTCAGGTCAAGGAGAAAATATTGCAAGCAGCCAGAAAGAAACAATTCAAATATCAGAACCAATCAGGACCTCACAAGATTTAGCAACTTCTACAGTAAAGAATCAGAGGACCTGGGATATAACATTTTAGAAGGCAAAGGAGTTAGGGTTGCAACCAAGGATAATCTACCTATAAAAACTTAGTATAATCCTTTCGGGGGCAACATGAATACTCAGTGAAATAGAGGACTTTCAAGCATTCCTGATGAAAAGAACAGAGCTGAATAGAAAATCTGACTTTGAGATATAAAACTCAATAGAATCATAAAAATGTTAAATAAAGAGAAATCATAAGGGATTCAATAAGGTTAAACATGGGAAGATGATAATTATAACTTTTGAGAATTTTATCACTGTTAGGGCAGTTAAAAGAAGTATACATAGATAGAGGCATGAGTGTAAATTAACTATGATGGAATAATATCCAAAAAAATAAAATTAAAGAGTGAGAAGGAGGGATGTACTGGGAAAAAAGGTAGAATGGGGTAATTATCTCACATTTGTGTTCATCCTTCATTTTTAAAGAAGACCATGACATCAGACAAATGATGACTTGACTTGTTTTGAGTGAGGGAAGGCTATACAAAGTCACCAGCCTCACTTCCCCTCCTGGGACATCTGGATCCAGTGACCAAATATTCATCGGGATGACTAGAAGAGGCCCAAGATGCACTGAGAGACCTTGGTCTATTCAGGTACATTTGGATGGCCAGAGGATGCCCAGTTAGCTTGGGGTTCATGGGCCAGATTCCTTCCTTGGCTACTCTGATCAATACAATGATCCAAGACAAGTCCAAAGGACATACATCCAGAGAGAGAACTGATGAACTCTGAGTGCAAATTGAAATACAATTAGTTATCCCTTCCACATCATGATGGGGGCACGGGTGTGGAGCCCCCATGATCTGGAAAATCCATGTAAAAATTTTTGAACCTCCATACTGGAGAAGAAGTCTGATTTATTAAGGTATTAAAAGATAAAATATGTTGATGTTATATAGTACTATACATATATTTTATGCGTTTCTGAGTTTCTAAACTTTTTCTGGGTCATCTGCTGGCCTTCACATATCATCTGCAGTTTCCAAAAAACTACCCCCAAAATTTTCATTTAATTTCTTATGCCTACCCACATTATATCAAAACTAATGGGCAAAGTCATGATGTGGAAGGGATAATTGCATGATTTTTCTCATATCTTTATTTTTTAAAAACATGACTAATATGGAAATATGTTTTACATGATTTCAGTGTATATAACTGATATTATATTGCTTGCCTCCTCAATGGGTAGGAGAGGATTGGAAGGGAAGGCAAGAATTTGAAACTCAAAATTTGAAAAGAATGTTAAAAATAAATAAATAATATTTTTTAAAACTACAAAAAAAATGTAAACTACTTGAGGGCAGGGACTCTCTTTGTTTTTTTATTTGTGTGTGTGTGTGTGTGTGTGTGTGTGTGTGTGTGTGTGTGTGTATAGTAAGCCCTTAACACATTTTTAAAACTTCTTTCATTCATTCATTTATCTCCATTTTTCATTTTCTCTACTCTTGATCCAAGTTTACAGTCTCACAATAGACGATTATAAAGTGAAGCTGATTTCCTCTACTGTAATTTTATGTTATATAAACTCAACTGACTCTTCATTACTACTATCCCCTATTTATAATCTCTCCTTATCCTAACACATTTGCCACAATGATTGTCCTAGAGCTTTTCTTTTTTCCCCTTTCTCCTCCAACTGAAGCCCAACCCTCTACCCTCAATTTATAGAAATTTGTCGTCTCCTGACTCACTGAGATAGAGACTTCCCAATGACAACTTCCATAGCTACCCTCCTTAGAATTACAAAACCTCTGAGTTGGAAGGAATTTAAAGAGCTATATTGTCTAATCATTAATTTAAAAAGAATCCCCTTTGCAAAATACATCAAAAGTATCAGTTACCCTTTACATAAATACCTTCAGATAGTGAAGGGGAACTCATTACCTCTCAAAGCAGTTTGTTTCACTTTTGTATAACTCAAATGGTTAGGAAGTTTCCTCTTATAGCAAACCTAAATCCAGAATTTTATCAACTTCAACCTAACATTCCTGGTTCCTTCTGGGACGAAGTAGAAAAAATACAATCCCTCTTCCACATCATAGTACTTTATTTTCTTGAAAACAGCTATCATCCCCATTCCCAGCCTTCCCATCTAAGTCTTTGATGCTCTTGCTGTTCAGTCATGTCTAAGCCTTTCTCACCCCATTTGGGGTTTTCTTGGCAAAGATAATAGAGTGGTTTGCCATTTCCTTCTCCGGCTCATTTTACAGATGATAAAGCTGAGGCAAATTAAATGACTTGCCTAGGGTCACACAGTTAGTACTTATGTGATGCCACATTTGAACTCAGGAAGATGTCTTTCTGACTCAAGGCCTGGCACTCAACCCACTGCACCACCTTGCTACATCCCCGGTTCCCCCAACTGGTTCTCATGTGGCATGATCACAAGATCCTTGACCATCCTGGTCACCCCCACTTAGGATGGTTCCCATCTTTTCAATGGCTCACCTAAAATGTGGCTCACAGAACTGAAAACAATACTCCCTGTATATTGTCTAGCCAGAGTAGGAAATAAAAGGACTATCACCTTCCAGACGCTTAGCTTATTTTAGTGTAACCCAAAATCGTATTAGCTTTTTTGGCTGCCCTGTCATGTTATTGATTCATGTTGAGCTTAAAAGATCTAGTAAACCCCACACCCCAGATCTTTTTCCAGACAAACTGCTGAGTAACCACACCTCCCCCATCTACCACCTGTGAAATTACATTTCTAAACTCAAATGTAAGCATTTACATTTATCTCTATGAAATTGCTTCTTATTAGATTTGTAGATTTCAAAGCATTTTTGTGTCCTGATTCTAGCTATTTCTCCTGGCTTTATGTAATTTACAAATTTAAGTATGCTATCTGCAATTTTATTCAAATCACTGATAAATATGTTAAATAGCACAGAGGCAAGCATCTGTGAGGTATTCCCCTAATGACCTTTCATGCTGATATCGAACTATTACCCATTCAAGTACTTTGAAAGCCACCTAGTCTTCTGTCTATATCTCTCCAACTTGTCTTCAAAAATAGCATGAGACTTGGTCAGCATTTTGCTAAAATCTAGATGAACTATATCTACATTATTCTCTTGATCAACCACTCTAGTAACAAGTCTGTCACTCTTGTCTGACAACAAAAGACATGACTTTATACTGGCATATCCTGTTCTTGATGAAGTCATGCTGGCTCTTTATGATCACTGGTTCATTTTCTAGATGTTCACTAACCATCCTTTTAATAATATGCTCTGGAATTTTGTCATCAGTCTGTCTCACTGCTCTATAGTTAGAAGACCACATTCTTTTCTCCTGTCATTTAAAAATGGGAATAATTTGCCCTTTCTAATCCTATATATCTACATCTCCTATTCTTCATAATCTTTCAAAGATCACTAATAGTAGCTCAATCAATCTGCAATTAGTAAGCACTTATTGAGCGCCTACCATATGTCAGTCATTTTTCTAAGCAATAAACAAAGATAAAAATAAAATGGACCCTGTACTCAAAAAACTTACATCCTATGCTAATTATCCTATTGGCTAGTTCTTTCAGTACCCTTGGATACAGTTCATCTGAGCCTGATAGACTGAAATCATCAAAGGCATCTAGGTGTTTTCTTGCTGTCTCCCTAGTTATCTTGAGTTTCAAATTCCTATCAGCTATTTTTGTCCCATTCTTTCCAGTCCAGTGATTCTTATTCTTGGAAGTGAAAATAGAAGCCAAATAAGCATTGAATATGTCTACCGTCTAATATTTGTACAAACCCTGCATCATTCTCAGCCACACAGTGGTCCTGTTCCTTAATTACAACTCTTCTTTTCCCCAATATAACACACACACACAAGCAAGCCACTAAAAAACCCTTCTTGTCCTTAACATTTCTCAGCATTCTTGACTTCTTTCAACCTTTAGTATTTCTGACACTATTCCTACAGAATGTTATGCTCTCACCCCCCATATTCCATCATAAATATACATACACATAAATATACATAAATACATACATATATACACACATATATATACACACATGTGTAGGTATGGATATTGAGAATTAGAAATAGAGATGCATAGAAATAGGTATAGTATAGGTATAAATATTGAGAGAGAGAAATAAAGGGATAGCTATTGAGTGAAATAGAGATAGATAGCTATTGGTATAGATATGGAGAGATAGAGATAGCCTGATTGATTATTCCCCTGGGATATAGATCTTGGTCTATTTAGACAGCTCCTTCTTTTCTCCTCATGAGAATTGTTTCTCCATGTGTCTTTAAAATTCTTCCAAGGAGTTGCTATTTAGCTGACTTCTGTTATAGAATTTTAGGTCATTGATTTTACAAGTGTCAATTAATAATATGCATAATGGCATCTCGTATTCTCTTTACTTTTCAGTCATAGTCTGCCATAATATTTCTTATAAAAGCCTGACTGTTTTCCCTCATACCTTCATCAAAGATGCACCTTTTGTGTGTATAGACGGGTATGATAAAAGACTTTATAAAGACTGGAAAGTAGACATATGGATTAGTAATACCTGCTTTTCTTTGATTGCTTTGTTTAGTAATAAGAGTAATAACCACTAATATTTATATGGAGGTTTTAAGACTTACAAAGGACTTTACAAATATTATGTCATTTCATCCTCAAAACAGTCCTGTATGGTAAGTGCTATTGTGATTTCCATTTCACAGATAAGGAAATACATGTTAAGTGACGTGCTTAGGGTCACACAGCTAGGAAGTATCTGAAGTGAGATTTGAACCCAGATCTTCCTGACTCCAGGGCCAGATCTCTGCCTACTTTATACCTAGTTGCCTCTATAAAAATAAAAACAACCACCACCACTACCATAATTATAAATCTATCCTAATTGCCATTGTTATATTTTATATTAATTATACAGACCACAGAATAATGAGGATAATGATGCTTTCCAAACACTTAGCACCCTTCTTTCTTTTAGGAAAAGAAAAAAGGTGAAGTGGATAAAGAACTGGCCAAAAACCCAAGAAACCTAAGTCCAAATCCTGCCTCTAACCACATTCCACCTACGTAAACCTAAGCAAGTCTCTAAATCAACGCTTTAGAAAACTTTCTGAGAGTCTAAGTTTGAGAAGAGTGAATTAGTCTTAGCAAACGAAATTTCTATGTCCAGGAATCCCCTCCACCACAGATATCACAGGGCTAATGCCTATTTCTTGTTCCTTTCTTTCAGATACCAGTCTATCAATGCACAGAACTTTTTGTTGCCTCTAGCCCAGATCTCCTCTGAGTGTCCTGTACTTCCCATCGTTGCTTTCTTTAATACTGTTTCTACTTCCAACACATAGGGGATTGTGAAAAGAGTGCAAATGTGTTGGCTTAACTGTTTTGGGAGGCGAACAAGTTTGTTATAGAAATCTTGACAGATCTTTTACATTTTTCATTTGTTTGTTGTCTTGTTTCTGGTTGCATCCTTAAATGTTCCAGGGTAATTTGACTTAACTGACTCTCCTGCAAACTTGTTTTTTCTACCCTGCTTCTGACATTTTGTGAGGTGATTCTGCTTATAATTTTTCACCATCCTCCACCATAAGATTTTTTAAAAAATAAGCTTTTATTGATATCTTTTTACATCATTTAAATAGCCTCCTGAATTTCTCTTTCTACTTCATCTCGGAAAGTCAACTTTATAACAAAGATTTTTTTTTCTTTTTAACGTTTTAATTTATTATTTATTTATTAGCTATCGTTTCTTTTCAAATTTTGAGTTCAAAGTTCTCTCCCTCCCTTCCACTCACTCCCTCACTCACTGAGGAGGCAAGCAATGTTATATCAATCATGCATGTGAAATCATGGAAAATATGTTTCCTTATTAGCCATACTTCCAGAAAAAGCAAAAAAAAGTTAGAAAATTATACTTCAGTTTGCACTCAGAATTCATCAATTATCTCTCTGGATATGGATAGCATTTTTTTCATTATGAGTCCTTTGGAACTGCCTTAGATCATTGTACTGAGCAGGGTAGCCAAATCTTTCACAGTTAATCATCATTATAATACTGCAGGTACTATGCACAATCATCTCCTGGTTCTTCTCACTTTCCTTTGCATCAATTCATAAAGGTCTTTCCATGTTTTTTTTTTTCTGAAACTATCCACCTCATCATTTTCCACAGCATAATAATACTCCATCACAATCATATGCCACAACTTGTTCAGTCTTTCCCTAATTGATGAGCATTATCTCAATGTCCAATACTTTGCTGCCACAAAAAACAAAAATCTTGCTAAAAATATTTTTGTACATATATGTTCTTTTCTTTTTTTTGTGATCCCTTTGGAATACAGATTTAGCAGTGGTATTGCTGAGTCAATGGGTAAACCCTTTGGGCATAGTTCCAAACTGTTTCCCAGAATGGTTGGACCAGCTCACTACTCCATCAGCACTTCATTAGTATATCTATTTTCCCCTCATTCCCTTCAGCATTTGTCATTTCTAATAAACGTGAGGTGATACTTCAGAGTTGTTTTCATTTCTATTTTCCTAATCAATAGTGACTTAGAGTATTTTTATATACTATAGTTTCAATTTCTTCTTCTGAAAATTGCCTGTTTATATTCTTTGACCAGTTGAGGAATGGCTCTCATTTTTATAAATTTGACCGAATTCTATCAGTATATATTTGATTAATGAGGTCTTTATCAGAGAAACTTGCTGTAAAATGTTTTGATATTACATCATTGTCT
Source organism: Bettongia penicillata ogilbyi (assembly GCA_023548195.1). Taxonomy (NCBI): domain Eukaryota; kingdom Metazoa; phylum Chordata; class Mammalia; order Diprotodontia; family Potoroidae; genus Bettongia; species Bettongia penicillata. Next base: position 20,236,321 of record JAJHZJ010000198.1, on the reverse strand, counting down.
ATGCTACCTTTGAGCAAAATGTGTTTTCTCTGATTATCTTTTCTAATTAGGTCTAATTTTGCCTTTATTTTGTCTAAAATCATGATAATATCCCTGCCTTTTTTTTAAGTTCAGCTGAATTATATTAAATTTTGGCACAGCTCTTTATTTTAACTCTGTGTGTTTCTGTTTCAGGTGTGTTTCTTATAAACAATATATTATTGGATTCTGGTTTCTAATCCATTCTTCTATCCAATTTCATTTTATGGATGAACTCATCCCATTCACATTCACAGTTACAATTACTGCGTATTTCCCTCCATTCCATTTTCTTCTGTTTCTCCTCCTCCTCCTCCTCCTCCTCCTCCTCCTCCTCCTCCTCCTCCTCCTCCTCCTCCTTCTTCTTCTTCTTCTTCTTCTTCTTCTTCTTCTTCTTCTTCTTCTTCTTCTTCTTCTTCTTCTTCTCTCTCTCTCTCTCTCTCCCTCCCTCTCCCTCTCCCTCTCCCTCTTTCTCCCTTCCTCCCTGTCTCTGTCTTTCATATCCTGTCCCTTCTCACAAGTCTATTTTGCTTCTAACCACCATTTCCTTTAATCTGCCTTCCAATTTATAATTCTCTGCCCTTTTTTGTTATTCCCTACCTCTCTTATTTCTCTCCTGTGTAAGTTACATTTCTAAACACAATTGAGCATAGGTATATATTCTTTCCTTTTTGAAACAATTTTGGAGAGAATGAGATCAAGCATTGCCCACCATCCCGTCCATTTTCCCCTACACTGTAAAAGCTCCTTCTTGCTACCCTTTTGACAAGAGAAAATTTTCACCATTCTACCTCTCCCTTTCTGTTTCACCCAAGGCATTCCTCTTTTCTGTTCCTTTATTTATTTATTTTTTTGGCAATCTTTTCTACATAATAGACTCACACTCATAATAATGCCCTAATAATGATAAGGTTCTTGGGAGCTACATGTATCATCTTCTCATATAGGAATGTTAACAATTTAATTTTGAGTCCCTTATTATTTTTTGTTCATGTTCATCTGTTTTTCCCCTGAGTCTTCTGTTTGACTGTCAAGACTTCAATTCAGCTCTGGTCTTTTCAGCAGGAATGTTTGAAAGTCCTCTATTCCATTAAATATCCATTTTTCTTCCTCTGAATGATTACACTCAGTTTTACTGGGTAGGTTATTCTTGGTTGCAATTTTACCTCCTTTGCCTCCTTGCTTTGTTTCATAAGCCCTACTCCTTTAAAGTGAAATCTGCTAAGTCTTATGTGATCCTGACTGGCTCCACAATAATAGAATTGTTTCTTTATGGAGGCTTGTAATATTTTCTCTACATCATGGGAGCTCTGGATTTTGTCTATGATATTGCTACAAGTTTTCATTTGGGAATCTCTTACAGGAGCTGATAGGTGGATTCTTTTAAATTCTACTTTTCCTTCTTTTACTAGGATATTGGGGTAGTTTTTCTTGATAATTTCTTTAAATAGGATGTCTAGACTGTTTTTCCCCATGGCTTTTAGGTAGTCAAATAATTCAAAAATTATCTTTCCTCTACCTATTTTCCAGGTGAGTTGTTTTTTTCCTATATTTCTAATTTACTTTGACTTTTTCAATCTTTTGACTTTGTTTGATGGTTGTTTGATGTTTTTTGTGTTGTTAGTTTCCACTTGCCCAATTCTGATTTTTTAGGAAATATTTTCTTTAGTGAGATTTAACATTTCTTTTTCCATTTTACCAATTCTACTTTTTAAGGAGACCTTTTCTTCAGTGAATTTTTGCACCACCTTTTCCATTTGACCACTTCTGCTTTTTAGGGAGTTCTCTTCAGTGAATTTTTGTGCCTCATTTACCATTTAGCAATTGTGTTTTTTTAAATGTTATTTTCTTCAGTATTTTTGTGCCTCTTTTATGAAACTATTAATTCTCTTTTCATAATTTCTTGCATAACTCTCATTTCTTTTCCCATTTTTTCCTCTACCACTCATCTCTTTTTTTGAAACTCTTCCAGGAATTCTGATTAAGTTTGGTTAAAATTTTCATTTTTCCATGAGAATTTATTTGTAGTTGTTTGCACATTGTTGTCTTCTGAGTTCATGTATGGGTCTTCCCTTCCACCATGGTACCTTTTTATGGTAAAATTATTAATTTTTTTTTGGTTTTTGCTCATTTATTTTCAGCCCATTTCTTGACTTTGAACTTTTTGTTAAAGTTGGACTCATCATCTCAGATTGGAAAGGCACTGCCCCAAGCTTCAGGCTTTTTAATGCTGCTGTTTTGAGAGCTAATTCTGGAGAAGTCTGTTTCTAAGGTGGTGTAATCCTAGAAGAGGTGGAGTTACTACTCTCCAGATCTGCATTCTGATCTTTATCTAGGAAGGGTCCCTAGTCCTCTACAGCAACAAGTACTAGCTCTCTTCATTGCTTTGGAACTTGACCAAAGCCCCTGATCCCTCGTGACTGAGCATCAGAGCTGCTCTCCTCCTTGAAACTGCAGCCCAGAACTGAGTTTAAGGAATAAGGTTGCCAATCAGCACCAGCTATACCTTGTGCCAGCACAGGGTTTTTATTATCTCCGACCAGTTGTCCAAACTACTTACCATCTCTTAGCTGATAGCTCCTGAAGCTGCTGCTGCTACGGTCACTGTTGCTGAATGTGTAGGCTCCAGAGAAGCTTCCGCCTCAATGTCACAGATTTATCTTGTTGCCCTCTTAAGTTTTCTTAAGTAAGAAAAATTTCTTGCCTTAACCTTTTGTTGGCTCTGCTGCGCCAAAATTTGATCTGAGGCATTATTTTAAAGTTGTTTTGACAGGAATGTTGGGAGAGTTCAGCTGTGTGGCTACTCCTAATCTGTCATCTTGACTCTCCCCCCACCCTAGAATTTTTTTTAAAGGAAAAGAAAAAAGAGGAAAAAAAAATCAGTAAAAATGACCAATGCATACAAAAAAATATGATAGTATGTGCAATATCCACAACTGTGGATCTCCTACTTTTACGAATGTATTAGAGGAGGTTCTCATACTTCTTCTTTGGGGACAAGTTTACTCTTTGTAATTTTGCAACATTCATTTGCAATTGTGATATAGAGTAAAACAATTGTTCTTTCTAATTACATTATTGTAGTTACTATGTATATTTTTTCCTCACTCTACTTTCTTGACTTTGCATCAGTTAATTTAAGTTTTCTATATTTCTTTGCATTCATCACATTTGTATAGTAATATTCAATTACCTTTTTGTAATACTAGTATTTGTTAATATTCCATTACATTTGTTTAGCCATTTTCTAGTTCTTGCAATCACAAAAAAGTGCCACTATAAATATTTTGATGTATATGGAACTTTTCTTTTTTTAACAACCTTCTTTGAGTATATGCCTAGCAATGGAATCTCTGGGTTAAAGGATGGGGATATTTTGATCAATTTAGCTGCATAATTCTAGATTGCTTTCCAGAATGGTTGTACTAATTTAATGAATTAATGCATTTATCTTTCTATAACCCATCCAACATTGACTATTCCTATTTTATATCATGTGTGCCAATCTGCTGAGTCTCAGATGAAACTTCATGATTGTTTTGATTTGAGTTTTCTCTTATTATTAGTGACTTCGTCCATAAGATTTTACTACAAATTAATATTCTAAATCAATGTTGTCCTTAGCTGTTATATTTCTCTGCTAGGCAAGGAGATACAGTGTTTGACAATTTAGGTGATTTCTAGGATCTTTTAGCATCCTCAGTGTGTACTGATTTATATCTATTAATCTTCCTTAGAAAATTATGTCTATGACATTGTCTATTCTTTTATTTAGTTTCCATTTTTTTGGTGTCAACAGCTTATTTAAATAGGACAGTATGGAATTACCTCTGAAAGATAAGATCATATGTTATATCTTTTTATTTTTATTCTTTTTTATAATTTGAAATTGATTTTTATTTTAGTTAAATAAACTTGTTGGTCTGACTATTCACTGCTAGCTGATTTGAAAATTACTTTGATATCAGGATTTACTATCTGATAAAATAGTATGATGTCCAATGTCTCCTAATCCTCATTATCATTCATTCATTCAACAAACATTTATTAATAGTCTAATAAGTGCCAGGCATTGTACTAGTCTCCATGGTACAAAGAAAAAAATGAAAAGACACTGTCCCAGACCTCAAGGAACTTATTATTGAAGAAGATATTAATTACATATAAGCATGAAATTTATGAATAGTCTATAATCTATAGTCTTCATTATTCAACTAAACTTTATCTCCAAAGCTACCAGTGATCTCCTAATTGCCAAATCCAGTGGCCTTTCCTCAGTCTTCATTGTCCTGGATCTCTCTGTAGCCTTTGACACTGTCATGAACTCTCTTCTCCTTGATACTTTCATCTCTCAAGGTCTGGGGACACTACTCTCTGCTGAATCTTCTACCAATCTGACAGCTCCTCCTCAATCTCCTTTGCTAGATTCCCATCCAGGTAATGTCTAATAATCATGGATGTCCCCCAAGGCTCTGTCCTAGGCCCTTTTTTCTTCTTCCTCTATAGTATTTCACTTGGTGATCTCATTATTCCCCATGGATTTAACTACCATTTTAATTATTATCACTTTGTTGATGATTCTCAAGTCCTGCCCTACCTCTATGCTGACATCCAGTCTTACATCTCCAACTGCCTTTCAGACATCTTGAACTGGATGTCCAGTAGATATCCTGTACTCATCATATCCAAAACTGAACTCATTATATTTCCCTCTATATTTTCTCTTATTACTTTTGAGGCTATCACTTTCCTCCCAAGCCCCCAAGCTAGGAAACTAGGTGTCATCCTCAGCTCCTCAGTGTCTCTTACTCACCATGTACAATCTATTGCCAAGGCCTGTGGATTTCATCTTTGCAACATCTCTTGAGTCTGCACCTCCCCTTTGGCCTATTACAATAGCCTATTCATCGGTTTGCCTGTTACAAGTCTCTCCCCACTCTAGCCCATTTTTCATTCAGCCACCAAAGTAATTTTCCTAAAGTGCAGGTCCAACCATGTCACACCTATACTCAATAAACTCCAGTGGCTCCCTGTCACCTCCAGAATCAAATGCAAAATTCTCCCTCTGTTTTGCATTCAAAACCCTTCATAATCTAATCCCCTCCTACCTTATCAGGTTTCTTACTTTCTAATCTTGACAAGGACTCTTCTATCCAGTGACACTGACCTCCTGGCTATTCCACAAACACGGCATTCCAGGTTTTTCTCTGGCTTTCCCCCCCTTCCTACCTCTCTCCCTAGCTTCTTTGAAGGCCCAAGTAAAAGCCCTTCTTTTACTGAAGGTTTACCTAACTCTCCTACCTTCCTTAATTCCATTGCCTTCTCTTTGTTATTTCCTATTTGTCCCATATATAGCTTCTTTCCACATATTTGTTGTCTTGTTGTCTTCCCTATTAGATTGTAAACTCCTTAAAGGCAGGAACAATCTTTTTGCCTTTCTTTGTATTCCTAATCTTTAGTACAATGCCTAGAGTGTATTAAGTGATTAATAAATGAATGTTAACTGACTACAGATTTTTGATCTCTTGTTTCTTACTCCTGCATCATGTTTTCAAACATAATTCCCCGTAAAGCCAGCCACCTTTGCATTTCAACCAAAGAATATTAAGAGATGATAGAGATAGATAGATAAATAGATAGACAGACAGACAGACAGATAGACAGGCAGGCAGATGGATTTATTCTGGAGATTCTTTTCAAAGCTTTCAATATAATTTCTCCACCTCCCATTGGCACCTAGGCTGCATTCATTGTTATGGAACCAGTGGCAATGAGCAATGAGCATCAGAAAAGTTAAGAGCTTGTCCAGAGTGTGAACCGAGGGAATGGTTTCATATTCTATAACATTTCTAGTGATTCTGCTTGAACAAACCCCCAGACACACACACATACACACACACACACACACACACACACACACATAATCATACATATATACATGTCCTTCCCCAAGAAGTAGGATGTGTTAACTTCTTGGGAAGAAAAGGACCACCAGCCTCACACCCCATTGTTTATTCAGGGTAGAGACTCCTATAGCTATAGTGACCCTGCCCCAAAATTCCCTACTCTCACCCAAAACAAACAGCTGTCACTGACTATGCCTAGTCACATGAAGAAAAGGAGAGAGTAGAGAGGAAAGAGGCAGATTGAAAATAGGTCTGTAGGGGGGTGGAGCCAAGATGGCGGAGTAGAAAGACTCATGTATGCTAGCTCCGAACCCATAGCCCACATATTTCCTGCAAGAAGAACTCCCCACGAATTCTGGAGCACGCCAAGGTGCGCAGAAACACAGAGGAAAAGATTTCCGTTCCAGAGAGCCCTGGAGAGTGGTCCCCAGGGATCCATCGCACCTCGGAAAGTGGAACCCACCCCTGAGCTGCCCTGGCCACGGCCCCAGAGGAGCAGATCCGAACAGGCTTCAGGGACGGAACCTCCGGTGGCCAGGAAGGTCCCTCCGCCCATAGACGCTACAGGTCAGTGAGAGAGACATCTGGGCTGGCCGAGAGGGGACCGGGGTGTCTACGTGGCTTGGGTCCCCTTGGGAGGAAATGGTGGAGGGAGTGGCAGAGGCAGCGGCAGAGGCAGTGGCGGCGGCCTGGGACTCCCTGAGCAGGCAGAAGCTCCATTACTGAAGATCTCTGCATAAAGCCCCTGAGGGAACTGAGCCTGGGAAGTGGCCCTGCCCCCACACACCCCATTACCGAAGGTCTCTACATAATGCCCCTGAGGGAACTGAGCCTGGGAGGCGGCCCTGCCCCCACCCAAGCACCAGAACTTAAGCTCACATTGAATAGCAGCTGCACCTGCCCTGGAAAGCCCATTTGAATCTCAGACTCCAAGCACTAGCTGGGCGGATCTAGGCGGGGGTGGACAGGAATCTCAGAACTCAAGTAATTGGCTGGGAAAATGCCCAGAAAAGGGAAGAAAAATAAGACTATAGAGAGCTACTTCAAGCGGGTACAGATGTTCCCGCCTTTCAATTCTGATGACGAGGAACTATTCTTACCATCAGGGAAAGACGTGGAGGTTGGGGCCTCTGTATCCCAGACATCCCAGATGGATGTCCAGTGGGCTCAGGCTATGGAAGAGCTCAAAAAGGATTTTGAAAAGCAAGTTAGACAGGTGGAGGAAAAACTGGGAAGAGAAATGAGAGAGATGCAAGAAAAGTATGAAAAATGGGTCAATACCTTGCTAAAGGAGACCCAAAAAAATGCTGAAGAAAATAACACCTTGAAAAATAGGCTCACTCAATTGGCAAAAGAGGTTCAAAAAGCCAATGAGGAGAAGAATGCTTTCAAAAGCAGAATTAGCCAAATGGAAAAAGAGGTTCAAAAGCTCACTGAAGAGAATAGTTCTCTCAAAATTAGAATGGAATAGATGGAGTCTAATGACTTTCTGAGAAACCAAGAAATCACAAAACAAAACCAAAAGAATGAAAAAATGGAAGAGAATGTGAAATATCTCATGGGAAAAACAACTGACTTGGAAAATAGATCCAGGAGAGACAATTTAAAAATTATGGGACTACATGAAAGTCATGATCAAAAAAAGAGCCTAGACATCATCTTCCATGAAATTATAGAGGAAAACTGCCCCGATATTCTACAACCAGAGGGCAAAATAAGTATTGAAAGAATCCACCGATCACTGCCTGAAAGAGATCCAAAAAGAGAAACTCCTAGGAACATTGTGGCCAAATTCCAGAATTTCTAGGTCAAGGAGAAAATATTGCAAGCAGCTAGAAAGAAACAATTCCAGTATTGTGGAAATAAAATCAGGATAACTCAAGATCTAGCAGCTTCTACATTAAGGGATTGAAGGGCATGGAATAGGATATTCCAGAAGTCAAAGGAACTAGGACTCAAACCAAGAATCACCTACCCAGCAAAACTGAGTATAATACTTGAGGGGAAAATATGGTCTTTCAATGAAACAGAGGACTTTCAAGCATTCTTGATGAAAAGACCAGAGCTGAAAAGAAAATTTGACTTTCAAACACAAGAATGAGAAGAAGCATGAAAAAGTAAACAGCAAAGAGAAGTCACAAGGGACTTACCAAAAGTGAACTGTTTACATTCCTACATGGAAAGACAGTATATGTAACTCTTAAAATTTTTCAGTATCTGGGTAGTTGGTGGGAGTATACACACACACATACACACAAACACATGTACACGCATGAACACACACACACATACACACATGCACGCACATACAGAGACAGAAAGCACAGAGTGAATTGAATAGGATGGGACCATATCTTAAAAGAAATTAAGGTAAATGGTGAGAGAGAAATGTAGTGGGAGGAAAGAGGGTGAAATGGAATGAGGTAAATTATATCTCATTCAAGAGGCAAGCAGGAGACTTTTTAGTGGAGGGAAAAAGAGGAGAGATGAGAAAAAAAAAGTTTACCCTCATCACATTCGACTAAAGAAAGGAATTAAATGCACACTCATTTTGGTATGAAAACCTATCTTACAATACAGAAAAGTGGGGGAGAAGGAGATAAGCAAGGGGGGGATGATGGTAGGGAGGGCAATGGGAGGAGGGAGCAATTTGAAGTCAACACTCTTGGGGAGGGACAGGATCAAAAGACAGAATAGAAACAATGGGGGGCAGGATAGGAGGGAGGGAAATACAGTTAGTCTTACACAACACGACCATTATGGAAGTCATTTGCAAAACTACACAGATATGGCCTATATTGAATTGCCTGCCTTCCCAAAGGGAATGGGTGGGGAGGGAGGGATGGGGAGAATTTGGAACTCAAAGTTTTAGGAACAACTGTTGAGTATTGTTCTTGCTACTAGGAAATAAGAAATACAGGTAATGGGGAATAGAAAGTCATCTGGCCCTACGGGACAAAAGAGAAGATGGGGACAAGAGAAGGGAGAGATGACAGAAGAGAGGGCAGATTGGTGATAGGGAAAATTAGATTGCCCGATGTATTGGGGTGGGGGGAGGGGATAAAAGGGGAGAAAATTTGGAGCCCAAAATTTTGTGAAAATGAATGTAAAAAGTTAAATAAAAAAATAATAAATTGTAAGTTAAAAAAAATAGGTCTGTATCTGGCACCTTGGACATGAGGGAGAACTGACTGGAAACCCAACTGGGATACATTTCATACTCCAAAGTTACACAGAGAATGGACCCAGGCAGGGGACCCCCATAGCCCAGCCAAGGTGAGGCAACTGACAAATTTGTGCTTGAGTGAATTGTGGGAGAGTAAAGAAGGATAGGAATAAAATAAAATGTGAGAATACCAAAGTAATATGTCTGGAAAAAGCTTCAATCAAAAGCCAGCACATAAGCAGATAAACCAACAGAGGAAGCCAAAAATTAGAAGAACAAACAAAAACCACAGTGAGAAACCAAAGTACCATCAAAAAATATCACAGTATAACTGAATCACTATGTTGGGCCGACAAAACAAAACATCTTGGGGACCAACCCCACCTCACTGAAATTGTAGAACAAAAAGATACCTCAGAATGTCTCAAAAGAAACATAAAATTCATAAAAGAAAAAATTACAAGTAAATTTAGGTCATAAATTAGTGTTATTAATGCAAAAAAGTGGAGTGGTCAGTGGAAAATTAAACACACACAATGAGCAGACTAGGAAAAATTAAATCCATGATAAACAATCTCTCCAAATAAATAAAAGATTAACATATTCAACCCCCCCAAAAAATACCGAATAGAGGAAAATTAGGCAGAAAGGAAACAAAAGGAAGCATTATCAGGCAAGGGAAAACTATACAAAGTCAAAGCAAATTACCTCAAAGGCAGGCTGCACAGAGATAACTTAAAGATTTTCCAGAGCTTGTACTTTTCCTGACTCATAACCCCCAGGGCCACCTCTACTCAACAATAAGGCAACAGAGTAAATGTCTTGGCAAGTCACCTCTATTTGATTCCCCCACTTCTTGTGCGTCAACTGAAACTACTCTCTCTGAAGTCATCAAGGATCTCCACATCACTGAATCCGGTGTAAGCCTTTTCCCTGTCTTCCTTTACCTTTCTGTAGCTTTTATCATTGTTTGCCAATCCTCCTTTCTTGTCACTGACATCTTCAGAGATAGATACTTTAATACTCTCCTGTTTCTCTTTTCTCTTTCACTGCTTTCTCACTTCTTTGCTGATTCTTAATTTTCCTCCTGGCCTATTCGTATCACTGTTTATCCCATAGCGATCCATCCTGACCCTCTTTTGTTCTCCCTAGACCAAGAGTTCATAACCTTTTGGGGGTCCTGGATCCCTTTGACAGTCCGTTGAAGCCTACAGGGCCATTCTCAGGGTAATGTTTTTAAATGTAAAAAAAAATCATATGATTCCAAAGGAAACCAATTAGATTGAAATGTAGCTATCAATTTATTTTAAAAACAAGTTCATGGAGCCCAAATGAAGAATCATTGCTTTAGTCTCTCTTCCTTGGCAAACACATTCATTCCCATGGCTTCAACTATTACTTCTAAGCAGAGGTGCCTCCTGTAGTCTCCCAACAAGTCCTTCCAAGTCTGTTCACCCTCCCCAACATCCATCCTTGCTACTATTGCCAGAGCAATCTTTCTTATGTATCGATCTAATCATGCCAAAGGAACACAAATTTAGAACTGTCAGGGACCTTGGAGGTTACTTAGTCCAACCTCCTCTTTGCATTTTACAGAGGAGGAAACAGGCTCAGAGAGATTATATGACTTGCCCAAAGCTATAGATGTTGTAAGGAGCAGAATTGGGATTTGAACCTAGGCCTTCTGTCTCCAAATCCAATGTTTTTTCCATTCCTCTGGTCTAAAATCTTTACAAGTTCTCTCTGGCCCATCAAGTAAAGAAAAAACTCCTTTGCCTGGCATTCAGCATCCTCCACAATCTGTCACTCTCTTGCCTTTCCAGCTTTATCTCATATTACTTTCCTCAATATCATTTACTCTCTCCTGTCCCTCTGTCTTTGATAATGCTATTTCCTTTATCTACAATGTCCTTTCTCTACCTTTCTTAACTTATGAACTACCTAGTCTTTAAAGTTCACCTTAAATATTTCCCTCTTTCACCCCCCTAAGCCTGCCTTTTGGAGATAACCTTGCTCATTTCCAAGCTTCAGAAAAAATCTGTATCATTCTCCAGTGTGCTTATGTGATATTATACTTTGTATATAATATCGAGGTTGGTGTCTTAACTTCCTAATATGCTATAAGTTCCATGAGGGCAGGTACTGTATCTTATTGAAACATTATATTTCCCTCATCACCTTGCATAGTACTTTCTATACAATCAAATCATGATAAATGTTTATTGAATAAAGGAAGAAAAGAATGCCCTTTATCTTCTCAAAATGGAGCCCAGTTAGTTGCAGAAAAGCCTATATACATATATGAATACTGACTTACAAAGTATGAGGGGCAGGGGAGGGAACAAAGGCCAAACAGACGCTAACAAGTAGTGGAGAAATTCTCTGTGGCCTCAATATAGCACTTCATAAAAATGCATCAATATTTCATTGGATTCTTCACTTAATCAATGTGGGTACTATATCCAACGACACATGCCTTCTCATCCACACCTCGTCTTACATGGATTATTTGCCCATGTCCTTAAGTCTTCCATAAGGGATTGATTCAATGTACTAGAGATCTTATTCATGGTCTTTCAACATTTAATGAGTATCTGCAAAACATTCAAGCCATCCATCATTACCGACAACTACCTCCTTTTCCCATCATACATTTCTTAAGTGGTATCTGTTACACCACTTCTTGCATGTATGTCATCTTCGTTAATATGCTACAGACTACATATGCCAACTACGCATCTCTCTACTACCCTTTTGGTTAACCATAATTTTGACTTTTCAGAGATTTTGGTGGTCCATGATTCATAGTCATCTGCCATCCCTCTAGGAAGGCAAGTGTTTAAAAGATGAATTTTTAGGTAGGCTGCATCTTGGAACATTAACTTTTTGTTAATTGTGGAAATAGTCATTTGATTGGAAGAATGATGAACAAAAATGAGCACCACTAGACTAAGACTCAGAAAATATGAACTCTACTCCCAGTTCTGCTGCTGATTAATTATATGGTCTTGAATAAATCACTGTGCTTCTCCAAAACTCTGTTTTGTTATCTGTAAAATTAAAGGGTTGGATTAAATGATCTCTAAAGTGTCTTCCAATTCTAGAATTCTAAGATTCAACAGCATTTTTTAAAGGGTTCAATGCAAATAAGCGTATCATCAGTTGTTTATTCCTAAAATTTAGGAACTCCTTGGCTGGAATTTGAATCCTTAGAGAGAGACAATAAGTCTGCTAACAGGAGCTTTGACTTATAGCTTGTTTACTAATTCCTTTTACGTTTTTTCTCTTCAGATGAAATCCAGAAGTAATTAATCTTCAATAAACTAAGATACTGATCATCAGGAAGTGGATACCCCCTTGCCATTTTAGGGGGATCTAGTAAAGTGGGTACATTATTAAAATGCCCTGCTTAACAGTGCCAAAAATATTTCTCTTGAAACTAGGTGAGCATCCCTCATTAAATGAGCAGAACATTTAAGTAAGAAAGAAGAAGCACTGTTGTGAGTTCCTGACTAGTCTCTTGAGGTCCCTTCAACCCCTGGGCCACTCAGTTTCACAGAACTCCTTATAACTAAGGCAATGCAGGTCACCATCAAACCAAAGACTTGAGAGCTCACTCTGCTGAGTCTTCCTTTTAAAGCATCCTTATCCTTGACTGGGACCTTCTCTCCCCCTTCTCCAGGTTTCAGCTGCCAGATTCACTCCCATGTGATTCTGGGAAAGGAGGTTTAAATGGCGGCTGGTAACTAGGATGAAATGAGATGACAGCCCACACTTCACCTCCTAACATCCCTCATGGGGACTGCCAGAGAACAGTGGCAGATGCTGGTCAATTAAGCAAAGATTCTTTCATCTTTTTTTAAAGAAAGAAACAAAGAAAAGATATTAAAAAGTCTTAAAAACCCCATAGGTATTTTTTTTTGGCTGACATAAATGTAATTCTTTTTTAAACAACACAAAATGGCTAGAAACTAAATACTCTTAAGCATCTGACTTGAGTTATATTTACATAAAAACAAACCAAGTCCATACAATCGTTTTTGTGAAAATACCAAACCAAATCGTTTTTCAGCAGTATGTGACTACCAAACCATAAGTTCCTTGTAAACAGAGATCCTACCATATTTAACTTTTGTGCACACAACTGAATCTTCAATAAATATTTTTTGAATAAATCAATTAATTTAAATGATAATATTTGCCATTTGGCAATTGGTTATTTGAGCATCATGCAAACATATCCTTAAAGAAACCTTCAAGTTTCTAGAAATATGTAGTGAAAATTGGTTCAACTTAATGATATGGACCACTAAATTTGTCTCCAGTCTTCTGTTCTAAAAATGAAATCATAGCTCTTAAAATAATAACAGCTGACATTAGTATAGTGCTTTAACGTTTGCAAAGCATTTTGCATAGATTTAATATTTCCAATAGCTATCAGCAAAGCTCCCAGAGAGCATTTAGGAGACAGACACACAAAACATGCCCTATGTCCGCTCTCTCACACACTTAAAAGGGACAAGTTTTCTCCATCAAAATGATTTTCTTTAGCCCTTGTGAACAAATATTGGGACTTTCTTAAAATTTAGTAGTTGTGCTCTCCAGTAAACCAACAACATTAAGTTCAGCTCTGCATCTGGTGGTCAGAGGTCTCTCTCAAGCAATGAAAAAGATTGTAAGCAAACAATGGTGTTTCCATGGTGACTACAGGTGACTGTGGGTTTTGTGTGCTTTGGGGGTACTAACTCTTCTCTAAATGAATAAATAGAAGGTCATATTGACTTGACGAGACAGGTAAGTAGGAATAACTTACAGGTTATCCCAGTGTGTTTTAGAGAAAAATAAAATGGCATTAGCTTTAGGTCGCATGATCCCCAGTCTCTCTCCAGTTAAAACCTAACAGGTTATTCACATTGATTGAAGATGTTATAGAGATGATGATTTAGGCAAATATGGGAAAATATCTTTTAAAAATACTTTTCAAAACAGTTTTGATACAAATAAAACCCAATATTTTTCTATTCTCCCTCATTAAAATATAAGGTCACTGGGAGTAAGGATTGCTTTATTCATTGAATTTGCATTCCCAGCATGTAATGCAGTACCTGGCACTTAGTAGGTGCTTATGTAATGCAGGTTGATTGTTTCTGGGGACAGTGTATTTCTTTGAGCCACAAAATACTATAGATTCCAATGAATTGACATTGAAACTTACCCAAAGGGCAATGGTATTTGTGAGCGCACTATAACACATTACAAATGAAGATCTATTCCTAAGAGTTAGTGTACACGATGTCATTAAAGAAATATGTGAAACCCCCCCCTCCCCAAAGAATGCTAGTCATGTAGTTATATTAAAGGATCACCAATGAAGGGTTCACATAGTCCTTTGGTATCCATGCAACATTAAGAAAATGAGAAATCTCCAGTGTATTATAGAGGATTAATGGGAAGGCATGGACAAAGTCATGCAGGGTGGGCAAATGTGGATGGGTTGTGATCTACAGATCTCTATTGCTATAGGGAATATCCACATCTATGACATTACAGATCCATCAAAAGAAATAAAACAATACTCTGTATTCTGAAATCCCTATTGCCACAACCAAAAAAAGAACTGGTTTTCTCTTTAGTCTGTAGGAACAAATATTTTAACAGTCAATAAAAACAACATGCTATGTGCAAGATCGGTAGCTGATCATACATATACCTTAAGTAGACAGTAGTGTGCCTCAAATTTTAATTTTACTACTATTGTCCAACATTTAGCACATCAAAGACTGGACATTCCAGTAGCTCTTTTTCCATGGAGAACAGTTGTAGAGGTAGAGTAAAGATGAGTGAAGAACTAGTGAAGATACTTGTAATGTAAACGCTTCAAAAACAATATTGTCAAACCAGCCATTCTCTCCTTCCCATTTCTGTCCCAGTCTGTCTCTGTTTCTCTCCCTTTCTCTCTGTGAGAGAAAGAGAGACACAGAAGGGGAGACACAGAGAAAGACAGAGAGAAAGGGAGAGAGAAAGAGAGAGACACAGAGAGAGAGGTTGGGTAATCAAAATTCATGCTATTTTCATCGGTCATTTGGAAATAGTTCTGCTAAGAACAGAACTATTGCTACCAAGAATTGAAGATGAATCTGCTAGGTCTTTAGCATTGTGTGAAATGTATTAATTAACCCAAATGCATATTGACTTCACATGAAATAGGCTTTGTGGGCACAGCAGCTTCAAGTTGACACAACTGCACTCAACATTATGCTAGAGAACAATTTTCCATAGATACTGCATGAATAAGAAATACCTTCCTGATGAAACGCTTACTTTTCAGCATGCCAGATTCTGTTTCAACACATGAAAAGCCAAAAGGTAAATTATTTTGAGCAGTTTTGAAATTGTTTAATGCTTCAGGATCACTTTTCTCTCTTCAAGGCCAATGCCTTTCAGTTTATCATCAACTCTATGCAATGCAGGACCATCGGCAAGGAAGGAATACCAAAATGCAGAATGCATTGAGGATTCAGGAACTGCAAAAATTAGAAAAGGAATTAATTTATGTCCCTCTAAAATAATGTCAAGTATTGAAAGCATAGATTTCTGAGCTCTATTCCAAATGTACAATGTGGTGTCAGTTAAACTGAGAATACATCCAAAAATTCAAAATGAAGACAAATTTTCCTTTAAAATGAGGGATGAGAAAAACATAGTATCACACAGGAGGCAACCTCAAAAAGACTTCCAAGGCCACAAAGAAGCATCTAGAACAAAGAAGGACCTTAGGAATCATCTAGTACAAGTATGTCATTTTACAAATGGAGAAACTAAGGATCAGTCAATTTACTAGGATTTGACCAAGGTCACAAAGATCATAAATAGCAGAGCCAGAATTATACCTATGTTCCACAAATTTGGAGTTCTTTCTTCCACACTGCACACTGCAATCTGAGTTATATACACAGAGGAAAGAAAATAATGGGAGGACAAGGGAAAGAGATGAGTCCTGGTTCTGGTCACTAAGCTTTGCTATTTTTACATCAGCCAGGTAAAACTGGTTATTTTGCAGAACTTTATTTCCCTTCTGCCTTCAAAGCCTAGAATAAACTTAAAAAGATGACAGAGAACGTAACAGAGTGCCTTCAAACAATGCACTATATTCTCTAGAATTTCTGAAATTAATGAGTTTTCGATTGGTGGTAAGAACCCCTTCTCCATTTTCCCATGGGTATGTAGGGGCCAGAGCCTTCTGATTGACTCCTAGTCTTAGAGCTCAAGGTTGTCCTCAAGTCAACTGGGCTAACTCTGTGCTTCGTAAGGAATTAGGGAACAAGTCCAGTGGGTATGAGTCCTTTCAAGCTGAAAGGAGGAGCCCTCTTCAGCTCACCCTTTAGAACAATACTGAGCTCCAGCCCCTAGGGTTACTGCAAGCAGAGATTGTTCTGGATCTAGGAGAATCCAGAAGAGGTACTGGTCCCTTCCTTCCCATTAGCTGTAGGAAGCAGTTCCCCACCCTGGCAGGAAGCACAAAGTCAAGTGAGAAGCTCCAACTAAGGCTTTTTAACATTGCTTCCATTATCTTCTGTTTAGGTCAAAGTCAACTAACACTTGTGAGTAATTCATAAAGTGCCTATACTCGGAGGTATTGCCAATCTCATTATCATTAATTTTTGCATATTTAACTACAGTTTTTAATTAGATTGTATTTTATTATTCATGCACATAATTTGAGCCTAACTCAGGCAGCTCTCTTGGAGAAGGGGAAAAAAAAAGGAAATTTGTCGGATTCAAAAGTTGATATTGGGGCGGTGCCATTATTTGACTGACAAGCCAAGGCAAGGCTGCAAGCCTGTAATGGCTTTCTTTTAATTTCACTAATAGCTATCATGTTATGTGCCTTTATAAATTTGTTAAATTCCTAGTACTGGGAGTTGTCTCTGTATGCGGTAACTGTAAATACTTTGCTGTGTTTGGCTTTCACATACAAACTGTTTGCTCAGGCTCCTTGATGTATTATTAAAATGGGTAATGGGCTCCTGGGATGCCATCTCGTTATATGCCTTCATTTGCAGAATAAACCATGCGTTGTTTTCATCTTTACTCATGATTGTTAATGGCATTGATGATGAGAGGGGTGTTTTTTTTTCCACTGCCTTTATCAGCACTGCTTTATTATGCAGGCAAAATAGCCGAGCTCCTGATTTTGTTTAAGGTTTTCAATTAGTCATTTGACTGAACACATCTGGTCCTGGCAGCTTTCCAGAGCTGGACTAGAGCTATTACTAGTTTACACCTGCTGAACCATGGCCATAAACCTCGAATAGGAATCAACTTAAATTGGCCTCTTAGATATGGTTGAAAAGTTGTAATGTTGTGGTGTTTTACTGCAGTGTCAGGAAGGTGCGAACTTTTCCCCCCTCCTCCCTCCTTCAAAGCAAAAAACTTGACACAATATCCTAGCTCACTCCAGTGACTCATTTATAGTTTTGTTATTAATGTCTGTTTACCCTTTTCCAGCCTCTTATGGCTTAATCGACTGAAGTTAAGTAGATAAGATGGTGTTTGTACAGTAGGAGGGGAAGGCTGGGTTTAACTGTGTTGGTAAATAGTGACTCCAGAGGAAATCTCTGCAGATGCCTTGGAATTATTCAGCTGCTGATTGGAATGGACCTCTCATTTCTTCAGCTCCATTGGGAATTGATTCTGGATGAAGCCAAGGATGGGATCCTCAAGCCAAAATCCAGGCATATAAACCTTTGGAAGGACCTTGCCTTAACTATCAAAAAAGAGCATGGGCTAAAATTCCTGCAAAACAAAATGTTCTCTTAATTGCCCTTCATACATGTATGCTAAAGGAAGAAAATACCCTGGACTTATCAGAAGTTCGCCTTTGTCTTCATTTCCTAGCTCCGTAGGGTAGGTGACTGGGCTGCCCAGAGCAGTAGCCAGGTCACAGAGAAAGCCACTCAAGTTTGGTTATTGGAGTTCAGGGAAGGTTCACGGAAGCAGCAACATTTCTGTTGGATCCAAGTAATTCACCAGGGACTGAAATGAAAACATTTCACTCACTGTGGGAAAATCCTGAACAACGGTTCAACTCACAGGATGACAAAAGATATTGGCGCCGAGGCTGGAAGTGAGGTGCTTGCCATGACACCATCTTAGCCCTGGGGATTAACCTTTTGATAATTTGATGATGGCTCCATCAATATATGGCCAACTAGGCTCAAAACTAACAAATGGCCATGCTTTCAGGCAAGAATTCTTACAATTTGATCTATTTGACTCTCTAATGAGATAACAGATATAAAAGGCTTTCCAAACCTTGAAGCATAATATAGATGTCAGTTATCATTATTATTAATGCAAATGTAATACTAAGGACCCCGGCTCCATTGCCTTAAGGCCAGGTATGTTACATTTTACCCCTCCCCAGGGATTTCCCATAGCTGTAAGGTAACTAAGGAATGTCTAGGCTCTCTGCAAATGACCCCAGCTCCTACTGATGTTGCTCTTTAAGTTGGAGGTGGGGGGAAGAGATCTCCTGCACCCTCATTCAGTCAGATTAACTTTCACTAAGGAATATCTGCTTCCAAAGGTATGATCACTAATATACAAATTTACTGCAGAATATCTAGGAAGCATAGTCCTTCAACCCTTCCCACCCCTACTCCCTCAGTCTTTGCCAAGGAGAAGGGAATTAGGTGAATAGCTCAGCTTGTTTCCTGTAGAGCCCAGTCCAAAATTCCACATCCCAAGCACCATCCCAGATCTAGTCCCAGGACACCTTTCCAGGGCTTCCCCAAAGGACTGCCTTCAGCTGCAAAATCCCACCTAAAATCCTGGCTCCATGTCTGCCATGGCTCAAAGTCCCAGTCCAGTATGCTGGCACCCAAAACAGAGAACAAATGAAAAAAAGACTAAAAATCAAAACACTCCAAGCCATGGGGCCTAAAAGAGAGGTTGGGGAGTAGAGAGGAAGATACTCCTCTCTCCTGATTCAGTTAATGGGGCCCTTGCTGCAAGGGGATGCTGTGCAAGATCTTCATCCTCTGGGTGCAGCAGGAAAGAGACAGACTGTTCCAATCTTATCAGGAAGACACAATCAAAGTAGGTCACATGTTTGCACAGCCAAGGAAGCAGAGTTCCTCCCTGTTAGGTGATTTGGACATGCTCATAGGACAATCCAATTTACACAAAAAACCCAATGAGGATGGTGGGAGGCTGCAATTTTCTTGTCCTTTTTTTCTCAGCCTATCAAAGGGATAGATAGAGTGCTGGATTTGGGTGTTAGGAAGACTTGAGTTTAAATCTTGCTTCAGATACTTCCCATTTGTGTGACTGAACAGATGACTTAACCTTCATCAGTCTCAATTTCTCCATGTAAAATGGGGATGATAAGAACATTTCCCTCAAGAGGTTGTTGTAAAGATCAGATGAGATAATATGTAAAGTGCTTTCCAAATCCTCAAACATTCTATAAATGTTAGTTGCTATTATCTCAGAGACCATTTAACAGACTTATAATAGGCATTCATTTGGTAATGCTTTCTATGGTTTCATGAAATTCTGTCTTTCCTGAGATAAGTTAAAAACCACATAGTCCTCTGGGAAGGAGGTATCTGACCAGTGCTTCCAAAATGAAGTCTGTATGCCTATGTATGCAGCATTTCCACAGTCTTACTCACACTCAAATCATAGCTCCAGAACGACCAGTCCCGCTAAAATTCTTAGAGCAGAGGTGTCCAATACGTGACACATGAGTCAACAACACTCCCTAGTGCAACCTTAACCAGATTAAAATGTAATTGAGAAATATTTAACAAGCTAAATAAAAATATAATAAAACAAAGATAATATTAATCTGTGGTTTTCTAAGTCAATATGTGGCCTACAGAGATCCCTTATGTACAGTTTCATCACAGTAGTTGAGTCTGACACTGTCTTAAACTATGTCTCACACAACAGGAGATAAGTGACCAAATTTTTTCAGTCTTTAATCTTGAAGAGCAGTAGCAGGTCCCTCCTGAATGTATACCCACACTCCCCCAGCCTATGGATGAATCTGTCTGGGGAAGACAGTGAAACCCCCATCTTGAAATGATTCACAGATTAAGCAGGAGATGTAAGAACCTCCCTGTAATTTGAGTACCCCTACAGGTACCACAAGAGGGATCAAGTCACACCTACAGCCATTCAGCAACTAATCACAATTACTTCTTGCTCATACCTGGGGACGCAGATCACCCAGCAGGAAGTATAAAGTAGGTTAGATGGCAAACAGCACTGGCCCTCAAGATCAAACTCACTTTGATGTTCCATCCACCATCTTCACGGTCTCATATAGTCAGGCTCCTAAATTCTAGACTTTGACATCTGCCTGGATGATCCAAGATCCTAGAGATCACGGTTCCATCACTCTTTTCCATCTTTGGGAAGTCTAGTCCATGTCTTTCTCTAAATCCTTCAGAGAGGAGTCATTAGATATTTTGGAGTTGTTTCCTCTGCATCCTTTTAATTTTGCAGCCTCTGGACTGTCCATCTATTAACCCTTCCTCCCAAAGCATGAGAAAGTCACCCTTTTCTGCCCATCTTCCTGATGATTTCTTTTATTTTACTTCTCACATGTAAGATAGCATTGATAATATAACGCAGCCTACTTACACCAGAGGAAGCAATAGCAATCTGCATATAGAATTGGCCTAAAATCTACTGGGTTGGCTTTGGAACCCTAGGTAAGTCACTTAACTTTTCAGTGCTATGAAGCAGAGGTATCAAACTCAAATAGAAATGGGGGCCATTAAATGATGTATTCCCAGTCCTTTTCACACTGCCTGGCACATAGTAAGCCTTTAATGAATACTTGTTGCCTGCCTCTTGCTCTCTTCTGCCCCAGGCATAGGCCTCTCAAGGCATTTTTAAGTGCAACCTGGTCACCCATAGCAGCAACTGTACAGATACCACTGGGAAGATCTCTGTCCCTACCCAATGCAGATCACCCTGTAGCTAGGGGCACCTCCAAGCTTTCTTTTGTCTTTTTATAACTGATGAGGAGGAAGGGGGAACTGCAGTGAAGTCTATTTCATACTACCATGCAAGGCCATTGCCTTTAAAAGATAGACAACATCCCATCAGTCTGGTGCCCAAGCCAGGATGGTGGGGCTCAGAGACAGAAGGTTTCATTTACTCTGAGAGGGTAGATGGAGGTGTATGCATTCACAGAAGATGAAAGGAGTATAGCCAACAAAGGGAAAATGAAATTTCCCTTGAGCTATTTGCCCTGGCTGACTAACCTGAACCTTCCTTCTAGGGATGAAGAGCTGCTCTGATGTTGAAAGCATCAAAGGCTGATCCCCTCAACTGAGCAGTCACTCACAGTCACTTGGCATGAGAGAATGCAGTGAGACCCCCTCCCTCACCATTTCAAAAGCTCAGAACCTAGGCACCATCCTTGTTTCCTTGGTAGCCAACTTCTCTCTCTTCTGTCAGAGGCAATACCTGACTCTTTTGCTGGCATCTGTCCTACCTTCTCATTTCCCATGGGTAGAGACCCTCATGACACATTGGCTTTATCCCTTCTATGCCCAAGCTCAAGTCCGGCTCAAGACCTGGAATTCAGTGGAAGAAGAGGATTAGAAACTAAATCAAGTACCATTTGTCATTCTCCTATCATATGTCTAGCACTTGTTTTCCCTGCTGTGGATAATACAGAGAGTCAGGGTGGTAAATGTTTAACAATCAGCTCTGCAATATATATATATATATATATATATATAATATATATATGAATTTAGTCTGTATTACTAATATTTTCCTCATCACTTTCCTAAGTCTAGATGATCAACAAAACAATAGATCAAGCCCTTATTTGTAGCATTTGCTCATTTCCAAGGTGTAAATGTTTATACTGAAATGTTAACAATGAGCTCTCAGGAGCTGATTTGAGCTGACTCCAACACAATCTACAAAAAAAAATGATTCAAACGTGTACAAAAAAAATGATTCAAACGTGTCCCCGTCACAAAGCTCCCCTCCAGTCTACTTAGGGAAGCAAAACTAACAAATGATACTAATGATAACAAAGGCAACTCAAATTTTTATTATGCTTTATGATTGCAAAACATTTTTCCCCAACTACTTTGTGAGTCAGGATTAGTGTGTGCGTGTTCATCCTTTGTTGCCGAAGAAGACCATGCCATCAGAGAAATAATGACATGACTTGCACTGACCCGGAATGAGGTAACTGGGGTTAAGTGACTTGTCCAAGGTCACACAGCTAGTAAGTGGTAAGGTGAGATTTGAACTCAGGTCCTCCTGACTCCTACACTGGTGCTCTATCCACTGTACCACCTAGCTACCCCTGAGTCAGGATAGGACAAGTAGGATTAACTCCTTAAGTTTTTGTGAGGGGTCAAATGAAGTGACATTTGTAAAGTGTCTAGTATAGAGCCTCACACACAGGAGGCACTTAAATGCTTATCATTCTCTTCCTTCCATTGGACAGATCAGAAAGCTGAGAGAAGCTAAGGGACTTTTCCAAGTTCTCTCAGCTAGTAAAGGCTTATGGCTCAGTCCTTGAAAATACACTTCGGAGAATAAACTCTTTAGATTATCTCCAGTCCCTTTCTAAGCCATACTTTCTCAGAGTAAGAGCCAGTGTGCTTTAAAGGCTTAAACAAAAAGCTTCCCCCACAATAACCTTGTGAAGTTGGTATTTATTATTCTCCTACTACATAGGCATCACAGTGATAGAGCACTGACCTAGAGTCAGGAAGCCTTCTCTCCCTGAGTTCAAATCCCACCTCAAACACTTGCTAGCTGTGTAACTCTGAGCATGTGATTCTGTTTGCCTCAATCTCCTCATTTGTAAAATAAGCTAGAGGAGGAAATGGCAAACCACTCCAGCATCTTTGCCAAGAAAACCCCAAAAGACACAAGTGAAATGACTGTACTGCATCCCTCAAATACATGGAGGTCTCAAATCCCTATCACTAAGGTCTGGTCGGTCTATCTGCCAGTATCATTATCCCATTTTTCAGATGAAATAACAATAGTTGAGACACAATAATCATTGGCATTTATATAGCACTACCTTTGTTTTCTAGACTTTTTCCAGCTTTACTCAAATATACATATTTCCCAGAATACTCTCTTAATTTCTCTGAATTCTCTCCTTCCTTAAAAAGAGAAAAACTTTATGGTGATGGCAATGTGTAACTATCTAGCCTTCCTTGATTTTTAAACTAAAACTGGTAACTATTAAGATTGGCTCAATATTTGTGGGAAAGCGCTCAATATAGCTACAATATCATAAAACAGCCTCGTGAGGTGAATAGTTCTACCAACAACAGAATTGATTTTTTCAAAGCAAAAGCACAATTCCCCTTTTTAATTAATAAACTCATCCAATCCTACTCTCCACCGCTAATGCCAACTACTAAGCCACACTAGCAGCTCTCTAAATCAAGTAAAAAGGAACTTCTCACAGGATACACCCACAAATGATAAGCAATTCCCAGGGCAGTGGAATCTTAATACATAAATTCATCCAGCAGCAGTTTGGTATCAACCAGCAAAAAACAGAAACAATGGGGACCAGCCAGTGATGGCTCTGGGTAGGTCAACAATCAAGGTTATCTATATTCAATTACTCCTATCTACCAACTTGCATAGCTGTCAGCTGATCCCAGCCCGAATGAAAGCTGGCCATGCACTCAGAAAGCAAATATAGTTTTAGAGGCAAGCCTCAAATTAGCTCCCTGGATGACTTGGCTTCCAACACATACCAAATATCTTTCAGCCTTTGGGCAGGGGAGACTTCTGCAAGAACTACTTTCGTGTCTAAATCTGGGGATCGTCTTATAAATCTTTGCTTCAAAAAGTAGGAAAGGACTGAAATTGCTCCTTAACCCTTGAAGACGATAAATTATATCACTTAACAATAGATAAACTTAGGACACTTTTCCTGTAGCCCAACCCTATTGTGAGCTAACTGCTAATCTACAACATTTCATCTTTCTGGTCCGTGCAGCTAAAAGACCTGCCTGTGGTGAAGACACAATAATTTGTTTTCTAACTGCTCCTCCGGAACCATATATCATGTGAGAAAACAAAGCCTCCCAACAACTGATATTTATCTATTTCCTCTATCTGTGTTCCTTTTACCACCAGTGCTGATGCAAGTCTGACATGTTTTCCTAGTGATGCTTCTATAGTCCTGGAAGGGAGAGGAGAAATCTCTTTTCATCTGTAGGCTGGAAGACGGAGGGAATCTACATTCCTGGAGAAAATGACAACGTTTGTTAGAGGGGCCAGAGAGAGTCCAACTCAATGCTGGATCTGCCTATGGTTTAAATCACTCTAGGATGCCCTGGTTCTCTCTGGCAGGGGCTTCTCAAGTGCAGGCACCATTTTTAGGTTGCTATTGAGATTTACCGACATGAAATGTCAGTGTTAATCAATGCCGAAGTAATTTCTAGATTAGCTTTGGAGGACCATAAATCACCAAAGCAGCAGTTAGCCAGCTTTGTTCTTCTGCTTTTGGAGCTAGTGGGGATAGGAAGAGGTGAGAAGGAGGGGGTCCACTTTTCTTTCTACCTCACCTCCTCCCATCTCACTCCACCCCCTTCAAATATTTGCTGTTGTGTTTCTGCCTGGCCATTTAAACTAATCACATGTCGGGAAGCTCTGACCCCAGTTTCACTTCTTTATCAGCCATTAAGGCTGAAATGATCAGTCTCACCTTAATGAGGCAGGGCCTCTGTCCAATTCCATTGGGCTGAAGTCATTATCAATCTCCTGCCTGTAATTTCCTAAGCCTGCAATTAACAGCATTCACAACTACTTCTGGATACGAAGACTTCATTTCATGTACGAAATCAGGGCTCATCAATTCATGAGTGGAATTTGAACTTTAACTTTATTTATTTATTTGGCAAATGGTAGAAGATAGGGTACCAAAAGAAGGAGCCTGGGAATGTCTGGAATACGTGAGAAATGGCATGAGTTCCTTATATACATAAAATAAGAATGTTTAGGCTAGGGTTCAACTGAAACCGGGAGATTTAAGTTCGGTTCTATCCTTGTGGTCAATCTCAGCCCCAGGTCTGACCCCCAAAACCCAAGGCTAATGGTGTATCCCTATCCTTATCCCTGACTGGTCCACTGGTCTTACATAGGATGAGAGTCCTCATCTCTGCAGCCTATAATGGCCACTTATTTTTATCATGGTGCTTAGTCTCCCCTTTAATATTCCACATATCATATTATGGGCAGGGATCACTTAGAGAGCTCTCTCTTGAGTCATACGGTAGTCTTCCTAGGAATCAACATCAGACAAATCTATAGTGACTGGGTTTGCTAAATGGAAAGTGGAGACATGAAACCCATAAGGAGAAGAAAAATTTGCCTCCCTCTCTTCCATACAGTCCTTGGCCTTTAGAGCCATATATCTCATCCACACTAGTCTATTACCCTAGAGAAGGAAGAATCTTGCAAGATCCAGCCTGACACATACTTCCCCCAGTGAAGACAACAATTCCCTATTCCTGAAAATTATCTTGAGACAAAATGTTAAAAAGAAAGGGAGGGGCTTGATTGGAGAAATGGTTAAAGATATCACAGCACGTGAATGTCATATAATATAACCATGTCATAAGATATAATGAATATTAAATATTCAGAGAAGTGTGGGAAAACTGACATAAACTGATGCAGAGTAAAGAAAGAAGAGCTAAGAAAATAATATACACAACAGACACAACAATGTAAATGGAAAGAACCACCAAAAAAAAAAAACTCACTAAACTGAACTGTGTATAATTATAATGGCCAAGCTTAGTTTCAGAGAAGAATTAAGAAAATATACTTCCTCCTTCATAGCAATGGGAAATTATAGGTGTGGAATATTGTGTATACTCTCAGACATGGCTGATATGTTGATTGGTTTTTGCTGAACTCCTTTCATCTTTCTGTTGAATTCTATACTAGAAGAAATGGCTTTCTAAGTAGGGGAGGGAATAGATTCAGACCGGAAGGTGATTTCATTTGCTAGCATCTATACACCTTAATGTGTATAAAGTACTTTATGTATTTTAAATTGCACCTAAATATTATTCTACCTGATTCTCAGGAAACTGAGATGGAGTGAGGTTACATGTTTTGCTCTTGGTCACCCAACTTGTAAATTACTGCAACAGTATATGAACTCAGGTCTTCTTAACACAAATTCTACCACATTTTCCACTGAATTTTAAATAGCACACACATACATAGAAAGCTCTGTGCTGGTGACCTTAAGTTCCAACTCCACAGGATAAAAGACAAGACATTTCTTGATAGGGATCCCCATCTTGAGACATTCTATCTGCCAAATCTGAACTTTGGGGGCTATTATATACCCCTTATCTACCTGGATTTTTCCCTTTTAAAAAAGCATTATATTACATTTTTGCTTGGTTACTTATGGTGCATCGGGCGTGTGACTGTGGTTAGGGATCTTCCAGAGAAGGCCCCAGATCAGGAAGCTGAATGATTTGACTACGTTAATACATCAACTCTTGCTAGTAAGAAGGCTTTCACCACCTCGTTTTGTGGGTGCTCCAGGCAGCAAAATTTCACCATGATGCATTTCTTATCTTCTCATGAAATTCACTTGTAATAGTCAGAAAACATCTGTCTTTGGGAAACATAAATAAAGCCTCATCCCAAGTACAAAAGAATGTCTTTATTATCCATTGCCAGCAGCTCAGTTTCTAAAGAAGTCTCATTTGACCATGAGTGGGAAGTCCTTTCAACCATGAGATGAGAAATGAGGAATTCTGGGCGAGAGACTGCAATTTTCAGAAAAGGAAGAGCCACTAGAGGGAAGAGAACTGAGCCATTTGGTAGTGAGGTGGTAGATCCCAAGTCAGCAAGGAAGAAAGGAAAGGAATAAACATTTATTAAATACCTACTGTGTACTAAGATCTTGACAAATATCTCATGTGAGCCTCACAGCAATCTTTAGAGAGATATTATTATTATCTCCATTTTACAGTTGAGGAAACAGAGGCAAAAAGGTTAAGTAACTTTCCCAGGGTCACATAGCTAGTAAGTGTCTGAAGCTATATTTGAATTTGGGTCTTCCTGAGTCCAAGCCAAGCATTCTATTTCTGTACCACCTAGCTTCAGAACCTTCTTCATTGCTGTGAAAAAGTACAGGGAGTAGAAAAAAGGTGAGAGTTTATTATTTCCCCTCTACAACTCATGGCAGAATAAGGCAAGAGCTGAGGGTGAAATTAAATGCGAAGACTTGCCCTGGTCTTAATTCAAATAGGGGAAGGTAGACCCTGCAAGCAAACACAAGCGTCTTTATCAAATGGCAAGACAAGACTACAAGAACCTTCTGCATATGTTGCGTTTCTGAATAATTCTCCAGACTAAAAGGAAGCTCACATGAAATCTATTGACATTAAAAGAAAAATCATATTGGTTAGGGCTAGGGCTAGGGGGAGAAGGAAGGGGAGATTTACTGACAGCATCTTTGCGGATTGCTCTCTCTAAACTCCAAAGCAGAACTACCTCACCTTCTGCCCCACCCGATAAAACGAGTGGCAAATATAATTACTTCCACTGGCTAATCAATAGTGGATTGCTTCTGGCCTCTGTTTGTTCAATATCAGTGTCTGAAATCACTGAATCTTGATACTTACCTCAAGATGCCAATTTCTGTTTAATGTCAGATAAACCACATTTATCACTCCACCCACTAATGAGATTTTATTGTGTTGTTAATAATATGCATTTTTTTAGAAAAATGTTTTCTCCTAATGTAACATGAAACATGAGGTTGGAATGTTCCGAAGTTCCCAATCATCTGAACTCCCAATAGCCAATTGAACAACCCAAATCAATGTTATATTAAGCAACCTTATAAAGTGATTATGGAAGTTGAGAGACAACCAACTGGTAGACAAGGAGAAAATATTTCCAATTGATTTTTATAAGAGAATGAATTAAAGAGGAGCCCCTTAGTCACATTATTAGAAGTCCATTCGGTGCAACTTCACCAGCCTCATTCTCCTCAAATCTATACTTGCTCCTTGGCCTGAGTTTCTGCCAAGACTACCCAAAGTGCACAGGGCAGAATCTGGGACTCGAATGCACAGCCATCTCAGCTCTTGTACATATGCCAGCAAAACAACAGACTTCAGCAGAAGAAGTATACACCAATAAATTATTTTCATTGGAAACACATTGAGAGAGCCATACACATGGCCAGAGAATGGGGCTAGTGAGCCTGCCACTTAGAGTTCATCTGTACACATGATAAACCCTGGCTAACTAGCCTGCTTTTCAGAGAACTGTCTTGATGTCAAATCCCAGGCCAGCAAACTCCAGGGAATTTAGCATGTAGCACAAAACAAAAACAGCTGCGAGGGAAACTCATATGACTAGGAGAGGTGCCATGGAGTAATTAACAGGCAGAAGTTTTCTTGATCTGGAAAATCACATTTATTTTAATTGCTGCACTCTGATATTCCTATAAAGAATTTGGCCCATACCTCACTTCCCCCCGCTCCTTATTAGATATACCATTTAGCTTTGGAACAACGGACTCATCCACTCCTTTGTTCCAGGTTTTTCATTGCTCTCAAATGAATGGCATTTGATGAGAGAAGATTGTTTATAAATATGTATTGTAATTCGAACAATCTCATAAACCATTCTAATTTTCTCCTTACATAATTAATTGACCAATCATTTAATCTGCAATAAGGTAAATTTCTTAACCTGAAGGTCCCCACACGCATGGAAATTCCATCTGCAGCTCTGTAGGACAAATTCACAAAGAAAACATGCAATATTTTTCTGTGGATCCATATGAAAACATGTTGAGTTCTCATTAGGAGATGATTGTTTTCACTCCTGCCAGTTACTTCTGAGGGAGATAGAGGTAGGGGGTTGTGGGAGGAGGCAGGGACCGGTTTAAGGCCATCATACATATTATTGTTCAGTAGTTTCATTCGTGTCCAACTTTCCATGACCCCATTTGGGATTTTCTTAGCAAAGATACTACAGTGATTTGCCATTTCCTTCCCCCAGATCATTTTGCAGATGAAGAAACTCAGCAAACAGGGTTAAGTAACTTGCTTAGGGTCACACAGCTAGTGTCTGAGGATGGATTAGAACTCAGGAAGATAAGTCTTCCTGACTCAAAGTTGGAAGGGGAGAAGGAGGGGTGGCAGGGTGGGGATGTATCCACCATGCCACCT
This sequence comes from Bettongia penicillata ogilbyi, assembly GCA_023548195.1. Lineage (NCBI taxonomy): Eukaryota > Metazoa > Chordata > Mammalia > Diprotodontia > Potoroidae > Bettongia > Bettongia penicillata. Next base: position 20,206,985 of record JAJHZJ010000198.1, on the reverse strand, counting down.
GGCTGCCCATACTTATATATATTCATACATATACATAAATACATATATATGGATACACATATATGCAGATACACACAATACACATATACATAAACAGATACAGATATACATGTACACATAAATATTTAAAGATATATGCAGTTACATACATATACATACATATGAATACATATATAGTGCATATACAATGCACACACATGCAGATGCATATACACACATTTGTCAATACATATACACATATATACAGATACATACACATTTATGCAGATACACAGATATATATGTTTATAGATATATACACATGTGTAGTTATATGCATTTATACACAATCTCAATATATGTTACACACATATTTATATACATTTACAAATACAAAGATATACAGATATCTACATACCCATACATATATACATACATAAGTACACATTTACATATATACAGATAAATGTATATGCACATACGTAGGCATATCCATATACATACATAGACAAATACATATATAGAGATACATACACATACCTACATAGATATACACATATACATTTACAATGCACACATCTATACATACACATACACATATACTACAGTCTCAAAGAATAAGAAATAAGTATCACTCAGGGCAATGGAAAGATACATGATGGGAGTGAGCAGGTAGCAACACATTGCAAATGAGGAAGCATGAGAAAGTGGAGTTAAGGATGTCCTCACAGATATAATCAAAAAAGAAGATGGAATGATCCCATGTTGAGAGAAAGGAATACTATTGGACAGTTTTGTGTTCCATTAGTATCTGTAGGATGTCAAGAGAAACTGAGGAAGGCCCCCAGAACTTTGACTCTTGTCGTGAACATGGACTGGAAAGGCACAAGCTGCTGCTTATATATGGATAAATTTGCACTCTGTTGTAGAGAATACCCACATGGATGAAATTACGTAGCACTGAGACTTTTGAATGATCCCATACCTAGAACATGCAGTTTATATACTACCCAATCCCCTGGCTATATCAGGTGCCTGTCTGCTCACAGAAATTCATAGATGGATGTGTAGTATACATCTCAGAGGGTGTGTATGTGTCTGTGCTACTGCATACTCAAGAAACTCTTCAACTTCAATCTCCTTGTACTAGGTTCCTGATGGAGACTGTGTCTGTGACTGTATGAAGACAATTCAACAAGCCTTTTCTAAGGATCTACTGTGTATATGCAACTATGCAACGTAGTTCAATCTTTTCAAGTTTATATTTTTTTCCAGAAGTAGAATATTTAATGAAACAGAAATTGGTCAAATTGTTTATTATAATCAAATGACTAAATGACCAAACGACTCCCAAACCCTTCACCCTTCACCCTTCATCCAGTTATCTTGGTGTTGTGGAGAGAGCTAGAAAATCATCCTGGGGAAAACAGGAGGACAAGGAAATGACAGCATCACACAATTCTGAAAATAATGCATGGTATGGAAAATTTGGGAAATGGATGCATGGGTCCTTTGGGGGGAGATTTGCAAGTGGTATCTGTTTTCCCATTACCCTCAATTATGATCAAATATTTAGAGAAGCCTGAACTGAAAATGAATACTTTCTTTCAGGGAGAAATCAAAGGGTGAACAATTCAATTTGGCAGCAAGGTCCCAGCCGCCATTTGGTGGTGGTATGGGACTCCAGCAAAGGGAGCGATCACTACAGGCATAATTTACTTGCGATTAAGAATCTGTCTGAATTCCAGCTACAGGCCAAGTGGCCATTAGCAAAAAACAGCTTTCCCTCTTGCTCATTTGTTTTCCATGTGTGTTTCTGTTCTCATCCAAATCCTGCCCACAAATGTCTCAGTCCTCCTCATGAATCCCACGTGGAGACAGCACCAGCATGAAACTGCTAAAGGAACAGAGTGAGCTTTAGGGGATGAAAACACAAGCAATCAAAAAAGCCCAATAATGGTGCTCCAATCATCTAAAAATGAGGCTGTGATTGATTGATGTTATTTGGGGTTGCCTGCAATAAACACGGATTGGGATGGGGGAGGACCTGGAAGGAGAAGGTACAAAAACAAAACCAGAATTCATGGGCTGGAGCAGATATTCATGTGTAAATTATCCTAAGTGGGGTAACTTAATAGCAAAGTGGGTAGCTTTTAATATTGTGGCCATTAAGAAAATAACGTTAATATGAGACACATGTGAATGCAGGCATGAGTCCCCTGAGCTCCCCAACCAATATTGGCTCAGCCTCAGGGATGGGGCTGAGAACCCTGGACTCTGGCACACACAGTTGTGCTTAGTTTAGAGGTCAGAATCTACTAATGTAATTTTCCACCTAAAAAGGCGAATCCATGTGTTTCCAATGACACATTTGGAGGTTTGGTCTGTGCCCCTTAGATCACAGAACCCATAGTATGTCAGAACTGAAAATGGACCATAGAGCTCAAATAGAGGAAACTGAAGCCCAGAGAAGTGAGTTGCCCAAGGTCACACAGTCAGTTTACTACAGGTAGAACCCAAGGAAGATGAAGGTGTGTTTTTGTTTTTGTTTTTTCCCGTGGGCATCATCCCACGCAAACTAGACAGCCCATTCCTGCAAATGACTCGCAAGTGTGGTGCATTTAGTGGAAGAGTTGAATTCTGCTAATGTCGTGTTTCAAATTGTAAAAGGCCATTATTAGTAATTTGCATTTACTTATTGGAACATTACCCAATAAACCAAAAACACGTGTTAAAACACAAGCCACGTTAGCAAGGGCAGGAAAAGAAAGATGTTTCTGGGACTTTAAAAAAAAATCATTTCAGAGAAGCAGAGTTTCAAAAGAGAGGTTCCGTTGCAGATAATTAGGGTCTCTTTTTTCCTGTGACCTTGTATCCGGGCATAGCCAGAGCACTAGACTGAACATGGATATTTAAGCCCAGTTCTCTCATTGATGCCCCCTCAAACAGTATTCTGCTCTCTGCCCGAAAAACACAATGCCCTGGGCTCCCCACAAAGAACATCTCCCTGAATAATTGGCAGGAACAATCCAGTGGCTCTCAGTTCTCCTTCCCAGGGATCAAGATCTGGGCCATGCAGCCCTGACTGAATTCCAAAGCCTCATCCATTCCGATGGCAAGAGATGAACAACAGGGCAGTAGAGGACTGCCTGGCAAGCTAAGTATCTGTGCCATGTCAGCTTGGAATACATTGGGAGAGTGACTGGAATGAGTGTAGGGAGGGGGGAGAAAACAGGGAAAAAACACATGGCTAATGTCCTTGAATCTATGGAGAAATAAGGGTGGGTGAGGGTGGAGAAGAGTCCAGAGCTTCCCAGCTCCACCTTTTCCTGAGCTTCTGGAGTCTTGGCCCCAGAAGGCCTAGAAAACCCATCACAGGTGATCTGCAAAGCCCCCATCATGCCTCAGACTCTAAGTAGCTACATATACTAGGCATCATGCTAAGTAAACAGGTGAATTTAAAATCAAAAGTAAAACAGCCCTTGCCCTGCAAGAGTTTCCATTTTGTGGGAGGGGGGGAGGAGAGAGAGAAGGAAAGAGAGAGAGAGAGAGGGACAAAGACAGAGACAGAGAAACAGGGACACAAAACAGTAACTACCATTTATCTAATAATTAAAGGTTTATAAGGAACTTTCCATGTGTTATCTCACCTGGAGTAAGAAAGACCTGAGTTCAAATTTGACCTCAGACAATTACTAGCTATGTGACCCTGGGCAAGTCACTTAAACTTGTTTTCCTCAGTTTCCCCATCTGTAAAATGAGCTGGAGAAATAAATGGCCAAACATCCCAGTATCTTTGCCAAGAAAACCCCAAATGGGGTCACAGTCAGACATAACAAATGACTAAACAAAACCAAAACCTCTCATTTGCTCCTATGATTATTGCCCATTTTACTGAGACTGAGAAAGTTTCACTGATTTGCCTGGAGCCACATGGCTAATAGCTGTTTGAGGCAGCATTCGAACTCCAGCTTCCCTGACTCCATGTCTTGTGCTCTATCCACTGTACCACCTACCTGCCTCTCACACAAATAAGTATATAAAAAATAAATGCTAGGTCACTTGGGGGTAAGGAACCAGTAAAGATCTAAAGTAGGAACTTGGTCTGAATTTTGAAATGGATAAGGGATTCTAAATTGCAAACGTAAGGAGGGAGAACCCTCCAATCTGTCCTAATCTAGGTAGTATGTCAACTCAGAAATAAAATTCTTGCATTAAAAAATAAAATAAAATAAATAAAGGTAATCTGCCCTCTCTCCTTCCCACTCTACCAGAACCCCACAATAATTTTGAAATGTTCCCCTAGAAGCTCTGGACCAGACATTGGCAAAGCTTCTTCTCCTTAATTTAATGGAGGCATGCCAAGCAGTTTAAAAGCTTTAGTTGCAAATCAAGGGGAAGAAGTGAGACCACAACAGAACAAGGGGCAGAACACGATCAAATTGCTGAATTCACAGCATTACAAGTCTTCACCCTCACCTGATCTGAGGCTCTGTGGTGTGCTTAAAAGAGTATGCAACACTTTTGGTCACATCTCAGTGAGAATCATGGTTCTCCTAATTACTACCTGTGTAAACTTAGGCAACCCATCTTCCCTCTCTAGGACTCAGTTTTCTCACCTGTAAAAGGACAGGAGTATTGAACTAGACGAGTGATGTTAAACTCAACTAGAAAAGGGCAGCACTAAACTGTACTGACTTAGAAACCACAGATTAACTTTATCTCTGTTCTACTGCATTTTTATTTCTTTTGCTAAATATTTCTCAATTTCATTTTAATCTGGTTCAGGCTTTACTCAGGGCCTGGCCCTGTATCTGACACCTCGGGATTAAATGACCTCTAGGCCCCTTCTATCTCGAAATCCTCTTATCCTGCCTCTAAAGTTTCTCTGCCTCGAGACTAAATAGTAGAGTGAAGGAGTAGGGAACCTGTGGCCTGGAGGCTACATGTGGCCTTGTAGGTCCTTAAGTGCATCCCTTTGACTGAATCCAATTCAACTGAGGATCCAGAGGACCACATCTGGCCTTCAGGCCACAGGTTCTCCACCTCTGGTAGTATATAGCATATACATCTGTATGTATATTTGTGTGCGTGCATACATATATACATGTACAATATATATATTATAAAGTCCTAGACTTAGAATCTGAAAGGTCTGGGTTCGAATCCTTCTTCAAATTTTTAATAACTATGTGATCGTGGGTAAGACACCAGACCTCTCTGGGCTTCTATTTCTTCATCTGTAAAATGAGCAGGGAGGGCTGAATGATCTCTAAGATTCTTTCCAACTCAAAAGCTATGTTCCTCTGAACCAAGGTCTTTATCTGAGGGAGTTAGGAACCTAGCATTCTCCCTAGGGGCACAAAATAGTAAAAGCATACTAAGCTCCTTCATGTCCTCAGTGTTCTAATTAATGCAATGACAAAGAACCAGGTCATTTCAAAGGATCAATGAGAGAGCCTATGGTACCCACCTTCTAACAGAAAGGTGACAGATTAAGAATGAGAATAAAACAAATTTTGGATACGTATCTGTTACAGAGTTATGCTTGAGCTCTTTTTGTGGTGGCAAAGAACTGGAAATTGAGGGAATGCCCCTCAGTTGGGGAATGACTGAACAACTTGTGATGAATGAATGGAATGGAATACTATTGTGCTGTAAGAAATCACAAATAGGAGAACTTCAGAAAACCTGGAAAGACTTACATGAACTGATTTAAATTGAAGTGAACAGAACCAGAACATTATATATAGTAACAGCAATATTATACAATGAAGAACTGTATAGGACTTAACCATTCTCAACAATGCAATGATCCAAGACAATCCCAAAGGACTCATGATGAAAAATGCTATCTACCTCCAGAGAAAGGATTGGTGTTGTTTGAATACAGGCTGAAGTATACTATTTTGCTTCCTTCCTTCCTTCCTTTCTTTTTCTTTCCTTTCTTCCTTTTTTCTTCCTTTCTTTCTCTTGTTTGAGTCTTCTTGCACAAAATGACTAATATAGAAATATTTTACATGATTACACACATATAATCCATATCAGATTGCTTACCATTTCAGGAAAGGGGGAGAAAAGGAAGGGAGGGGAAAAATTTAGAATTCAAGACTTTAAAAAGAAATTAATTGTTTTTATATGTAATTGGGGATGAATAAAATATTATTTTAAAAAATCAAACAAAGGTTTTTCTCATTAACTGAAAAAAAGTTAATTTTTTAAAAAAGCTTAAGTCTTTCATCTCCAGCTACCATATTAAACCAGCCAAGACCTGATCCCCATGCTTTCATTTGCTATGCTTTTTTAAACCTTGAGTTCTAACCAGAACCACAGGTGGTTCACCAACTAGCACTCGGAACTCACTGAATTTCTTTTCTAGTTTTATAGTTTAAGCCTCTTCTAGCATCTCCCACCAAATGTCAACCGTCAACAGACTTTAATTCCTAAACTATCTAAAGAATTGTAAGGACTCATTGGGTCCAATTAATATTTCATACCTCTCTATTCGAGGCAGTCCAATTGCCATTCTACTTCCCTATGATCTCAAGTTATTAAGTCATCAATCTAATGGCTCTCACTGTAATGGGAAACCTATTCTATGTACACAACTCTCCATCTCTCCCTCTCCATTCCTTTGCACTGATCATTCCTCCTCCCTAGAACTCACTTCCTCCTGGCCTTCAGCTCTCAGAACCTCTGGTCTTCTTCAAGTATCAGTTCAAGGACCACTTTCTACAAGAAGCCTTTCCAGCCTCCTTCTTCCCCAAAGCTGCAAGTGCCCTCTCTCCCCAAACTGTCTTACATTCCTTATGTATACATAGATAGACAGACAAACAGATAGACAGACAGATAGATGTATATGGATAGATGCATATTTATTCCATACATATCCTATATATGTATATTTGTTCTATATATATTAGCATATATATAGAACACACAGTGCATATATATATATATATATATATGCTAATGTATCTTTTTCTTAATACTCTCCCTCAATAGAATTAAGTCTTCTGAAGGCAGGGATTATTTCACTTTTACTTTCATATCCCCAGCACATAACAGTGCCTAGCACATTGCAGACACTTAGAAAATGTTTTTAAGTTGATTGATTTTCCAGTTCTTTAAATATACAGTAATAGTACAGTGTCCATGACAATAATAAAGCGGCCACTTCAGTACAGAACCCTGCCAGGAACATTTGCTGGGAATCTAAGAAACAACTCTGACTTCTCCCCTACACAGCACCTGCCCCCAGTGACTCTGAGACTACTCGTTATATACCTCTCAGGTCTGCTTTCTATTTTTGGTCTCTCTTCCCCCTTGATGCCCCTGGTCTACTTTCAGGACTGAAACACATGCCACTTGGGGTATCTTCTTCCAAGGTGCTGCCTGTGGATTTGAAGGTTTTCACAAGGCATCTGGCCCTTCCATTTCTCTTGCCTGTTTCCAGCCACTGACCCTCACTCTGACAACTCTATGACTTCAGAGAAAGCCCAGTAGACAAAGCTCTCTTGTTTACATTAATCCCTGCCCTGCCCCGGACATTGGGAGTTATAGAGAAATCTTGGAGCATTAGAGCTAGAAGGGGCCCTCACGACCAGATAGTATTACCCACTTAATTTTACAGAGAATTATAGAATGATCATAGGTAATTTTTAAATTGATGCTTTTTTAAAAAATAACACCATCATGTAGTTATGCATAGTTCAACAGAACCTTCTCTTGGAACCAACACAATTTTTTTAAACCAAACTGGGATTGCATCAGTGTAATGCAAGCGTCTTTAATATTTTTTGTGTCTTGGGCCCCTTGGGTGGTTTAGTGAAATGTTTGGACTACTCAGAATATTTTTAAATGCATAAATAAAAACAAAACTAAGCCAACTATATTAAAACAAATTTTAAAAATTTCCCATTCAAGTTCAGCGATCCTTTGAAATCTAGACTTCTCGGGAAATCTGTGGACCTCAGGCTACAAACCTCTGGGATTGGAAGTTCTAAGTGAGGCATGTCTTCCTGCAACATAGATCAGCATTTTCTTTGCAATCTAAGAGTCTTACAGAATTGCAGGGAATACTGAATCAATGACTTTTATCAGGGTCATGCAGTCAGGCAGAAGTAGGGATTAAGCCTAGGTCTTCCTAATTCCTAAATCATCTCTCTAGCCATTTTACTCTGCTGCATCTCAAAAAAAAAAGAAAAATAACTGGGCAAAATAAATCACCAACATTTTCCATACCTCACAACCTTATTCTTCACCTGCAATCCCTCTACCACCTCTGCACCAAGAGGAGAGAGGCCAATTCTACCATCTGTTTTCTAAAGTCAAGGCTGATGACTTGTATTGATCAGAGTTCTAACGTCTTGTAGTATAATTTTCTTTCATACTATTGTAGCAATTGGATAAATTGCTTTCTTGGTTCTGCTTACTTTGCTCTGAATCAGTTCCCACGTTTCTCTAAATTCTTCATCAGGCTGTTATGAATATGTGTGACGTTTTTTGTTTTAGAACTCTTTGAGGAATATATATTTTAAAAAAAAACGCATCATGGCATAGGATCAAAGGATTTGTACAGTTGAGTGAGTTTTCTAATATAGATCCAAATTGTTTTCCAGAATGATTAGGTCAGCTCTACCAATAGTGAAGTGACTGGGGGAAGGAGCTTTGGAGTCCATCTAGAACAACACTCTCCTCATAGCACCAACCCAACCTCATTCCCTTTTCCTTCCCTTAGAAACAGCTAGATGGTATAGTAGATAAAGCACTGGGCATGGAATTAGAAAAATCTGAGTTCAAATCAAGCCCCAGACACCTACTAACTGTGTGACCCTGGGTAGGTCATTTAACCTCATCTCAGTTTGTTTTCAGGCATGTCTGACTCTTAGTGACCACATTGGGTTTTTTTTGGCAAACATACTGGAATGGTTTGCTTTCTCTAGTTCATTTTAGAGACGAGGAAACTAAAGCAAATAGGGGTAAGGATGTTCCCAGGATCACACAGCTAGTAAGTATCTGAAGACAGATTTGAATTCAGAAGGATGAATCTTCTTTATTCCAAGCCTGGCACTCTATCCACTGTGCCACCTAGCTGCCCCTGTTCATCTGTAAAATAGGGATAATAAAATGAGGATATGAATGGCACCTACCTCCCAGGAGTGTTGTAAAGATCAGAGAAAATAATTGTAAAGTGCTTAGTACAGTACCTGGCATGTAGGAAACACCATATAAATATTAGCTGTTATCATTCTTTTACATTTTATTGTTTTGGTTGTTTTAGAGATGAAGAGACTGTTAGAAAAGCTGTGACTTGACTAAAGTCATAGAATAAATGACAGGGTTATGATTTTAATCCATGACCAAAGCCAAGGTTCTTTGGAAAAGCAACTTGTCCAAGAGTCATGTAACTAAGTTAGTGGCAAACCCCGTCAAGAACTCACCTCTTCTGCTTACTACTTGTGGGACCTTGGCCAAGTCATTTACTTCTCAGGGCCCCAATTCCCTCATCTGTAACAATGAGTGAGTTGGAGTAAATGGCTTCTGAGTTCCCTTGTAGCTCTAGAACTGTCACATTAGGATCTCTTGATGTCTGCTTCAATGTACTAGGTCTTTTTTTTTTTCCCTGAAAGGGGCATAGTGACAAATTCCAGGAAGAGAGGGGAAGGCTTCAGAGGGACTGGGGGTGGAGGTTTAGAAGGAGACATTCCCCTAAATGGAGCAGATTCTGTACCAAATATTTGTTGGTCCTTTTCCCCTCAGCCATATATTTCCCCAGATTTTATGGTTACCATCAATCTCTGCTGTAGTCACTGTAGATTTAGAATAACAGTGTCAAGGGATTTTTTTTCCTTTGGCAAAAAGGGCCTGAAATCTGGTTTTTAATGCTTTTCCCTGGGTGGACGTTTCAGTGCCTTTTTTTTTTGTACTTATTTCTATGTTGTTCTGTAACAGACTCTAAGTCTTTCTTGTCTGAATGTTCATCCTTTCTTTCCAATGAGGCTGCTTCCTGAAGGGTTGAGGAGACCACAATCCCTGGCTTCCACTTGGACCTTGGATTCTATATGCAGCACCTGTGCCCACTGATACGTGTTCAGAACTTTTTTTTTCAGATTTTTCAGTTTCAGAAACTCATACCACAGAAGTAGACATCCAGACATATAAAGGGGACACCTGGTTCTGGGTAGCAGCCAAGGACCTCATTCCATCTCCTTAATATGAGGCAAATGTAATACTCATACTTTCCTTACCTGATTTTCTTTTTAAAAATCCAATTTAGAAATAGAATTCTTGCTGATACAGTCATAAGTGAAAGAAGAAGAAAGCATAAAATTATTTTCAGTCCTTTATTCCTACAGGTATAAAGACAAGCTGACTATGAGACTTTTATTTCCAAGCTTTGCCAATGTAACCAAGGCACCATGTGCTACTACTAGCTTTAGTTTCATGGATAGGAAGAACATAGAAATTAGACAGAAGTAGAAGGCACTTTAGAACCCCTATATTGGTCTAATGGTAGCCATCTCTAGAGTGGGGTAGAATAGAGGGAAGAAAAAAGGGGGGGAAGAAATTTACATGATAATTTCATTATATATTTAAAAGGAATAGCTAGTTGTACATAACAGATTTGCAGTTTCACATACGATCATCTTTTTTATTATACTATATTATGGAAATGCTTGTTTAAATAAAAATTAAATTAAGTATAAAATAAATAAATGTAGGGGGAATAAACCCTCTATTCCAACCCATTCATTTTACAGAAGTGAAGAAGTGAAATTATTTACTCAAGGTCACCCAAGCAGTAAATAATAATAATAATAATACACAACTATTAAATATTCCTTCTCTCTGAGATTTCCTTCTATTTTCTAATGACAGCCATCTCTAGAGGGGGGAAAGGGTAGAGGGAAGAAAAAAAAGGGAAACAAGAAATTTACACGATAATTTCATTATGTATTTAAAAGGAATAGCTAGTTGTACATAACAGATTTACAATTTCATATGCCATCACACATATATGTATATAGTAGATTATATGTGTATACTCTATGTACATAGCTACTACATAAACATATACATACACACATACACATATACATATACATATATAGTTATTGGGTCAGCTAGGTTAGAGTGCAGTGCTTTGAGTCAATAAGACCTAAATTCAAATTTGGCCTTAGATGCTATTAGCTGCGTGACCCTGGGCAAGTCATTCAACTCTGCTGGCCTCAGTTTCCTCTTCTGTAAAATGAGCTAGAGAAGAAAATGGCAAACCGCTCCAGTATCTTTGCCAAGAAAATCCCAAATGGGGTCACAAAGAGTCACACATGACTGAAACAACTGAACAACAACAGATAGTTATTAAACTATATATATAATTATATGTATATGGTTATTAGAATTATTTATGAGCTCCTTGAGGGAAAAGAACATGTTTTTACCTTTTTTCATGACTCGAGTTCAACTCAGTGCCTGGCACATAATATGCGCTTTATAAATGCTTGCTAACTGACTGACATTGCCATTAGGGTTTGCAAATAAGAAAAAGTCATGGTATAGTGGATAGAGCTAACTCTGGAGCCAGGAAAACCAGATTTACCTCTGATGAGCACTGGTTGTGTGGCTCTATGCAAGTCACTTAACATCTCAGTGTGCCTCAGACAACTCTCTAAGACTAGGTACAGAAGAGATGTTACTTGGGTAGAAGAAATTCCCTCCCTGGGAATTCTCTACACAGAAATCACAGTCTAATAAAAAAAAATACTTAGAAAGGTTTGAAAAATGCTTTACATATATTATCTCCATTTTACAGATAAGGAAACTGAGGCTGAGGGAGTTTAAGTGATTTGCCCAGTCACACAGCTCATGTGTTCAGTCTTCCTAATTCTGACTCCATTCTCTCCACTGTGTCACACCGCCTCCAAGAAACAGCAAAGCCTCAGACTCCATAAACAATGCCCTCTCCTCCATTTGCTACCTTCTCATGATCAATCAGTATTTTAAAAAATTCATGGAGCACAACTTTATTTAATGGCACTGTAGTCATTTGAATAGGAATGTCTGTGTTTGTCTCCCCTCCAATCTCCAACAATGGGTGGACTGGAGTGACATCTGCAAGATTATAACAGAGGTCTTCTCCAATGAAGGAGTACCAGAGGACCTGCGTTCAAATCCCAGTTCTGATGCTTAGTGCCTTACGTGACTATAGGCAAACAACTTAACCCCTCTGGGCCTTAGCTCCCTCACCTATAAAAGAAGCATATTACCCTAAATGAACCATGAGGTTCCTTCCAACTCTATGTCTATGATCCCATGAACACACCACACACACACACACACACACACACACCATGCACAATGAGATTTATGGCTACAAAAGGCTTCTCTTTGGACAGAAACCAGCCTTAGATCATGATCCAGTCCTCTAAGGTTAAATCCTCTCAGCAGGGAAAGTCTGTGCTTTACAAGCTCTCTCCATTTTATTAACCAGAAGGCTGGGATGTGAAATGTGGGTTTACGGTACCAGTTACAGGCTGGTAGTATCTGAGAGCAAAGCCTTTCCTCCTTGAACATGCCTGAAGGCCATGCCAAGGCTACCAGATGGGCTGTAAAATCTTTGCAAACAGCTGCATTCAAAGCACAGCCTACTACTGAAGTTGTAAGATCATTTTATTGAAAGTATTGTCAAATGGAGCTTTTCAGACTAAAAATAAAATGTTTTTAAACTCACACAAAATCAGTATCTGACCCAGCAAATACTGTTTCCTGGGCCCAAGCCTGAAAGAATATAATTCCTTCCTTGGCTTCCTGCAACCAGGATCTTAAGACCATGTGAAGGCCAGACTTTGATGGACAGTAGTAGTTTATGCTTTGGAGGCGGGAGAATGGGTGTTTCTAGTGGGACACAGAAGGTCTATTGACTCAATCAACCAATGAACATTTACTAAGTGCTTACTTTGTGCAACACTGCAACAAAGATAAAAGAGATGTAGTCCCTATTCTCAAGGAGCTTTCCTAATTCCAATTTTTACTATAGGAAACAACATGAATACACACCATATGAAGGATTAGTTAAGGCCCTCCTATAGACCACACAGCCCCTCCCCAGGACCAGATTCTAACCCCAACTCCAGCCACCAACAAGGGCACTCACCCTGAATTTTATTCTCCAGTAGTGTTCTCCAAGTCAAGTAACAAGCTTTTATTAAATATCAACTAGGTGGCTGGCACTTTGTTAGGTTCTGGGGAAACACAGACAAAAGTAGAAACATGATCATAGGATTTTTGAGCTGCAGGAGGCCTTAGAGCCTCTAGGTATCATAGTAGATAGAGTGCTGGAATTGGGGTCAAAAAGACCTGAGTTCCAGCCCAGGAAGCACAGAGCATAGCACAGCCCAGGAAGCTCGGAGCACAGCCTGGGGCAGGCATGCAGGGCAGCAGGGACAAGACTTGGAACAGGCTTCAGCGAACCACTGGTAGTAACAGTTCTCAGACTGCTCAACCCACAAATGCCAGGGACAGTTTCAAAGGTCAGTGGGAAGGCTCCTTCACTCAGGAGAGGGGAGTGTGTTCTGGACCCCTGGTAGCAGCCACTGCAGTGGCAGCTTCCATTTTTGGAGCCCTCCACCTAGTGCCCCTGGGGGAAATGAGCCCCTGGGGGAATTGAACTCTGATGGGAATCTCAGCCTTGAGCTCGGCCCTGGGGTGAGGAGGAGCACTGTATGGAAGAGCTGGAAGCAGTTGTGGTGAGGGAGTCCTAATTGCAGATTCTGGGCAGAAAAGTTTTTGATTACTCCCAGACCAGTGCGCAGACCAAGAGAGGAGTAAACTCTTCTCCCTCGATTGTGCCACCTTGGAGGAACTGAGAACTTACAGGTCCCCAGAGTATACCCTCTCCTTGACAAAGAACTCTAAAGTCAAGTAACTGTCTGGGAAAATGCCCAAAAAAGGGAAAAAGAATAAGACAACAGAAGGTTACTTTCTTGGTGAGCAGGTATTTTCTTCCATCCTTTCAGATGGGGAGGAACAATTTAGGTCTTCGGAGGAAGACCTAAAAGTCAAGACTTCTGCATGCAAAGCCTCCAAAATAAATATGCAATGGTCTCAGGTCATGGAAGAGCTCAAAAAGGATTCTGAAAATCAAGTAAGAGAGGGGGAGGAAAAATTAGGAAGAGAAATGAGAGCAATGCAAGAAAATCATGAAAAGCAAGTCAACAACTTGCTAAAGGAGATCCAAAAAATGTTGAAGAAATTAACAACTTAAAACTAAGCCAAATGGCAAACAAGATCCAAAAAGCCAATGAGGAAAAGAATGCCTTAAAGAGCAGAATTAGCCAAATGGAAAAGGAAGTTGAAAAGCTCACTGAAGAAAATAGTTCTTTAAAAATTAGAATGGAGCAGATGGAAGCTAATGACTTTATGAGAAACCACGAAATTACAAAACAAAATCAGAAGATAATGTGAAATATCTCATTGGAAAAACAACTGACTGGGAAAATAGATCTAAGAGAGACAATTTAAAAATTACGGGACTATCTGAAAGCCATGATAAAAAAAAATGAGCCTAGACATCATCTTTTATGAAATTATCAAGCAAAAAGACTTGAGTTCCAATCCAGTCTTAGACTGTTAACTTGCTATGAGATCCGGAGGAAATTACTGATCCTTTTTCAGTCTATTTCCTCATTTATAAAAGTAGGGATAATAATAGCACCTTCTCCTCAGATTGTTGCGAGCATCAAATGAGGTACTTATAAAGTGGTTTGCAAACTTCAAAGAACTGTGTAAATGCTAACTATTTCATAATTGAGAAAAATGAGGTCCCTAGAGATATAATTTTTTGTCCAAACAGGTAGAAAACAGCAGATCAGAGATCTGAACATGTCCTCTGATTTCAAAGCCAGTGTTCTCTCTACTATGTTATGTTATCTCTCTCTTTTCTACAATGCAAAATGGGATTTCCCCTCCTCCTTTAGGACTGGTATCAATTGTTTATGACTCTCAATTTTATAGCTCCCATAATGTCCCAGGAGCCACTCATTATAGGAGACTACTAAATTAACATAGGCAAGAACCTCTATGGTATTGACAATCTGTTTTGCTTAGCCACTGTTCACCTCAGGGAAGGGATCCAGGTATGTTAAGAGGTTGCCATAATCACTGTAATTTCATTGATGGAGGGTAGAACCAAATCATAAAATGTTAGAGCTGTGAGGAACCTTCAGGATCTTCTAATCAAAGATTCATGGAATCTTAGATCTTAGAGACTGTTTGTTCCAACTAGGAATTCCTTCTCCAACATACCCCTAAACTTGAAGACCATTCCCCACCGTCATGTCCCTAGCCATTGCACCCTCAGAGCAAAGACCAGGTCTGGGGAGAAGGAATGCTTTCCATCCCTTTCCCCTCCTTCCCCTGGTTCCCTTTGTCTAATGACCTTATGTGTCTCCCCACCCCCAACTAGGTAGCCCCAGTCATGTTCCTCCCTTCCATCATCTTACCAACTACTCTGCCATTGCATGTTCATCCTCCCCTTATTTTGAGGGCTTCCACAGCTGTGGCCTCAAGGGTGTGGCCTTGGGTGTGGCCTTTTGACTGAATACAAGTTTTACAGAACAAATCCTTTTATTAAGGGGATTTGTTCTGTGAAGTTTGATTTGGTCAAAGGACTGCACTTCAGGACCTAGAGGGCCACATGTGGTCTAGAAGTGAGCAGGTTTCCTACCCTTGCTTTGACAATGAGACTATGGTTGTACACTTTTTAAAATGCATACCAGCATTCCTTCTGAGCTCTTAACTAAAAACATTTTAAAAGCCTAGAGATTTTGGCATGGGGACAAAGTAATAGGAAGGACAGTCTAAGTGATACAATTTTAGGAGAAAGGGCAAATAATAGTTCACATTCATGTAGCTTGCCATGACACTTTCACCTAAAGCATCTCCTCTGGTTCTCATAACAATCCTGTGAGACTGGTAGAATAAGTACTGAGGCTGAAGGAAGTGAAGCAGCTTGCTCCAGGTCACACAATTAATAAGTGACTTTGTTAGTGACTCAAACTCAGGCTGCCTGTCTCCAAAATTCTGTTCTTTCCATTCCCAATATGTTTCTTCTTCCCTGTTGCAAAAACAGGGGTGGGAACAGATTATTATTATCCAAAAAAAAAAGGAATATGGATGAAGTTAAGTAAGAATGGGGACTGAGAGGTGTCAATGTATGTTTGTGTAAGGGGAAAGTGGGAACCCTCATAGTGACATTCCTCAAGAGAGACAATGGAGAGAAGGGAGGTCTTCCCTGAGGAAATCTCATTCAAGTGGACCAGTAAGACCCTCTTGTCTCTCTCTTCCCAACAGCACAAAAAAATCAGCAAAAATAAATAATCAGCTAAGCATCTACATTTTGAGAAAACTCTCTAAGTGGTTATCCTAGTATCCAATAGACATACCTTGAGTCATTGGACTAAGAAACTGGGAATAGCTTCTCTTATCCTGAAGAATTTTATATATTAATACTTATATCACAAAATCAAAAGCTGGATTGGAAAGGGACCCTAGAGACCAATGCGTCCAGCCTTCTCATTTTAGAGAGGAATCAGCTAAGGGCCAGAGAGTAAGTGATTTGGTCAACATCACATAGTTAGCGATAGACAGGACCTTTATCTCCTGGTTTCCAGTCCAATGCTCTTTTATTCTACATTTGCATCAAATACCCACATACTTTGGAATCACTAAATGTGAAAACATGTATTGGCATGTCAACTATACATGTTTATACTTCATGGAAACATTCTCCTCCTATAATGTTTGCAGATATGTATAAAGAAATATAGACCAGGCTTCCTGTCCTATTTCCCCATTTATTCTGCTGCATCCACTGTCCTGTAACTATCCTGTAACTGCTGATTCTTCCTAAATGAAAACCCATCCTTTACTTATCTGACACATTTATATTCCTATGCAACAGTTCCATCTGCATCACTCCTCTGCTCAAGAAATTTCAATGGTTCCCTATTGCCTCGACAAATTCCTCTGTGTGCCACTTCATAAAATGGCTCCATGTTAACTTTCTAGACCAATTTCACATTATTTCCCTTAATACACTAGCCTAATTATCATTTGTAAATAACTATATGTACTAGCCTAATTACTATTCCCTGTATGCAATATTCCATGTTTCACAAGTTTTTCATAAACTATCACCCATTCTTGGAATGTTCTCCCTCCTCATTCCACCTTTCGGAAAACCTATTTTCCTTCGGCACTTTGTACAAATGCCACACCCTACAAGGAGCCTTTCCTGATCTTACTTTTTGCTAAAACTTTCCAAAATATAATTTTGTATATATTTCAGACATATCTATGGGTGCTTATATTATTTCAATCTTCCTGTTGTTCAGTCTTGTCCAACTCTTTCTGATCCCTTTTGGGGTTTTCTTGGCAAAGATACTGGAGTTGTTTGCCATTTTCCTCTCCAGCTCATTTTACAGATGAGGAAACTAAGGCAAACAGAGTTAAGTGACTTGCTCAGGGTCATACATCTAGTAAGTGTGTGAGGCCAGATTTGAACTCAGGAAGATGGGTCTTCTTGACTCCAGGCCTGGCACACTAGGCACACTATCCACTGTGCCTACAAGATATTTCCCTCTACTAGAATAAAATACAAGGCAATGATTTTTTTTTGCCTTTGTATCCCTAGGACTGTACCCAGGGCCTAGCATATAATAGATACTTAATAGAAAGTCAAAAACATTTTTAATATGCAATTGGGGGAAAAACATATATTTTATATACATATGTGTATATATATATACATGAGTATGTATACACACACACATACACACACACATATATATATACACAGATGGAGGAAGTCATTAGATAGGATCTTTGAAGACAGGAAGTATGGTATAATGGATAAAATGACTAACTTGAATCCAGGAGAGACAAGTTCAAATCCTTTCTCAGATACTTAGCCACTTATGACTCTGAGCAAGTCATTTACCTTCCCTAACCTCAGTTTCCTCAACAGTAAATAAAAAAGAAGTGTTGGATTCAATGACCTATAAGGTCACTTCGAGTTCTAAATCTGTGCTCTTAGTCTTAGCTGGAAGGGATCTTAGAGGTCAAAGAGTCTTCTCATTTGAGAGCCAAAAAGGGCAAGTGATTTGCCCAGGTCACACAGGAAGAATATGGCAAAGCTAGATTTAGACACAGTCTTATGCAAAATCCTATGTCCCTTCCAATGCACCAATTCATACTTGCTGAATTGAATTAACACTGAAAATTCTAAGATTGTAAAAAGATGGAAAGGGGGCTGGGGGAAGGTAGAGGGAATATTGCACATCAGTATTTTGCCTTTTAAAAAAAATAAACCTAAATTACCTTTGTTATTCTCCCTCCATCATTTGTAGAAAGTACTTAACATTCAAAACAAATCCTTTTTAACCTTTTACTCAACTTAGCTTTCTCAACTTCAAAACCCCTTTCGTTATCCCAGGCCTGGGTTCCTTCAGGGCACAGGCTGTAAATGTTTGACTTTGATTTGAGATACATGACAATAAATTAGAGGACATTTATCAAAGCTGCTTTTTGCATAAATTACTGCTTTATACAGATACACTTAGCAGAATCCTGCTTCTTTGATGTTGGAAGCAAAGATTTATGTTCGATGGAGTTTTTATTTATCTGCCCTGTTCACCTCAACAAGAGCTGGACATATTCCTCAATTAGTTCCATACCTCTCGAAATGACACATGTATCTCTCACAACTTAGGTCCAGGAAACAAAGACATTTAAAGCCCAATTCAAGTGGCCTTCCCTAGCCAAGAAGAAACTCAACTGCTGTATTAGCTAGCCAGGGTTTTGAAATCTTTTTTTCCCTGAGGACATTTGAAAAGCTATTTAAATAAGCTCATTTTGGACTTCACCACCATAACAAGATCTCATTTTTTGGAGAAAGTTATGCTGTCTACCCGTAGAGATACAGCCATAGCCAATAGTCGAATTTAAGCAAGTTAAGAGTAAGGCATTTCTAACTCTGTACTCCTCAATTCTCCATCTGCATCTAAGTAGAAATAACATTTAGGGAACATAAAAGACATGAGCCAGTAGAATATACTGGGCCATCAAAAGCCTAAGAAAGAAAATCACAGCACACAGAAATGCATCAAATGAATCAGATGCAGTGTATTAGATTTGGATTGAAATTCTCATGCTCTCAGGTGCAATGGTTAGAGCTCTGGGCAAGAGTCAGGAATATCTAAATTCAAATCAAATCTCAGATGCTGTCTAGCTTTGTGACCTTTGGAAAGTCACTTAATTTCTTTGTCTCAGTTTGCTCAACTATAAAGTGGGAGTGATACTAGCACCTACTTTCTAGGGTTGTTGTGACAACAAAATGAGGAATACCTGTAAAGAACTTAGTACAATGCCTGGCACATAGCAGACATTATATAAAATCTAATTGCTACCATCATTATCACTACTATTCCTATTTTCGCTACCTTCAGTTCTCTGCACCTTGCTTTCCTCATCGACAAAACAAGAGGGAATGGACAAAATGAACTCTATCCTTTCAGCTTTAAATCTCTGAGATGATTTAATAGTAGCTTGACAAATCTTTGTGGATGACAGTTAGCCATCTTTGCTTTCCTCCGTAATGTATATAGGTTTGGTTTTCTTATTGCCTCCAAAACCTAAAGCTTATTTGCCAATCCTATTTGTCTACATGCCAACTCTCTCAGTCCCTGCTATCACTTTTCTACTTTTTGAAAAAGCTCATTCTGATCTTCTTATCCACAGAAAATATATCTATAATTTTAATCACAGGGAGGAGCTGGTAAAAGATTATGGATGCAGAACAGTGAATATATCGTCAGATGTGATAGATGCATTGAGGAGTTTTGCTGAACTGGTTTTTTTCTCTTAAAAATACTATCACAAGGAATGACTTAGTGAATAAGAATATGAAGAACTATTTGGATACAAATGTGCCATATGAACAAAAAGAATCAGTAGAAATAGAAAAAAATTTAAAGAAAAAGCAAAAAAATAGTTATCTTCGCCTTTTAATCTTTTCAGCCTCCCTTATGGGATTATCAAACTCCTCTTTGTCCCATCTTTGTGTGCCCATCCTCTCTTCTCTACTAGATGGCAAAGTCTATGAAGGCAGAGGCCCTGTTTTGTGTGCTTTTCGATTCCAGCACCTAGGACAGGGGTTTGAACATAGTAGGAGTCAGTAGGCATTTGTTGAATGAATGAATGAGTTGAACTTAACAAACATTTATTAAGCATCAGTCTCCAGAGTACTGACCAGAAACATATCTTATATGACTTTGATTTTTTATGTAATTATCTTCTCTCTTTAACAAGATGAAAATAGATTGAAGAGATGCTACAAAAATAAAACTGAGATTTGCCTGTTTACTAAACATAGAGAGAAGAAAGCAAGATCAATCAGCTAGTCAACATATATTTCCTGAGTTAGACTGTGAGCTCCTTGAGATCAGGAACTGTTTAATTTTGACCTTTCTTTATATCCCCAACATTTAGTAGTTTCGGGCATATAGCAGGTGCTTAATATTGTTGTGTTCATCCTTCATTGCCAAAGAAGACCATGCCATCAGAGAAATGATGACATGACTTGCACTTGACTTTGCTTTGAGTGAGGGAGGGCTGTGCAAGTCACCAGCCTCACTGCTCCTCCAGAGCCATCTGGGTCCAGTGACCAGATATTCCTCAGGATGACTGAAGATGACCCAGGATACACTGAGAGACCTTGGCCCCTTTTGGGCAAGGTCTATGCAGGTACTCACATAGGGTGAGGTAACACCCATTCCTTCAATAGGCCTTTAATGAGGCAAAAAACAAAACAAAACAAAACAAAAACATCAGGCTGTGAGGGAAACAGCAACAGTTACTATTGATAATCACTCTTAAGCCAGAAGGGTCCAGAAGAGAGACTTTAGGTAGGGGCAGGGGGTAGGGGCCCCATGGTATCTGAGCTTCACAGAGCAAGTCATGTCATCATTTCTCTGGTGGCATGGTCTTCTTCAGCAGTGAAGGATGAACACAACCCTGTGAGTAGACTCAGGACTCAGCTCCTCCTCTCCTGTCTGAGTCTTCCTTCTGACTTCCTGAGTTCAAATCTTATTGATCATAGGACCCTGGACAAGTCACTTAACCCTTTTTGCCTCAGTTTCCTCATTTGTAAAATGATCTGGAAAAGGTAATAGCAAATCACTACAGTATCTTTGCCCAAATGGGGGTCATAAACAGTCTGAAAAGAACAATAATGTTGTTGATACCTTGTAAATACTGAGTTAGATCAGAAGATAAGACTTCAGAGCTGGAAAAAAAATTGTAAGTGACTCAAGTTATAATTTCCCTACTATGAAGGGCAATAGATGGTGCTTTTGATAAACAAAGACTCTTGGAACAGAGAACATAAGTGATTCTGAGAAATCATTTGATGAGGAATTGTATGGATCTGAGATCACTATAAGCAGTTTATGGATCATTCTTGGTTTTTCACTGTTTTTTCTCTTTAAATCAAACCTGCCTTTGATCTTAAAAAATTTTAAAAAGAAGAATTGTGGGAAGCATAGGTTATCAGAATTGGATGAGTACTTGAAGGTTATCTATTCCAAACTGTTTCTGACCACAAATCCATTCTATGACACATAACCTTTGCTTAAAGCCTTTCAGTGGGAGGAATCCCATTACCTCCAAAAGCAACCTATCCTTTGGTGAGACCTAATCGTTAAATTTCCCTTCATTTAACTTCAGTCTACCTCTCTGTTTTTCAGAATTGTGACTCCTAACACTGGAGTTAAGATGGTAATCTAAATCACAACGATGTCCCTACAGCAAGATATAAAACCTTGGGCAACTTCCTCAACCCAAATGTAAAATCTGGGCCTGAGTATTGCCAATAACTGAAGAACCACTTAGGTTGGTTTACAGGAGTCTTGGTATCAAAATGTTTTCCTCTGAGTTATAACCCTCAGAATTATCTTCTAATTTACATCTTAACCCAGTTACTCAATGGCATGTGTTCATTGCATAGATGACAAGAAATTTCATTAGCTGGGATGGGATAGGGAGATACGGAGCTACAATCCTCAAATATCCAGCCTCTGAGCACCTCTTTCTGAGCAGAAGGGAGTTCCTTATTATAAAGAAGGTAGATTTTGCTGAATAAATCCCACGATTCCTTTTCTTTTAAATCAAAGACAGATTTGATTAAAACAAAACAAACCAAAGAAAAATGCACAAACAATGAAAAAATCATTGACTTTGGAGTCAGCAGACCTGAATTCATATTCTTCCTCTGATGCTCACCACTCGAGTGACTGGTATAAGTGACTTCTCTCCACACCTCACATGATTCATCTGTAAAATGAGGATTTTGAACTAAGGTCCTTTCAGCTCTAGATCTATGATGCAACAAAGCAACACTTACCTTCTGAGTCAATTCAATTCAACATGAGTCTGGAAGGAAGCACTGAGTCTCGGTGCTATGCTGACCCAAAAGACATAATTTTCCTGGAGGCCCCGAGTGAAGTCATTATTTTGGCTAAGTATTTTATAGTCAGTTTTGCTTCTGTCATATATACATGTTCATAATCTACACTGTTAATTTTCATTTGTTTACACATTTCTGCTCCTTATGTCTGTTTCATGTGTGTCAATCTTGACTCCCATATTAGATCAACTCAGGAATTATTTCAGCAGCAGAAATAGTTCTGCTGACTGTTGATGAACAGAATTTCAAGTTTTAGGAACTGGTATGGTATATAGTAGAAGGAATGTTGAATTTTGGAGTCAGAGACTCTGGGTTTAAGTTCTGTCTCTTCTACCTGATGTGTGAACTTGGGCAAGTTATTTTACTTCTTGGAGGTCTGAGTTTCCTCATCTGTAAAATGAGATGGTTCGATTAGCTGGCCTCTGAAATCCCTTTCAAGCTCTAAAACAGTGATCCTATAATTACCTTTCAAGGTGGAAATCACATCTATTTATTTCACATACAATCCATCACCCCTTCCCCAGATTATATATATGGGGTTCAAGGTGCAGATGGTTTCAAATGTTTGTTCATTCAATTGGTTCCTGAGGACCTGGTCTTAAAGAAGTAGAAATTCTGACTGTGCGCTATGCCCTCACTATGCATCTGCTGTTACCTTCTGTTTGGTTGTGATTGGAAAAAATCCTCTGAATGAGCAGATAAAGGCATCAAGAAGTGATTTATAGGTGTTTATTAGGCCATGAATAAGCAGAGCTATGATATGTGAATGGTGGTGATGAGAGAGAGGATCATGGGCACTCAAGCAGGGTTCCTGGCTAAAGTTTCTAGACCTTTACCAGACATTCTCCTGATCCCTCATCCAGGAACATAGTTAGGGTGGGAATGGAATTATGGGATAATAGATGTGGAGCTGAAAGGCACCTGAGAAGCCATCTAGTCTAACCCCCTTTCATTTTATAGATAAGGAACCTGAGTTTCAGGGAAGTTGAGATTTGTCTATGGTCCCACTGGCAATAAACATCAAAGGAAGTATTCAAAATGCTTCATTTACCCCAAATCCAGCACCTTTCACATTGTACCACATGGTCAGTGGGTCAGACAAAGAAAAAGGTAGTTGTCCTTAAGAAAATAAAAAAACAGAGCTAAGCTCATAGGCTAAGTAGCCTAAAACATTATCACCACTTCCTGGTCTTGTAAAGATGAATTCTACTTCCCAGGCCAACAATGTCTCTCTCTTTCCTCACTCTCAAATCCATACTAATTTGGGCTCAGAATTCAGTATCATCCCAGTACCTCAGCTACACACAGCTAGGGCAGGAAGGCCCATACACCTGCCCTGCTCACGTTACGGAGGATCTGTGGAGTTTGCAGTTTGTCGTCTTCAGCTGTTGAATGGCTACCATACAGCTGGCTTCTACATGAGGCATGACCAAAGCTGGGCCCCTGGCTAGTCTTGCTCCCTTTTTGGTCCTCTGAATTCCCCCAGAGAACATTCCAAATGCAGCCATGTTATCTTAAGATAAGGTAACTAACAGTGGTGCCAGCCTCCCTAACCCCAGAACTTGGAAACAAGTTGGGAAACACTTATGAAGACCAGTACCCACCAGTAACCCAAGGTTACTCAAATGGCCCCAAAACATGGGGCATTTAGTGTAATGTTTGGCCTGTGGGCCAGCCACACATGTGACTTATTTTTCATGGGACTACAAATTCTGGAAAATATGTGCTTTAGAAGCAGCATAATGAGTATCCTCTAAAATTAGGCGCATAGTCTAAATAAGCCAACATCTTCCTTCTGTTAAAAAAAAAAATACCAAACAAACAATCCCAGCCCCAGAGGCCATAGTGATGTATGTCATGTTGGCAAGCTGGCCACTCATCTCCCTATAGAACTAAATAGGCAGCAGCATGCAAAAAAATGTAAATATTCTGTTTCTGGAAAGACTGCCTATTCAGTTCTCACTCCGGCTGTCTATGGCTGTCAGCCGAGGCGCCCTCTCGATACCCTCTCTTCTTTATGTTTCGGCAGAGAAATATTTTTTCAGAAGCCATTATCTAAACTGCTGATGTAATAAGGCCCTGGTATATGAAATTCACTTAATAACTCACGCTTGGTTATTTATTGTGAACCCGGGTGCATTCTCCTTGATTCCATTTCCCCGAGAAATATAAGTGCAGCTTTCATCATGAGGGCCTGAATTTATGGCAAACAGACCGAGTGACATTAAGAAAGCCACACAATCCCTTCATTCAGGCTTTAATAAGGAAGCCAAGGAAAAATTATCCTAGCTGGTTTGCGGGTGACAGCACGAGGACTTTTTGGAGTCAGAAAGTTAGCGCCGAGGCCTCTTGTCAGCCCATTAAAAAGCAAAGCTGCCATGCCATGATATTAGAACCATGTGTGGGGAGGAATTTTTCTTCTGGTAAGACATTCCAAATACTGTCTCTGAGCCAAAGACTTTGGTGTTAGGCTAATTTAAGCAGCATGTTGAAATCAGCTCGCGGGACTTTGATCATATGGAGATCATTTGTTACAAATTGAACTAACCCAAGTCTCTATTTCTGGTGGATCAGAACTCTGGATTTGTTGAATTAAATGGCTCATTTACCGCAGTTTGCACATGAAAAGAAAGGCAGCACTCAGGAATCTGATAGTGAATTTTTCACCTAACCAACAGGTCTACTTTTTTATTACTTTTAAACCTAATCCATACTCCATCCATGCTGTTCCTAATAACCCTAGGGCTGTTTGGGAGTGAAGGTTTGAATCAGTTCATGTGTTATTGGTGGGGGGCGGGGGTTGGGGGTGCAAGCATCACTGAATTATCAAACCATGTAATAAAGAACATATTGGAGTTCAGTTCCAAAATAATTTTTATAAAGAAAAATAAATTAGTCTTAGGTTGATATTTACCATCTAAATAGCCTCATTTCCTTTCATGACAACTGGGGGAGCTAAAATTGCCAACTGCTTTCACAGACATATGATTTTCTTACTGCTGCCTGTCTAGTCCAGTTGAAAGGATTGGGGTTGGGGGGGGGCGGGTTAAAAGTGCACAAAATAAAGCATTTCCACATATGGCTACACTTTCTTTTCATTTTTGAAGTTATAATATCTTTAACTGTAGATAATGATATTATAAACTGTCATTTAGTGAATTTTAAGTATATTATAGACATGAAACAAAGTTCAGGAAAGAGATGCAGCTGGAATATCAACCCAAATGTTTGGGGGCTCCAAACCGCCCAATAAGGAGATGGGCATGCAGGGTTTGGGAAGGATGTGGCATAACAGATAGCCCCAGGTCTAGCCCAAGAGCAGAAGCCTGAGCATCAAGCAGGAACAAGAGCTGTTCCTGGAGGTTTAGTGATCATTAATTGTTAATTAATAACATAGGAGGCCAAGAAGCCCTTTCCCTGCTAAACACTTTTACTTTGTTCCTGCTGCATAATGATCAAGAATTGTGCTGCCCGTAAATTCCTCTCATCAAGGGATTCATAGATCCCTAGTTGGTATTGGGAGACATTCTCATTCTACTGTTGTATAAAATGGAAAACCAATCCCTAGAAAAACTCCACTTATATTTAAAAAGGTGGTTCTTAAGAATCAGCCCTAGGAAGATCTTTATGAACTGATGCAGAACGAAATAGGCAGAACCAAAAAAGTTATATACACAATGATGACAACAATGTTAAAGAAGAGATCTCTAAAAGTAAACTGAACTCTATGAAATTGAAAAGTCATTCATGGCCCCTGAGAACAAATAATAAAATACACTGTGTTTTTCACAGTAGAGAGGAGGGAGATTATGAGGGCAGAATGTTATAGACATTGTCAAATGGGGTTATAGTATCAGCTGTTTTTACTTAATTATTTTCTTTTACTACAAGGAGCAAAGGGTTCATTTGGGAAGCCTGAGGGCATGGTATTTCCAGAAATGATTGTGATATAAAAACAAAGGGCATCAATAAAAGTTTTTTCCTTTAAATCAGCCTTGGGTTCAGCCAGTTCACAAACACCCTTGCCTGCAAATTCAGATGTCCTCTCGAATGGGAATTGCCTTTAAAATAAGATTAAACATTTTTTCATTTCTCTCAATTGCATGCCAGAAAAATCAAGAGATGATTCCTGAATTTTATTGGCATGAAGATGAGGTTGCCTTTTTTTGTCTTTAAAGAAAGAAAATGGTTCCGAAGCAGATAACTATAATAAATGTTTTATTGGTGAAAAAAGAAAGATCAAATCTTTAATGAAATCAGGATGGGCTCTGAGATGAACTCAATCTGAACTCCCTAGGATTCATGGAACTTCAATTAAAACAATTTCAGAAGGGCTGCTGACAGCCAGGCTCTTACAATTCAAAGTATAATTAAAACTGAAAAACATTCTAGCACCACATTTTCCAGCAAGACGTTGGGCCTGCATGTTAACACAGGGCAATGCAGCAAAACTGAGGGCAGGCATGGGTAGGGAATAAGATTATTTAGATAATTCAGGCTAGAAACCACACTGCAGCATGGATCTCCTAAGCTATCCAGGAACATTTTTGACTCAGCTGCTTTTCCTTTCCATCCAGAAGGCTGGAGGGAACCAACCTTTGAGGCAAAGGATCGTTTGGGCTGACACTCTCCCTCTGCAGGGATTATGAGCCTTAGAACTGGAAGAGATCTTAAAGATCATAATACAACCCCCATGTTTTACAGGCAAGGAAAATGAAGCTCACAGACATTCAATGCCTTGCCCAGGGGCATATAGACAGTAAGGAATAGAAGCAGAATTTGAACCCAGGACTTTTGACTCTAATTCAATGCTTTTTCCACTATAATACACTGCTTTAATTTTTTCTTCTTTAAAGGTTAGACCACAGGGATCCAGTTGCAGAAGGAAAGCAACTGATCCAGGTAATCCAAAGACTTAAGGAAAGGAGCCAATGCCCTCTTCTCATGATCTGAGATAAGCAGGGAGCTAGGATCTTGTGGTGGACATATCTTCTTCTCAAATACTACCCTTTAATCCAGTGGAAATAACAAATTATACCATCTCCAAATGCTTCATCTTCAGCAAACACCAAGACAAATACGACATATGACATGTGCCCTTCTTTTGGTGCTCTTAATCTAACAGAGAGGCACATATACAAATAATTCTAACATAAAATAATATATATTAAGAACATTAGACAGGGGCAAGCCCAAATATAAGCCCAGAATCATAGATTTAGAAATGGAAGGGATCTTAGAGGTAATCTAGTCCCACTATTTGATCAGATGAAGAAAAAGAGGCCTATTTATATTAAGTGATTTGCCCAAGGTCACAGCTATTAAGCAGCGAGGCAGCAATCTGATTCAAATATAGGTCCTCTCACTCCAAATCCAGAATACCACTCATTGCCCCATACTGCCTCCCAATGAATCAGTGAAGTAGAATAGAATAGAGCCCAAATGAGGAATTCTTTTAAATCTGATATTCAAGATACATACAGAATTGACACAAAGTTATAAGACCGAGAATAATTTACATATAGATAAGTGGTCAAAAGATACAAAATTTTCAAAAGAATTGCAAACTGTCAACACAGAAAATGTTCCAAACCATATTTCTATTAAGATACAAATTAAAACAACTCTGAAGTGTTGGGTTTTTTTCTCCTCATACCTAAAAAGTAAGCAAAAATGATCCAAGACAGAATTAATGTTGGAAGACTGTGGGATAACAGACTCCATAGCTGATGGAGCTATGAACAGAAAACCCTTCTTGGAAACTAGTTAGATTATTAGAGTCATCAAGCTGTTTATGGCATTTGACCTAGAGAGTTCTAGGTCAAATGTTAGATATATATTTCAAAGATATCAAAAATGGAAAGTACCATAGATACTATATGTGTGTGTTTATGTGTGCATGTGTGAGTATACATCTATATATACCCTTTTTGTATTAGTAAAAACTGGAAACAAAGTAGCTGTCCATTGACTGGGGAGTAACTGGACCCATTATGAAATATGAACATTGCAATATTGAGTCATAAGAAATGATGAATATGAGGAATTCAGAGAAATCTGGAAAGACATGTGTAAACAGATGCAAAGATCAGAGCCAGGAGAATAGCATACACAAAAACTGCAATAATGTAAATGAAAATAACATTAAACAGCAGCTGAACTCAGAGGATACATTCTGAAACACACTTCTTTCTATCAATATAGAGAAGTAGGGGACATGCATTTAGAATCTTGCATGTGCTATCACATGCTACCCAAAGAGGTCATTTTGTTAATAACCTCCTTGGGGCATTAGCTTCTGTAATGTAAGGGAGGGTTCCATGATGGAGTGGGGTGGGGTAGTGGGAAATGACAACTGTATAAACAAGAGACATCAATAAAAAAAATTTTTAAGCTACAAACCAAATGCCTTTCCCTTGAAATGAAGGTGAGATCTCAGAGGCAAAGGTCTTTACTCACTATGGAGGGTAAGGGCTGAAGGAGAGAATCAAGAAAACATTCCTAGAGGAGATGGCATTGAGATAGACTTCAAAGGATGGGTAGAAATGCAACAGATGGTGGACAGGGAGAGTTCTGCCTGTATGGGGAACAGTATGAGCAAAGATTCAGAAGTGAGAAAGAATTAGAGATTTACAATAAACAGTGATTAATTTTGTCAGTTGATTTTGCTTCACTGTTTTCTTTGTGCCATAATAGGGTTCAACTGGGGAATGGAAACGTTGAGGAAGTGTTCATATGAGTCACAAATCTAGAGGTAGAAGGGACCTTAGTATATAGTCTAACCTACTCATTTTACAGAGGAGAAAACTGAGATGACTAAATGACTAACCAAAGTCTCACAGGCATTAAGCTTCAGAGGCAGGATTTGAACACTGGTCCTCTAACAGCAGAAGTAATGCTCTTTACAGTGTCTGTGATGTCAAAAGAAAAAGGCTCTAATAAAAATTTTAAGAAATAAAAGGAATAAAAGACAGTTCCATGGAGTAGGATAAGAGTGGAGAGCCAACAGTGTGACTTAGATCCACAGCTAGTCACAGACAAAATGACCCAGAATCAAGTAAATCCTAAGAGCTTGTGGGAGCTCTCTCCATGATGATGTTCAAGCATCATAGAATAAGCAGAGCTACCTTGATTTTCTGGGGAAGAAATGCTGCTCTTTAGATCCTCCCCTCCTGAAAGTGACTTGACTCAACCTTTGGCAATTTGCGTACAAGTTGAGTAGTCAGCTTTGCATTTCTTTATTCTAATGGTATGGAGAATCTCCAAAATCAAATAATCTCTTTCCAAAAGTAATCATTTGATTTGGTGCTGAATTATAATTTTTTTCTGAAACAGCAGCAGATTTGCCTTCCAAATTATACTTGGATCAGACTACTAGAATGGCTTTCCATTCCTGAACACAAAATGACTGGCAGCAAAGAAATGCCTCCAAAAGCCTGCTGGGTAAAGGAAGAAATATTTGTTTTATTCAGACTTATTTTGGATAGTCCCTATGTAGATCACTGAAAACTACCTCTATTCCTATTTTGGACAAGCCAGCTTTCTCTAGTGTTTGGTGGCTGGTAACTCCTATACACTCCTTGCCTTACAATATAAGCTGACGTTATTTAATGCTCCAAATCCATTAGACACTTTTTTTTCCCTCCTTGTGAACAAAGAAGAAATGTTTTCATGCAACTTTATGGAAACCATCAATCTCTCTGAAAGACTTGCCACACTGAACAAAATACACATTATAACTTATGCAAAACAGAGTAAGGGAGACATAGGGAAAATACCAGCATTTTCAAGCAGTAGAAAAGCATTAAAGAAGACATGTGTTTCTCCTGAAATTCATATTGGTAAGTGGATTTCCCATCTGAAACATTGTTTTTCACTAAGAGAAGCTTTTAATCCCCTTAAGTTCCTTTCTAATCTGCAATAGAAGTGCTTGTCTAAGGAATATAATAGTGATGATCTAATAGATTTAATTTATTAGACCTACACATCAGCCAAGACATTACTGAAGAGCACCTGCCCCAGAAGACTGATGCTGCCTGTTGGATAAATACACTCCAAAGGCCATCTCTGCTGGGCTGTGAGCTCTAGAGATACAACAATATCAAATTAGGTTTGAGGCTTCTCTGCTCAGATTTATAGAAGCCTTTTTTCACCTAGAGCTGAAGTGGAGAAGGAAACAAGCCCCTCAAGCCAACACCTCAGTTCGTTCTTCTTCAGAGACCCAACTGAGGCAATGTCAGGTCACAGAATCATAGCTTATGAACTGGAAAAGACTGTCAAGGTCATCTAGTCCAATCTTCTTATTTTGAAAATGAGTCAACTGAACTCAAGAGAAGTGAAATGACTTGCCCAAGATTACACAAGGAGAAAAAACAAACATGGGATTCAAACCCATCCTCTGCGAAGTCAACACTCTCTCTAGTATGCCACACTTTCTAGTGTATCCCCAAAAGAAGAAGCACTGCCCAGACCTGACCAAGTGCCAACCATTTTTCATTTGATATGACACCTCAGACATTCTGCTCAAACATCCTGGTCTTTGAATTGTTGGAAATAATTGAATGACTTGGTTGTATTCCACTGTGTAACTTATGAATGTTCCTTAGCGCAACATTGTTGAAGGTGAAGCCAAGAAGGCCTGCAGATCCAGATGTCATACTCACAAACCTTGATCTTGCTTCCAAACAGATAGTTGAAACCAATACAAAAAGCTACACTGCATTCATCATCCATGCCTAGTCTTGGAAGGCTACAGAAAAGAATTCTGTTGGCTTTGCCCAGTCAACCTTTCAACATATCAAGTAGGCAATCTACATCCTACTGCCCCACCTTACCTAAGGAGAGCTCTGAGTGGGAATAGCCAATCTGTTGCTCAAAATCCTTAGTTTACATGTGATAAAAAAGAAAGAGTCACTTCCCATTCTCAGATCCTTCCCCCCAAGCAGAGTAGCCCATGCTTGCAAGGGGAAGGAGAGTAATTCACTTATATACTAAAAATATATAAATTAAGACCCTATTGGGTGCAAGACACTAGTGGATATGAATGAAGAGGCAAAGAGGAATGCAACTCCAATATCTCCTGGTCTCACCAAGATGGAAGTCATCTCTCAGGGTTGTGGCAGCTACAATATACTGAGGTAAGTGCTGGATTGGGAGTCTGAAGAGTGGGATTTAGTACCACCAGCTCTGCCACTTTTTTAAAAAAAATTCAGTTCCAAGTCTTTCCCTCCCTCCATCCCCTGCCCTACTCATTGAAAAGGGAAGAAATGCAATGTTCATTACTCATGTGAAGTTGTGCAAAACATATTTCCATATTATCCATGTTCTAAGAAGAAAAAGGAGAGAAATATATACTTCAATCTGCAATTTGTAACCATCACTTCTCTATCTGAAGAGGAAAAGCATTTTATGAGTCCTTTGAAATTATGACATCACTGTATTGCTCACAGCTACCAAATTTTCACCTTTGATTATCCGAACAATATTGATGTTACTGTATAGGTTGTTCTCCTAGTTCTGCTAAGTTCACTTCACCTCAGTTCATGTTTTCTCAGATTTTTTTTGAAACCATCCCCTTTATCATTTCTTGCATCATATACTATTCCATCACATTCATACACCATAACTTGTTCAGTCATTCCCCCATTAATGGGCACCATATCAATTTTCAATTCTTTGCCACCACAAAAACAGTTGCTGTAAATAGTTTTGCGTGTATGAGTCTATTTTCTTTGATCACTTTGGAGGCCTAATAGAAGAAAATGTGAAATTTCTCATTGGAAAAACAATTGCTCTAGAAAATGGAGCCAGGGGAGATAATATAAGAATTATTGAACTACCTGAATGTCATCATTTTTAAAAAAGCCTGAACAACATCTTTCAAGAAATTATCAAGGAAAACTACCTAAATATATTAGAACCAGAGGGCAAAGTAGAAATTGAAAGAATCCACTGATCACTATCTGAAAGAGACCCCAAAATGAAAACTCCCAGGAACATCAAAGTCAAATTCCAGAGCTCACAGATCAAGAAGGAAGTATTGCAAGCAGTCAAAATAGAAACAATTCAGATGTCATGGAGATACAGTCAGGATTACATAGGATTTAGAAGAGGAATTGGAATATGATATACCAAAAAGCAAAGAAGTTAGGATTACAACCAAGAATCACCTACCCAGCAAAACTGAATATAATCTTTTAGGGGAAAACAATGGATATTTAACAAAATAGAGAACTTTCAAGCATTTCTAATTAAAAGACCAGAGCTGAACAAATAAATTGATCTCTAAATACAAGACTCAAGGGGAAAAAAAAGGTAAAAAAGAAACAAAAGAAAACATAAGAAATTCAATAAGGTTAAACTGTTTACATTTCTATATGGCAAGAAAATATTTGTCACTCAACTTTATTACTACAAGAGCAATTAGGAGTACATATAGAAAGAGGATGTAGATATAAGGTGACTTTGATGGAATGATACCCCCACCAAAAAAAAAAAAAACAACAAAATAAAAGGTTGAGAAAGAAAATTGCACTGGAAGAAGTAGGGAGGAGACTGAATAGGGTAAGTTATCCCACATAATGGAGTCAAGAAAAAACTATTATAATGGAGGTGGAAATGGGGGAAGGGGTGGGCAAAACTTGAATCTTACTTTCATCAAAATTGGCTAAAAGAGGGAAGAACATGTATACTCAGTTAGATATAGAAATCCATCATATATAAGGAAGTAAAAAGAGATAGGATAATAGAAGGAGGCAAGTGGCCTCTAAAAAGGGAGGGTATATAGTGGAAAGTGGTGATCAGAAGTAAAACATTCATAAGGAGGGAAAGAGCGGAGGAGGATGAGAGAGGGGGGATAAGCAAGTGAAGAATAGCATGGAGAGAAATACAATTAGTTATCATAATAATAAATGTGAATGGGTTGAACTCACTCATAAAACAGAAGCAGATAGAATGAATTAAAAATCAAAATCCCGTAATATGTTGTTTAAAAGAAATATATTTGAAGCAGAGAAATACACATAGTGGAAAGTTAAGGGTCTAAAGTAGAATCTATTATGCTTCAGCTGAAGCAAAGAAAGCAGGAATAGCAATCATGTCAGACAAAGCAAAAGCAAAAATAGATCTAATTAAAAGAAGGAAACTATATCTTGTTCAAAGGTACTATAGACAATGAAGTCATATCAATCCTAGACATACATTTGACAAATGATATAGCATCCAAATTTTTGAAGGATATATTGAATGAGTTACAGGAGGAAATAGAAAATAAAAGTGTACTAGTAGGGGACCTAAACTTTCCCCCTCTTGGAACTAGATAAATCTAACCAAAAAAACTACAATAAAGAAGTTGAGGAGGCAAATAAAATTCTAGAAAAGTTATATATATATATATATATATATATATATATATATATATATATATATATATATATATATATATTAGATCTCTGAAAAAAAACTGAATGGGGAATAGAAATGAATGTATCTTTTTCTCAGAAGTACATGGCACAAAACTTGACCTTGTATTAGGACATAAAAACCTCACAACCAAATATAGAAAAGCAGGAACAGTAAATGCATCCTTTTCAGGTCAAAATGTCATAAAAATTATATTTAATAATGGACAATGAAAAGAGATTAAAATTAATTGGAAATTAAACAACCTAATCCTAAAAAACAAGTGGGTTAAAGAACAAATCATAGAGATAATCGATAATTTCATCAAAGAAAATGACAACGAGACAACATGCCAAAGTTTATAGGATGCAGCCAAAGAGGTACTTACAGAAAAATTTATATCTGTAATTGCTTATGTCACTAAAATAGAGAAAAAGCAGATTAATGCATTGGGCATAAAATTTAAAAAATTAGAAAAAGAACTAATTTAAAAACTTCAATTAACCACCAAATTGGAAATTCTTAAAATCAAAGGAGGGATTAATAAAATTGAAAGAAAATCATTGAACTGATAAAACGAGAAGATGGTTTTATGAAAAAATCATTGGTTAGATTTTAAAAAGGAAAAAAGAAAACCAAATTATTAGTATTAAAAATGAAAGGGGTAGACTCACTACCAATGAAGAGAAAGTTAAGATAATTGTCAGGAGCTATTTTGCCCAATTCTATGTCAATAAATATGACAATCTAAATGAAATAGATGAATATTTACAAAAATATGAATTACCTAGATTAACAGAAGAAGAAAAGAAATATTTAAATAACCCAAACTTCAAAAAAGAAATTGAAGAAGCCACCAAACTTCCTAAGAAAAAATCACCAGGACCAGATGTATTCATTAGCAAATTCTCCTAAACTTTTAGAAAACAATTATCCAAATATTATATAAACTATTTGGAAACTATTACATAAACTATTTGGAAAAATAGGCAACAAAGGTGTCCTACCAAATTCCTTTTATGACATAATTATGATGTTGATACCCGAACCAAGAAGAGTCAAAACAGAGTAAGAAAATTATAGACCAATTTCTCTAATGAATATTAATGCAAAAATTTTAAATAAAATATTAGCAAAGAAATTACAGCAATAGATCACAAGGATCATACATTGTGACCAAATGGGATTTATATCAGGAACGCAGAGCTGATTCAATATTAGTTAGCATTACTGGCCATATCAATAACAACGCCAACAGAAATCATGTGATTATATCAATAGATGCAGAAAAAGTCTTTGACAAAATACAGCATCCATTCCTATTAAAATATGGCATATGGTAAGGCCTATATTTTTTGAGGTTACACTAAAGTACACAGAGGTCTGGCTTCTGGAGAATGCCTGCTTGCCCAGGGCTATGCTGAAGTACAAAAAAAAAAAAATGACCATAGAAAGCTATTATGGTGATAGGGAGAAACAAGACACAAATTCAGGAGAGAACAATGTCAAAATACCTATGGATAAAACCCAAAAGCAAAATGGGAAGTGGTCTCAATCACAGAAAGAACTCATAAAAGAATTCAGAAAGAAAAATAAAAATCATATAGGAGGAGTAGAAGAAAATGGCGGGAGGAGAAATGAGAGTGATGCAACATAATTATGAAAAAAAGACTCAACAGCTTGGAAAACTACCTAAAAAGTAGAATAGGCCAAATGGAAAAGGAGATGCAAAAATCCACTGAAGAGAACAAAATTTTAAAGAATATAATTGGCCAAATGGAAAAGGAAGTACAAAAACTAATTAAGGAAATCAACACCTAAAAAATTAGAATTGGGCAAGTGTAACCTAATGACTAGACATCAAGAATCAATCAAACAAATTCAAAAGAATGAAAAAATGAAAGAAAATGTAAAATGTCTCATGGGAAAAACAACTGACTTGGAAAATAGATCCAGGAGAGACAATATCAGAATCATTAGACTACCTTAAAGCCATAAGCAAAAGGAGAACCTGACAATATCTTTCAAGGAATTATCAAGAAAAACTGCCCTGATGTCCTGGAACCATAGGGCAAACTATGCATTGAAAGAATCCACCAACCACCTCAGGAAACAGATCCCAAAATAAAAATTCCAAGAATCATTATAGTCAAATTTCAGAACTATCAGTTCAAGTAAAAAATACTTCAAGTGGCCAGAAAGAAACAATTCAAATATTGGGGAGTCACAATCAGGATTACACAGAACTTGGCAGATGCAACATTAAAGGATTAGGGGTCATGGTACATGATATTCTGGAAGGCAAAGGAGTTAGGACACAACCAAGGATCAATTACCCAGCAAAATTAAGCATAACACATCAAGAGAAAAAATGACTATTCGATGAAATAGAAGGATTTCAAGGTTTTATAAGAAGATCAGAACCAAACCAAAAATTCGTCTTCCCATACCAAGGTACAACACAAATATAAACAGATAAAAAGGGAGAAGAAAACATATGGGATTCAATAGAGCTAAACTGTTTGTGTCCCTACATGAGAAGATGATATTTGTAATTCTTAAAAATTGTGCCACTAATAGTACAGCTAGAAGGCATATACACAGACAGAGGGTACAAGTATAAAGTATATATACTATACTTTATATATACTAAAGTATATATATATATAAAGATATATAAAATTATAGGATGAGAAAGATGAATACAATGGGGCAAGAAGGAAGGGAGAGGTAGAATGGGATAAATTTCACATAAAGATATGTGAAACACCTGTTGCAATGGAAGGGAAGATGGGAGGGTGGGTAACAAGCTTCACTTGAACCTTACTCTCATTAGTATTGGCTTAAAGAGAGAATCATATACACAGTTAGTTGAATATAGAAATCGATCTTACCTGACAGGGAAGTAGGAGAAGAGATCACGTAAAGTGAAGGGAGGAGGGAAACTAACAGAAGGGAAGGCAGATCACAGAAAGTGGTAGAAGCAAAACACTGGTAAGGAGGGAAAACATGAAAGGACAGAGAGAACAAACGGATAGAAGAACAGGATGGAGGAAAATACACAGGTAGTAATCATAACATAACTGTAACATAAATGGGTTGAACTCTCCCATAAAACAAAAGTCCTACAATATGTTGTTTACAAGAAACCCACCCAAAGCAGAGAGCCACACACAGAGTAAAGGTAAGGGGCTGGAACAGAATCTATCATGCTTCAGCTGCAGTAAAAAAAGGTCAGGAGTATCAATTCTGATCTCAGACAAAGTAAAAGCACAAATAGATCTAATTAAAAGAGATAATGAAAGAAACTGCATCTTGCAAAAAAAAAAAAAGGTACCATAGTCAATGAAGCAATATCAAAACTAAATATATATTCACTAAGTGATATCACATCCAAATTCTTAAAGGAGCAGTTGAGTGAGTTACAAGAAGGAAAAATAGCAAAACTGTACTAGTGGGTGAACCCAACTTCCCCCTCTCAGAACTTGATAAGTCTAACCCAAAAAATACGTAAGAAATCTAACCCAAAAATAAACTAAGGAGGCAAATAGGATATTAGAAAAGTTATATATGACAAACCCTTGAAACGATTACCACTTCTTAAACTGCGGGAAGTGCTGGAGTGGTCATGAGTGGAAAAAAAGCTTAAGTCCTGAATTTCAGACATAAAGAGTGACACAATTAGAAATTATAAGAGCAAGAAATAGTCTACCTGTCAGATCTATGAGAAGAATTCATGACCAAACAAGAGATAGAGAACATTAAAAAATGTAAAGTAGATAATTTTGATTATAATAAATTAAAAAGGTTTTATACAGACAAAACCAAGGTAACCAAGATTAGAAGGAAAGCAGAAAGACAGGAAACAATAGTGTTTCTGACAAAGGCCTCATTTCTCAAATATATAGAGAACTGAGTAAAATTTATAAGAAAAAAGCCATTCCCTAAAGGCACTGATAAATGGTCAAAGCATATGAACAGGCAGTTTCCAGATGAAGAAATCAAAGCTATTTATAGGTATATGAAGAAATGCTCTAAACACTTTTGAATAGAGAAATGCAAATTAAAGCAAGTCTGAAGTATCACCTCATCCCTATCAGCTTGGTTAATATGAAAGAGAGGGAAAATGTTAAATACTGGAGAAGATGTGGGATAATTGGGATACTTGTACATTGTTGGTGGAGTTCTGAGCTAATCCAACCATTCTGGAGAGCAATTTGGAACTAAGCCTAAAGGGCAAACCAAACTGTGCATACTCTTTGATCAAGAAAAACCATTTCTAGGCATGTATCCCAAAAAATAAAAATCATAAAAAAGGGAAGAGGACCTACAGGTGCAAAAACATTTATAGCAGCCCTTTGTGTGGTGGCAAAATATTAGATATTGAGGGGATGCCCATTAATTTGGGAATGGCTGAACAAGCTGTGGTATATGAATGGAATGGAGTACTATTTTTCAATAAGAAATAATGAACAGGCAGAATTCAGAAAAACCTGGAAAGATTTGTACAAACTGATGCAAAGTGAAATGAGTAGAAATGGGAAAACGTTGTACATAGTTATGAGCAATTGTCCAATAATCAACTTTATTTATATCAAAAACTTCATTGTGTGATAATCAACTGTGAATGATTTAGCTCTTCTCAGCAACATGATGCAAGACAAGTATAAAGGACTCATGAAGGAAAATGCTTGCTTACCTTGTTCTTTCTTGTATTTTTTTTCCTTTTGCTCTGTTTCTTCTTTTACAACTGTGTTTCATATGGAAATATTTTTACAAGATAGTATATGCATAAACTATATCAAACTGCTACCATTTTCAGAAGAGGGCAAAGGAGAGAGTAAGGGAAAAAAACTTGGAACTCAAAATCTTGTAAAAACAAATGCTAAACATTTTCTTGACATGTAACAGGAGGAAAAAATATACTACTCAGAGAAAAAAGGAAAATCCTATAGAATCAACTAAAAAACTACTTTATATTATTAACAGCTTTAACAAAATTGCAGGATACAAAATGAACCCACATAATTCATCAGCATTTCTATATATTACCAGCAAAGTTCAGCATCAAAAGATAGAAAGAGAAATTCCATTTAAAGTAACTGTAGACAATATAAAATACCTGGGAACAGGACTATAAAATACTTTTCATGCAAATAAAGTCAGAACTAAACAATTAATTGGAAAAGTATTAGTTATTCGTGGGAAGGAAGACTCAGCCAATAAAATAAAAATGACAATTCCACTAAATTCATCTATTTATTCAGTGCCATACCAATCAAATTAGCAAAAAATTATTTTGTAAAGCTAGAAAAGTAACAAAATGCATCTAGAAGAACAAAAACTCAAGGATGTCAAGGGAATCAATTTTAAAAATGCAAAAGAAGCTTGTCTAGCCATACCAGACCTCAAATTGTATTATAAAGCAGTAATTATCAAAACAATCTGGTACTGGCTAAGAAATAGAGTGGTGCATCGGTGCAATATATTAGGTACCAAATACACTATAGTAAATGACCATAGTAATCTCATATATGATGAACCCAAAGATCCAAGCTTTTGGAACAAAAACTCATTATTTGACAAAAACGGATGGCTGGGAAAACTGGAAAACAGTATGACAGAAACTAGGTATAGACCAAAATCTCACACAGTATACCAAGATAAGGTCAAAATTGGTACATGATTTACACAAAAAGAGTGATAACATAAGCAAATTAAAGAGAACATGGAATAGTTTATCTGTCAGATTAATGGATAAAGGAAGAATTTAGGATCAAAGATGATATAGATAGCATTACAAAATGCAAAATAGATAATTTTGATTATATAAAATTAAAAAGGTTTTACACAAACAAAACCAAAGCAATCAACATTATAAGGAAAGCAGAAAACCGGGGGGGAGGGGAGATTTGCAACAAGCACCTCTGAGAAAGGCCTCATTTCTCAAATATATAGAGTACTGAGTCAAATTTATAAAAATATAAGTCATTCCCCAAATGATAAATAGTCAAAGGATATGACCAGGTAGTTTTCAGACAAAGAAATCAAAGCTATCTCTAGTCATATGAAAACATACTCTAAATTACTAATGATCAGAGGAATGCAAATTTAAACAAATCTGAGGTACCACCTCACACCTACAGAGAGGCTAAAATGGATGTTGGAGGGGATGTGGGAAAACTACATTGTTTATGGAGTTGTGATCCAAAGCGCTATAAAACTGTGTATACCCTTTGATCCAGCAATACTACTGCTACATGTATATGCCAAAGACATCCAAAAAAAGGGAGCAAGACCTATTTGTACAAAAATATTTATAGCTGCTCTTTTTGTGGTAGCTAAGAATTGGAAATCAAAGAGATACCCATCAA
Source organism: Bettongia penicillata ogilbyi (assembly GCA_023548195.1). Taxonomy (NCBI): domain Eukaryota; kingdom Metazoa; phylum Chordata; class Mammalia; order Diprotodontia; family Potoroidae; genus Bettongia; species Bettongia penicillata. The sequence continues at coordinate 20,166,707 of JAJHZJ010000198.1, read as the reverse complement.
TTGGGAAATGACTTTACAAGTTGTGACATATGACTGTAATGAAATGTTATTGTGCTGTAAAAAATGAAAAGCAGTATGATTTCAGAAAAACCTGGAAACTCTTACATGAATTGATGCATAGTAAAGTGAACAGAACCAAGAGAACATTGTATACAGTTAGCTATTCTCAACAATGCAATGATTCAAGATAATCCCAAAGGACTAATGATGAAACATACTCTCTGCCTCCAAAGAAAAAACTGATAATGATATCATGATAATGATATAATGATAATGAATACAGACTGAAGCTATTTTTCACATTCTTTCTTTTTTTTTCCTTTTATTTGTCTTCTTGCATAAAAAGTCTAACATGGAAATGTTTTACATAATTGCACATGTATAACCTATATCTAATTGCTTACCATCTCAAGGAGGGGGGAGGACAGAGAGGAAGGGATAGAATTGAAACTAAAAACTTTAAATAAAAATGTTTTTTAAAAAATTTTTAAAAAGACTTTAAGGTGGAAAACCTGAGTGACTGGAAAAATGGTAGTAAGCTCAATCAAAATGGGCAAGTTAGGGTTGGGTTTGGAAGAAAGAGAATTGATTCTGTTGTGGTCATGTTGAATTTGAAATGCCTATGGGGCACTGAGTTCAAAATGTCCCATAGGGAGCTAATTATGGAGGGTGGAAATTCAGAAGTGGATACAGAGCAAAAGTGGGCAACTCCTTAAAAATGATCATTTAATATCTGTTTCTTCTATTCCAACACTGCATGAGTCTTTGCAGCAACCTGCGCCTTTTTTGGAAAATTATATAAAATTCTTGATACTGAGGAAAAATCTATTTCCCTCTAACTTCTACCCACTGATCCTGGTTTCAACCCCTTTGAGTTCTACAGGACAAGTCTACCCCATTCCACAGGACAGGCCTTCACTTAATGTGAAGAGCGGCATTGATACCATGTGTCTCAGAAAAGTCGCTTCCTTTCTCTAAGCCTGTTTCCTCACCTGAATGTCCCACTGACATGTCAAGGTCAAAGTGTCCAAAACACAACCTATCATCTTCTCCCTAAATTGTCTTCTCCTAAATGTCTTCTCCTCCAAACTTTCCTATATCTATCAAGAGCAACTCCATCCTACTTCTCATTTGAATTCACATCCTCCAGATCGTTTCTGATTCTTGACTCTCCTTCCCCACCACATCCACTTAGCCACCAATGTTTATTGATACTCTCCTCACATCTGGGCCTAACTACCACCTGAGTTCAAGTCTTCATTGTTGCTTACCTAATTCTAATATCTTCCTAATTGTTTTTCCCACCTACCTCCAGTCTCTTCCCTCCCATATCCAAAATAGTCTTCCCTAACTTTGAGCCTTCTCAAAAGCCTTCAGTCACTCCCTGCTATCTCCAGCTACAAACTGCTCAGCCCTGTATTTAAGGTGGCCCATGTAGAACCTAAGGGTAGGAAACTGTATCCTAAACTCAATGAGGGACAGGCCTAGATTTATCTGAGGCTTTAAAATGTAAAAAGTCAGTACAGAAAACAGAGATTATGAGCTTGAGACATGTTATTAAAAAAACCCACTCCATCTCAAAAACTACATACACACACATGTGGTGTGCCTTAGCTAGAGGAAACTTAAGCACTTAAGAATCAATGCTCCAATAGTGACAGGCAAGAGAGCCTGAGCTGAAGATAGATGGAGGCCTGAAACATAATCATGACAGCAGTAATCCTAACTCAGAAACGCAAGCTGGTATCTGGACCACTTCCTCACACATTTTCTGTTACGGATGCAGGGGAGAGAGGGTGGGGGACGAAGGCGGGAGTGGTGGAGTTCTCATCATTTCAGACATAAATAACTCCCTGAACAGTGAACAGTGTCAGGGTCAGACACTTTCACAATTACCACCCCCTGCAAGTAAAATGAAAACCTTTTGGCCAGGACAGATTCATTCACCATATGCAGTTCAGCTTACAACAGCAGGACCGTCTTTCATTTTCCATACTCCCTCCCTGCCCCCAGCCAAGCTGTCCCCAACAGAACCTGATAAACAGAGTGTCTCCCAATACACACACAAAGCACCTGCCACCCCTCTGCAACAACACATTATGGAACACCCCAAAGTAGACATTCCCAAATTCCCATCCAGTAGATGCCAGATTGAAAACACATATACTACTATAGGACTGTAGTCCTATGAAATCAGAGATTCAGAGCTGGAAAGGAATTTTCAAGTCTACTTACTACTGCTCCTCTTATTTTACAGCTAAGGAAACTGAGTCTCTGAAAGGTTAAATGACTTTTCCATAGTTACATAGTTAGTAAATGTTAGAGGGAAGATTTGAATCCTGATCTTCCTAACTCTGGGTTCAACACTCTGTCCACTTTGCCATGCCCAGTGCAAACAAGGTAGAATCCAGTTTACAGCTAGGCCTTCAGAGATTATGAGAACACATAAGCTTCCAGGAGATTTCAGACTCTTAGTCCAGAAACTTCGAGGTTAGAGAGTATCTCACTCTGTGTGTCCTCAAAGCCTAGCACATAATAAATGCTTGCTGACTGATTAGTAGTAGGCTTGAGAGATTGCAAGTAACGAAAGAGGCCAAGGAGAGGCATGTGTATGGATAGAATCCTGGATTTGGAGCCAAGAAGACCTACATTCAAATCCCACCTTATGTTTCACTCTTTGTGTTACCATGGCAAGTCATTTCATGTCCCTGAGCCTTAGCTTCCTCATCTGTAAAATTGGAACAATGATAGTACCTATTTACCAGGGCTGTTGAGAGTGCAAATAAATAATGTATTTTTCAACTTTAAAGCGCTATATAAGCAAGGTATTGTTATTATTTGGACTTTCGATACATGGACAATAGTAAAAAGGCCAGACTGACAGCAACCCCACAACTGACTGTCTGTGGTCTTCTTTCCCAAGTGGGATGCTAAAGGATACACACACCATCAGAAGTAGGGGGGCTTCTTCTCCTCTCCTGAGAGAGATATAGGTCCATTCCTAGCAGGTATCACTTTGGAGCTGAAGGCAAGTGTCACCTCAAAAAGAGACAAATGTGGCTGATTTCAAGGAACAGGAGGTGAGAGCGTAGCTCATGAAGAGATGAGGAAGAAGAAAGAAATCTGTTGATTTTTGGATTCTTTTCCTCAGTACATTATGATGCTCAATACCAAGCCAATTTTAAAAATCAGGAACGAAGTAATTTCTTGAGTGGTATTTAAGAAGAAACCTCCATTAGGAAAATGCACAGTGATAACAAGCAAGCACTTTTCTCTCTGCAGATTCACAGACTTAAAGCAAAAAGCCTTCTCTCTCCCAAACCCCTCACAATTCATTTCCTCTAGAACTTCTGAGAATCCAAAGGTTGAGGTCATTGGCAATTCCTGTCCAACATCTCATGACCTCCAGCCAATCAGGCAGCAGGAGGAGAGCCCTCCTCCTAGGTCCCTCCATGAGTCTGCCCCACAAAAATCTTACTGCACTCACCGTTCACAGGCCCTCATCTTAGAATCATAGATGTAGAGCTGGAGAGGACCTGAGACATGAGTGAGTGGAAAGAATGTTGTCTTTGGAGCTGGAGAACCTGGGTATAAATTCTGACTACTCAAGTAACTATGGACAAGCCACTCAACCTCTGTGGGCAGAAATTTCATCTGAAAAGTGAAGGGTTAGGACTAGATGAAATCTAATTTCTAATTTCCAGGTTAAAAATCTATGATCTTAGGATCTAGTCCAGTAACCTTATTTTACAGATGAGAAAATGGAGGTCCAAAGAGGTAAAATTACTCGATTAAAGTCACACAGAGAGAAGTAGGGATGACATTATCCAGAAGTACTTAATCTGCAATTTATGGACTTGTATGTTTTCTTTAATAGTTTGATAAATTGATTTCAATATAGTTGGTCTCCTTTATAATTTTAATATATGTGTGTATGTGTGTATGTGGTTTGTGTATGTATATATGTATATGTGTGTGTATAACATATTTAAAAACAGCATTCTGAGAAGAAGTCCATAGGTCTCACCAGACTGCCAAAGGGGTTCACAGCATGTACAAAGAGGCTAAGAATCTTGTATATAGTCCCATATCCCCACATTACCAAGGAGGAAACTGAGGCCCAGAGAAGACAATGGGATTGAACAAGGTAAAACAAACAGTTAAGTGGCAGAGTGGGATCTTGACCCCAGGACCTCTGACCTTAAGGCCAACATTCTTTCCACTACCATCATGTTGTCTCTACCACTCTCCTTTCTGAATTTATGATAGGATAATGAAATCACCAAGAAAGAAAAAGAATAGCAGCCAGAGAGTATTTAGTCATTTATGACTATCAGTTCAGTAGCACAGCAAGGGTGGGGCAAGCAGAGCAGCTGCCCCAGGTACACCCTAGAAGGTGGTACTCATAGAACCAGCCTCTTTACCAAGAAACCACCACCTCTGCTTAATGGGAAGAGGTGTGGGGGAGAGGAAGGTGTTATTACCTAGAAAAGAGTGCTAAAGACTGAGCTTTGGAAGAAGGAAAACAATCCCAGTTGCTGTAACTAATCACCAAACTAACCCCATCCCCATGCCTGCAGCACAGCTGCTGCCCAACAGCGAAAGGAAACATGGAAAAACAAATTGCCAGGAGTTAATAATGGAGTGGGAGGAACGCTCAATGTGCTGGGGAGAGAACTGAGCTAGTGCCCAGGGATGTGTGCTAGGACCAGAAACAAAAGCCAGACTCTCACCAGGGCACCAGTTTCTTTTGCATTACTGCTGATTTATCTGCTAATAAAAGTGCCTATAAAGCCAACTGCCAAGACAGAGTGACCGAGAAGCAGTGAGGGAGGATGGGAGCTGGGAATGAGCAAGGATGGAGAGACAGAACAGTAAAAGAAGTCCCATTTGAGCCAAGCATTTAAGAAGTGAGGAAGGGGAACATGCACAGACATCTAAAAGGTTGGAGCTGAAAGGGCCCTTAAAAATCAGCTGGTGCAACTCCACAATTTAATATAAGTCCAGAGAAAGAAAAGAATTTATCCAGAATGACAGAGGAAGCAAGGTCAGGATTAGAACCTTGGTATCCTAATTTCTAGTGGGTCCTTCCATGCTATCTAACCATACATTGGATTTGGGCTCTTTTGAGGCATAAGTGAATGCTTATGGCACAATGGAAAATTCAATGGCCTTGGAGTCAGAGGACCTGGGTTCAAATCCCATCTTGACAAGTCAATATCACCTTTCTAGGTTTCAGTTCCTTCTCTGTAAAATGAGGGGATTGAACTAGATCAATCCTGAAGCTTTTATTAAGCACCTAGTATGAGCCAGACACTGAAGACACACATATGAAAGTAAGGCAGTCCTTATCTTACGTTCTATTAGGGGGAAACCACATGTTCACAGATATGTACCTATAGTAAATACTCAGTGATTGGGAGAAGACACCAAAATCTGGGGGATGCAAGGAATGAGGTGACACTTGAGCTGAATATGAATGAAAGCTGAGGTTTCTAAGAATCCAAGGTAAGCAAGGAGGCATTCTAGACCTGGGGGATAGAAAGGCATAAAGGTGGAATGTCATGAGAGCAGGAACTGCGAGGCAGAAAGTTTGAGTATATGCACGTGTGTTGAGACTAAGAAGATGGTTTGGAAATAAATTGTGCAAGGTTTTTAATGATAAATAGAAGAGTTTGTATTTTGAACCCAAAGGTAATGGGGAACCAGTGAAGTTTCTTTATTAGAGAGGATTGATACGGTCAGACTTGTCCTTTAAGAATATCAACTTGAGGGACACAACGTGGTACTGGTGGAGCTGTGGATGGATCCAACCATTCTGGAGCATGATTTGAAACTATGCCCAAAGGACTATAAAACTGCATACCCTTTGACACAGCAATGCCACTAGTAGGTGTGTCCAAAGAGATCAAAGGAAAAAGGAAAAGACCTATATGTACAAAAATATAGCAGCTCTTTTTGTGGTGGCAAAGAATTGGAAGTTGAGGGGATGCCGCTCAATTGGGGAATGGCTGAACAAGTTCAGGCATATGATTGTGATGGAATAGTATTGTGCTATAAGAAATGATGAACAGGGTGGTTTCAGAAAAAATGTGAAAAGATTTAAATAAACTGATGCAAAGTGAAGTGAGAAAAACCAGAACACTGTACACAGTAAGAGCAATATAGTAAAGATAATGAACTATGAATGACTTAGCTATTCTGATGAATACAATGGTCCAAGACAATTCTAAAGGACTTACAAAGAAAAATGCTATGCACCTTAAGCAAAAGATGAGATGCAGTCTAAGTGTAGGTTGAAGTATAATTTTTCATTTTATTTCTCTTGCCTTTTTTGTAATATGGCTAATATGGAAATGTTTTTTTCATGATTTCACATGTATAATTGTTATCTTTGTATTTATTTTTATTTTTTCCAAATTTGTTCATTTATTTGTTTTCAGTTTTCCACAATCATTTCTATAAGTTTGAAGCTTTCTTCCCCTTCCTCCCCAAGATGGCATGCAGTCTTACGTGGGCTCTACACATATATTCCTATTAAACACATTTTCACATTAGCCATGTTACATAGAAAAATTAAAATGAAAGGGAAAAACCATGAGAAAAATAAAACAACAAAGGAGAAAACAGTCTACTTCATTCTGCATTCTGCCTCCATAGTTCTTTCTCTGGATATGGATGGCATTTTGCATCATGAGTCCTTTGGAAATGTTTGAGGTCCTTCCATTGCTGTGAAGGGCTAAGTCTATCAAAAATCAGTCCTCGCTCACTGTGACTGCTATTGTGTATATGTAATGTTCTCCTGGCTCTCCTGCTCACTTCACTCAGCATCATTTCATTCCACAAGTCTTTCCTGGTTTTTCCAAAGTCCACCTGTTCATTTCTTATAGCACAACAGTATACATTCACATATCGCAACTTGTTTCAACCATTCTACAATTGATGGTCATCCCCTCTATTTCCAGTTCTTGGCCAACAGAAAAGGAGCGACTATATTTTCATATATGTGGGTCCTTTTCCCATTTTTATGATTTCTTTGGGATACAGCCCTAGAGCTGACATTGCTGAATCAAAGGGTATAGCCTTTTTTATAGCCTTTTGGGCATAGTTCTAAATTGTTCCCCAGAATGGTTGGGTCAGCTCATAGCTCCACCAACAATGAATTAGTGTTTCAACTTCCGCACATCTTCTCAACATTTATCTTTTTTCTGTTTTGTCATGTTAGCCAATCTGATAGGGTGATGTAATACCTCAGAATTGTTTTGATTTGTATCTCTAATCAATAGTGATTTAGAACTTTTTTTTCATATGCCTATAGATAGCTTTTATTTCCTCCTCTGAAAGCTGCCTTTTCATATCCTTTGACCACTTAACAACTGGGGAACGGCTTATGTTCTTGTAAATTTGACTTAGTTCTCTGTATTTTAGAAATGAGGCCTTTATCACAAACACTAATTGTAAAAATGTTCTCCACCTCTCTGATTCCCTCCTAATCTTGGTTGCACTGACTTTGTTTGTGCAAAAACTTTTCAATGTAATATAATCAAAGCTATCCATGTTGCATTTCATAATGTTCTCTATCTCTTGATTGATCATAATTCCTCCATTCTCCATAAGTCTGACAAATAAACCATTCCTCGCTTCCCTAATTTGTTTATAGAATAAATCTTTATACCTAGATCATGTACCCATTTGAACTTTATTCTGGTATATGGTGTCAGATGTTGGTCTACCCTCAGTTTCCACCACATTATTTTCCCAGCAGTTTTTGTCAAACAGTAAGTTCTTATCCCAGAAGTAGGGGTCCTTGGGTTTATAATTGATACATTTCTTGCCTTCTTAATGGGTAGGGAAGGGTTGAGAGGGAAAGGAGAATTCAGAACAAAAAAAAAATTAAAATGAATGTTAAAAATAAATAACTAATAATTTTATAAAAATAAAGGATTATCAGTTTGGCAGTTATTTGAGGGGTGTATTAGAAAAGGGAGAGACTGAATACAAGGAGAAGGCATCTTATCATGTTGCCTTCATTGTATATTCTGCAAAAGTACATGAGGAAATGAAGAGGATTGCATTTGCAATCACATAATATCAAATCCCAGCTCTGCTACTCATCTGTGTGACCTTGGGCTAGTCACTTAATATATGAACCTCATTTTTTTTATTTGTAAAATGGAAGAGTTACATTAGATCATGTCTGTGGTCCCTTCCAGCTTTAAATCTTTGATCCTATAATTCTGTGGCTTATACGTACACTTTAGAAGACATAGGAAGAATTCTTTTAAAAAAGAGAGGGGGGAGGGAGGGAGAGTTTGAGAGAGAGAGAAACAGAGAGAGAGAGAGAAAGACTGAGAGAGAGGGAGAGAGAGAGAGACAGAGAGGGAGAGAGAGAGAGAGAGAGAGAGAGAGAGAGAGAGAGAGAGAGGAGAGAGAGAGAGAGAGAGAGGGAGAGAGAGAAGCCAGGAAAATCATCAAGGTGGGAATGGAGGAAAAGAAGGTCAGATCATAGATATACCTTACTAATATTATCCTCTATGGCTACCCTTTGAATGAATGAATTAATCAAATCAAAAAACATTTACTAAGCACTCAATGTGTTCCAGGACCTGTGCTCAGTGTGTAGGATAAAAATATTTTTTAAAAGAGATTGTTTCTCTAATGTAAGCCCCCCTACAGGGCTTACATTAGAAAGGCAGAAGACAACCCATAGAAGAGTGGTGACCGGGGAAAGGAGTTTTGTTCCAAGGAGGTTCACAGGAAGGTGAGATAGCTGAATGGATGTGAAACTGAAGCAACTCAGTTGTCTAAGACCAGCCAGGAAAGAAAGTAGACTAAATGGGCTTGTTTGTGCTTCCTCTCATTAATTAATCAGTTTAATAGCTCTGTTAGGGCAACTAAGTGGCACAGTGGATAGATAGAGTGCCAGCCCTGGAGTCAGGATGACCTAAGTTCAAACATGGCTGCAGACATTTACTAGCTAATGGACCCTGGGCAAGACACATAAACCTGTTTGCCTCAGTTTCCTCATCGACAAAATGAACTGGAGAAGGATATGGCAAACCACTCCAAATGGGGTCACCAAGTGTCAGACATTACTGAATTATAGCAACAATAGCTGTGTATCTGTGGGCAAGTTAATAATTTTCCTCATCTGTAAAATGAGAGGATTGGAATCAGATGACCTCTAAGGTGCCATCTACCTATTGATCTATGACCCTAAAGTTAACATCTATGATCCTAAAGTTAACCTCTCTGAGCCTCAGTTTCCTCATATGTAAAATGACAGGGGTTGCTCTAGAGGATTCGTTAGTTGAGCCCCAGGAACAAAAGTTCCAAAAACAGATCAGATCAACTTCCTCTGAGACTGGGGCCTGGATATGGGATAACCCAGTGTGGAATTCCAGGTCTTAGACACAGACAGAGTAAAAGATGCTGGTGCATGTGGAGACCAACTCAGAGGGTACCTGGCAGACTGGATAGCTGGAGAGGAAATGAAGCTAAAATATTTGAAATGCTAATTGTTAAACTTTTTTTTTTCACCTTAAGTTCATGTTTCATGGGTCATAGGATTTAAATCTGGAAGGACTCCAGAGATCATGTAATCCAAATCCCTTATTTTTACAAATGATAAAAATAAGGCTCAGAGAGGCTGAGTAGCTTACTCAAGGTCACGCAAGTAGAGTGTAGAGTCATGGAGGTGGCACAGTGGATTTGAATTCAGTGGAACTGAATTTGACATTTTCAAGACCTGAGTTCAAATCCTTTCTCAAATACTAGTTCTGTGACCTAGGCAAGTCATTAACTTCTCTCAGTTTCAGTTTTCTCCTCTGTAAAACAGGGAAAATAAATAGTACCTACTTTACAAGGTTATTGTAAAGATCAAGGGAGTTAATACATGTAAAATAATTTGGAAATTTCAGTGTTCTATAAATACTAGTTATTATTTATCAGACCTGAAAGGGACCTTAGAGGTCATCTAATGCACCATCTTCATTTTACAGAGGAAGAAACAAATCAAAGGATTATTCTAGAGATAAAGTGGCTTACCCAAGGTCATACAGGAAGTACGTGACTGAGTCAGAATTTGAATTCAGAACTTATGACTCAGTGGAAACAGGATTCAGAAGACCTGTTCCAAAGCCACCTCTGACACATTACCCATGTGGCCTTAGGCAAATCACACTTCATTTCCCTGGGCCTCCATTCCTTCATCTACAGAATGCAAGGATGTGATTCTATGGTCTCTGAAGACCTTTTTGACTCTGATCCTGTAATTTCTATGTTTATTACTCTTTCCTTACCACCATAAAGCCTCTGACACCACTAGGATTTTAACAGGACCTGAGACTCCAAACCCAGGACTCTTTATTTCCACTTGTATTTCTGAGGATTTTACAGAAGGGCAGTGATGCCAAGTGAACAGCTGAGTCACTGGATGGGGCTCTTCATAGAGGTCACTCCATGAAAATGATCCCTAGATTTGATTCTTCCCCTGTAAAATGAAGATGGTGCATTAGATGACCTCTAAGGTCCTTTTCAGGTCTAACAAATAATAACTAGTATTTATAGAACACTGAAATTTACAAATTATTTTACATATATTAACTGGTTCTCTGGGCTGGAGAACAGAGCGCCAAGCCAGGAAGCTTTTATTTATTAATCTGATGGAGATCTGAGAGTTCAGACTATTTTTTTAGGGACAGTTTACTGAAGAAATATAAGGTGTCAGATCAGACAACTGCCGGAGGATCCAGCAAGTGAATCAGTGAATTACTTATAACACCCGCAATTTGGCTAAAGGCAGAGGAAGCCTCTGTGGAGGAAAAAAGTCATGAGTCAGCAAGTGGTTGTGACTCAGCAAATTCAGTGAATGGGCTTCATCGGCCAGCACCCTGGAGAGAACCTGAAGGAGTCAGGGATGAAAACACCCCTCCATCCACCCACCCACACCAGTCCCAGTGGGAAAACTTGCACCCTGACCTCCTGATTCCTAAGCCTTCCTATCTGGGGGTGGGGGGGGCACATGGGAGAGGGAATAAAGTCCTTTTAGATGGACTCCAAAGACTAAACTGTTCATCAGAAACAAAAATCCCCTAGCTTAGATTGTTCATCCAGACAAGGGAGCACTTTTCAGCAGCTCTGCAATGTAGCAGTGAGCATCCTATTTACTTTCTTTTTTATACATTTTAATAACATCTTTTGTTTTCACACCACCTACATTTTCCAGTATCCCTCCTCCCCCCTCTCCACCCCTAGATATCTTTTAGAACAAAGAATAAACAAAAGACTGAGACGAAAGTTCAGCAAAATTAATCATTACATCAAAAAAGTTGTCATTCTATGCAGTGTTCCACCCTGATGATCCTCTGCCTCTGTAAAGAAGGGAGGAAGGTTCCTTCTCATGTCTCGTTTTTGAGACCAAACTTGGCCATGGTTAAGCATTTAAATTTCATTGTTCTGTTACTGTTCTTTCCATTTACATTGGTGTAGTCATTGTGTATGTTATTCTTTAGCTCTGCTTACTTCCTTTTGCATCAGTTCATATAAGTCTTTCTGTGCCTATCAACTTGCAAAACAAAAAACCCAACTTCAAAGCTGCACCCAAATCTGGACATCTCTTTAGTGGCATTTGACACTGCCTGGGATCCAGAGCCCATATCCTCAGGAAACCTGGTATTTTCCAAATGGTACTTTTATGATCACCAAGCTCTGAAGCTATTTGGTTACAAGTTTACTTTTTCAAAAACTCTTTCATAATTGATGTGTTTGAATGACTGCCTTCTGCAATGCCACCAAGGAAAGCCTGTTTATTATCAGCAATTCTCATAAAACCAAGGCAATAAAATGTCAGTCATTTGGGCCTTATCTGGTTTTCTCCTGTATGCGGGGGATGGGGAGTGAGGCTAGCGGGAAAAGGTTTGGCTGAAGATGAATCAGTAGCTGAAAGTCTATTGTAAGAATATTATTGATTTAGCAGGAAGAGACCTTAGAGGCTCTCTTTACATCTGTGGAAACTGAGGCTCAGACAGGTTGATTTTAGGATCATTGATGTTAATTTTAGGGCCACAGATTAATAGCTGAAAGGGACCTTAGATGATATCTAATTCCAAACCTCTCATTTTACAGATGAGGAAAACGAAGTTTAGAAACTAAGTGACTTGTCCATGGATTGGCTATTGTTACTGTTTAGTCATTTCAGTCACTTTTCATGACTCTGTTTTAGGATTTTCTTGGCAAAGATACTGGAGTGGTTTGCCATTTTCTTTCTCCAGTTCGTTTTTACAGATGAGGAACTGAACCAGGATTAAGTGACTTGCCCAGGGTCACAAAACTAGTAAGAGTCTAAGGTCAGATTTGAACTCTTCCTGATTCCAAGCCCAGTGCTCTATCCACTGCCCCACCTAACTGCCCCTGAAGACATGGCTTTTAAGTGTGAGAAGAAGGATTTGAACTGAGATTCTTCTTGACTTCAAGACTAGGACTCTACTAACACCATATGATGCCTCTTGGAAATTGTCATTAGTCAGACATAAACATCTGGTTCCCAAAATAGCTCCCTAAAGAAATCACTCACAACATAGGTCTTTTTTTCCCTTAATTCTCTCCTGCCTAGATATGAGGGTGCTGCAGTTTTCCCACATGAGGAAAGAGCCCAATGAAGTTGGGTTGTCCTATCAGCAGAGCATGGGTAGACAGATAAGTACATAGAAAATTCCTTAAAGAACAGAATCAGAAATCCTTGTTTTGGGTTCCTCATGTCAATGAATGTCAAAAGCCTTGAAAGTAGGCCAATGAGGGTAGGGCAGTGAATGGTTCCCATTTAATTATATAGATCACCGTGTTGCTGAGGAGAAGCTGGCCATGCTGAGCTTGCAACTGCAGGTCGTGGATGATGAGGCTTTTCTTAATAACTAGCCCTGACACCTCAAAGAGCACTAATAACTCCAGACAAATGTCAGAAATATTACAAGAGCAGTCAAGAAAAATATGGCACATTCTCATAAAAGCTATCTCAGGAAGGGGGCAAGAGAGGAGATTGTTATGGTGAAGCAGACCTTGGGTGGGATCTGATGGGAGGTAGGAACTGACGGGAAGACAACTTGGACCTCAGTGGGTAAGTGGGGGAGAGGGAGTAAGAGGAATGTCTGGGTTGAGATCCAGCCTGAGGCAATGGTGTGGTATATTTCCAGTGAATTTACTCAGGATACAAAATCACCCTTTTCCCCACCTCTTTTACCTCCCTCCCCAAGGACTTTCCATTAAAGAATTCTTTAGCCAAGAATAGAAAATTTTTGATCACCAAGCCCTGAAGCTATTTGGTTACAAGTTTACTTTTTTAAAAAATCTTTCACAATTGATGTATTTGAATGATGATGGTGATCCCTATTGATGGAGGGTGTTCCCATTCAATGAAATAAAAGACTCACTATAATAGAAAATTATTCCCTACTTTCCCAAGGTGACCATAGCCAAAGTGGCATGACAAGATTCCTCATAGGACCACAAGGTCATAGCTATAGAGCTTAAATGAAACCTTAGAGGCCATCTGGTCTAACACACACACACTCACACACACACACACACACACACATATACAAATTTTACATAAGAGAACAAAGGCCAAGAAATGAAAGTGATTTGCCCAAGGTTACACAAATAGTAAGTGACAGAGGCAAATCCAGTGGTCTCCCCTCTACCCACAATCCACTGCTACTGCCTTCCCTTTGAAATTAACTCCAATTTACACTGTATATAGCTTATATTACATAGTTAGCTACATATTGTCTTCCTGTTAGAATGTAAGTTCCCTGAGGACAGGGACCATATTTTTACCTTTCTTTGAATTCCTGGCACTTAGCATAGTGCTAGCACACAGTAGGCATTTAATAAATGCTTATTGACTCATTGCTGTTTTGTCCACTGTACTACACTGTCTCGGGTCCAACCCTCCCCTTGGTTTCACTCAAGCTAGCAAGGAGTCACCCCACCCAGCCCAGGACAGTCATTTCATCCTGTGGTCAAATCTACCCTCTACCAAGGCCTATACATTTCTGTCACTGGCCTTGACTTGATACATTCAGACTGACTGTAGCCTGGTGATGTCTGGGCCTTGGTGAGGAACCTGGAAAAATAACATGCCTCTCCCTTAGCTCAACTTCAATGAGTGAATTTGGCTGGAGTCATCAACAGGCCTTCTGTCACTGAAGGGGAACAGGGCCTTTCCCACTCTAGAAACACTCACACTTTTCAGACATCACCTTTGAGCTACTGCAGGCTCCAGGTAAAAGTCTATATGAATCTAATGGCCCCAGAAGCCAGTAGTCTTAATATCCCTCTAGATACACCTGACTTTAGGTTCTAGATCTTAAGGCAATGATATATAAGGTCTAGAAAACTATTCCCTACCTTCCCAAGGGGACCAAGCCCCCAGCTGCCCTGCTCTATGCCCTAGCTCTATCAAAACTTGGCTGGGCCTTCCACAGGGGGAGAATCAGAATTATTTCCTTACTTCTGCAGCATTTTCTCCTATAAATTCTACACTTAGCCAAATGTCTTTCACAATACTGTTTCCTCACTCGGCCTCCTCCTCAGGCTTCTGACTAAACCAGGTGCCAATTTAATTAATCCTCCCAAAGCCATCCACTTTCCCTTTCCCATATATCCATCAGTTATCATTATTTAGCCTCACTTTGAACATTCAGCTCCTTGGAACATTCTTCTTCAAACACCAGGGCTTTTCTCTTCTTTAGTCTTTCATGTGACTAAGAGGGAGAGGACAGAATCCTCATGGAGTCTCTAATTCCAGTTTGCCTTCGCCATTGTGGAAATTATCCCAACAATAATAATGGTAGCTCTTGTTTCTAAAGAGAGGAAGAAGTGGGGCGGGGGAGGGGGGGGGATTGGGAGTCAGAAAGACCTGGCTTCAAATCACATCTTGGAACCTTTGTAACTGAGGGACTATATGGATGAGTAACAACCTTCTTGACCCTTAGGCAACTCTTGAGGATTCACTACAGTGACAGATGGTGGTGATCCCTATTGATGGAGGGTATTACCATTCAATGAAATAAAAGACCCATCATGAAGTAGTGTTTCTAAATATCTCTAAAGTTTATAAATTGTTTTTCATTTAACTTTGGGAGGTAGGTATTTAGCCTCTTTTACGAAATACGTTAAGCTGAAAATATATGTCTAGAGACTAACCTATTAGCAAGACTTGCAAATGTCCTTTATGTTAGAATATCTTTTGCTACAAGGGTTGACTTGAACTCTGAGGCCTCATCTAACCACATTATGTTATAGGTGGGTTATAGAGAGTCAGGATATAGTTAATGTTTCCAAACCTGCCACAGGCACAGTCCTGATCATCTATGAAGACCCTATTAACCCAAAGATATCACCTGGAAAAAGTGAAGGATCAAATTATGTAAAATCTGGAAGGCCACTTAGCACATTAAACATAAGAGCTGGTGTTCACCTTAGAGCCTGTCCAGTTCTACACAGTTTTACAGAGTATGCCCAGAGAACATCAAGCAGCTTATACAATTCAGACTCCTCTCTCCTCACCAAAAGCAGTACTAGTTCTGTAACTCTAAATCACAGTGGAGTCTCAAAATCAGGAATGGAAATTAGAAGGAACTTGCTTTGCTAGAAGTCTTTAAGAAAAGGGTGGATCACTATGAATCACTGAAATGTCTTCCCTGCCTAGATTTATTGCAGGGAGGGGGAACAGAGAGGGTATAGGTACCAGAAGAGACAAGTAGTGTGGTATAGTAGAAAAAGTCCTGAATTTTGAATCACAGGATGTGGATTCAAATTTTGGCCCTACTATTTGGTCAAATCATTGAACTATCTCTGAACCTCAGTTTCCTTATCTGTAAATGATGGGGTTGGACTAAATTATAACAAAGGTCCCTTCTAGACCTAAAACTCAGTGATCTTGGAAAGGTAATGATGTATAATGAGAAGAAAATTAGATCTGGAGTCAGGAGAAACTGGAGTTTGAACTTAACCTCTGCCAGTGACAAACTCTGCAATCATGAACAAGTTACTTCATCTCCCTAAGCCTAAGCTTCTACATCTGGAAAACAAAGGTAATAATATCTGTTTTGCTTATCGCAAAGGTGTTTTTTACAAGCATCAAATGAGTAGTAAGGAATTTTGTAAACCTTAAAGCATATGAGTGCCAGCTGAGTTGGCACATAAATGCCAGCTAAGCTATTAGGTTCTTTTAAAAATGTCCTCCTTTCCAAACCACATTTCCAACCAGTAAGTACAAGAGCTAGTAAGTACAAGAGCTGGTAAGAACAAGGGCAGAATTTGAGTCCAAGGCTGGATAATTCAGCACCATTCATTCAACTTTATGTGAATTTTCTGGGAGTACACTGCCAAGTATACCTCATAGTATATACCTTAAGGAGATCAGAGGTAGAAAGAAAAGTGCCAAGTAGACAAAAATATTAACAATTTGTGGTAACCACAAACTGGCAAGAATGTAGGTTCTCATGTGTGAAGGGAAGATTGTGACTGAACAAATTATGGAATAGTAACAAAATGGAAAATCAATACACTGTAAGAAATGGCAAATAAGAGGAATTTAAAGAAGTGATGATAGTCTTATAATGCAGAACTAGGAGAATAATATACACCATGATTCTAATAATGTAAATTATTTTAAAATATTAAGAAGTAGGTAAATTCTAACTAACTATAATGACCAATTGTAGTTCTGTTGTATAGATGATGAAATATAATTCAATCCCCTTTCTAGATAAACTAGTGGGACGTCGGCAGCAAAGCCTTTTTATTTTATGTTGTCCTTTTAGTTTAGCTTATTTTTTGTGATAAGGGAGAGTTTGGGTATGTGGTTGTGTGTGTGTGTGTGTGTGTGTGTGTGTGTGTGTATGGGGGGTGGGGATATATTGTGAAATGATGATGGTATAAAAAAAAGTCATCAATAGAGCATTTTTAAGAGAAATTTGGTATTTCCTCCACATCAAAAGTGTATAGGTGGGACTTCTGACTTACTCTGTGCCTTCAGGAGGAGGGCTCTGTTCAATGTCCTGCACTTATTTGAAGGAGAGACCCAAGGAACTGAATATATGAAGATTATCAAGACAGGTCAAAGATTTTTGCCATTGAAACACATTACCTTAGCATTCTCTATCTCTATGTCCCTTTTGGGAAGTACGGAGTCCTCTCTATTCACCAGGAATGAGACCGCTCTAGGTTGCAAGTGTCTGTGGGCCAATCCTGGGGATCCTTCAGCACCAGGAGCTATTCTCATGACAATGTTGACCATACCCTTCTTCTTGAAATTCTTGCCATGGCTTCCATGACACTATTTTATCTTGGTTTCCCCTTACCTGCTCGGCTTATTTTTCTGCTCGTCACCATTTTTTTCCCGCCACCCTCTGTGTTACCGTGAAGTCATATCTATAGCCTTCTCTTCCTACTTCTCAAAACTCTCCTCCAAAGATTCTACCCTATCCCATCGCTTGAATAGCACAATACCTTTGTGATCATCCATTCCTATAACTATAACAAGAGTCAGAACTAGAACAGAGTGACCGGATCATTGCCCCAAGAAGGCTGAAATTTTAAGGACATTGACAGAACTTACTTTCCTTCCACAATATAAATTAAACTGACCTTAACACCAAGTTAGTCAAAATAACTACTTAGAAAAGGAAGACAAATAAGCATTTATTAAGGCTTGCCATGTGCTAGGCACTTTATAAACACTCTCATTTAATCCTCACCACAACTCTGTGAGGTACGTGCTATTATTGTTCCCATTTTACAGTTAAGAAAACTAAGGCAGACACAGGTTAAGTGACTTGTCATATAGCTAGTAAGCATCTCAGGTGGGATTTGAACCCAGGTCTTCCTGCCTCTAGGCCTACCTCTCTATCCACTTAACCCTCTAATTGCCTTAGAATAGGAAGCTATCCAATGAAGAACACTTTCTTCCAGATACCATCACCCGGGTAAGCTCCACCTTCTTCCTCTCTGTGCCCCCCCACACACACCTACAAGATCTTTGTGGCATAACTACCTTGCTGTATTCTGGGCTTTGTTCTGAGGTCTTTGCCTCCCTTTATCCTCAAATGAATTTGTCTAAGAAAATGTTTATTTGAGGTGCATTTTGTAAAATTTTCCCTATACGTGAAAAACACTAGTTACACTTCTATTAATTCAGTAATTACAACTGATCAATCAATTAGTAAGTATTTATTAAGTACCTGTTAGGGACATTGGACTAAGGGCTAGGGGTATAAAGACAAATATTAAATGGCTTCTGCCTTCAAGGAGCTTGTAGTCTAATGTCAGACAACACACACACGTATAGGGTATTCAAAAAAAACTTAGTGCAGTTTTAAGTTATTAACGATACTAAAGCTTAAAGACTTCTGAGATCTTCTAAGATTGTATCCATCAATCAATACACATGTTTTAAGGGCCTGCTATGTACCAGGCACTGTGATAAGTGCTTGGATTACAAAGTGGCAAAGGCAGTCCCTGCCTTCGAAGAGTTCATAATCTAAAGAGAAGACTTTATGCAAACTAGATACAAGACAAGTAGGAAATCATTAAAAGAGGGGAAGCACTGAAATGAAGAGGGGTTGGGAAAGGCTTCCTGTAAGCCGTCGGTTTTTAGTTGAGATTTAAAGGAAGCGAGGGAGGTCAGTAGTCAGATTGGAGAAGGGAGAGCATTCTAGGCAAGGGGACATCTAGAGAGAATGCAGTGGGGTTGAGAGTTGGAGCGTCTTGTTTGCGGAACAGCCCAGAGAGCCCTAACACTGGATCAAGGAGTATGTGCTGGGGAGTGAGATTTAAGAAGACAGAAAAGAGGATGGGGGTAGGTTATAAAGGGCTTTGAATGTCAAACAGAGCATTTTGCCTTTGCTCCTGGAGGCAAGAGGAAGCCCCTGAACTTATTGAGTTGGGGGCTGACATGAACAGATCTGCATTATATACAAAACTTTAGTTCATATGTCCTCAACTCCATTGCCAAATCTCTAACTAGCTTCTCAGTGTTTCCATTTAAATGTCCTGCTGTCACCTCAAACTATCATTTGACCTCGAACATATGACCACAGTGGTACTGTGCCCCATTGAATCATCTCTTCTCCAGGCTCTTTTCATGGATCTTCATAAGGCACAACCTTAGAGGCCTTCCACTTTCCTGGCCACACTGCTCTGGGTGTTCCCCAGCTTATGAATGTCCTTAAACTGTGACATTCAGAACTGTCGCTGAAAGAGCAGAAGCTGAAGGTCACACAGAAGACAGCAGAGAGGTACACAATGAACCCTACATCAGTAGGTCTAAAGCAGGTGTGGGGAACCTTCAGCCTTGAGGCTACATATGGCTCTCTAGGTCCTCAAATGTGGCCCTTAGAATGAATCCAAACTTGAAGTCAAAGAGTTGCACTTGAGGGCCACCTGTGACCTTGAGGCTGCAAGTTCTCCACCCCTGAAAAAGTAATCTTCAGCTGCTTTACTTTTCTCAGACTCCCTTCTTCCTTATATTTCCTGAGATAATAGCCTCCAACCCCATCTTCCCCTGTGGTTGTGGAAAGAGGATCAAGAAGTATATTTTGTATATAAGGTGGATTTCAGTGTGTATAAAGTGAATTTTTGTTATGATGTCTTAGTGTTCAGTTTCCCAGGATCCACAGCCATAACAATCTCTTGTTCCCAAGTATTAGATATAAGTTCCC
This sequence comes from Bettongia penicillata ogilbyi, assembly GCA_023548195.1. Taxonomy (NCBI): domain Eukaryota; kingdom Metazoa; phylum Chordata; class Mammalia; order Diprotodontia; family Potoroidae; genus Bettongia; species Bettongia penicillata. The sequence goes on along the minus strand of JAJHZJ010000198.1, from coordinate 20,146,983 downwards.
ACAATTATGGTTCAAAACATCTCCACTATGCTTGTGCAGAGTTATAGAATGGTAAATAATATTAATATCCACTGCAGCTGCACAGTGAGATACAGGGAGGAGGTGATGTAAACTTGTGAGGCTATGGCTGGCAATATGCCTTCTTTGCTGATGCCCTATAAAGCAAGTGGTCACTGATCAGTGAATGGGGAACCCTTGGGTTGAATGCACAAAGACTGTGTGTGCCTCAACTCTCCCCCATTGAGATTTGAGGGGAACCTGAGGGTTGAATGCACAAACTGGAATGCTGTGCGTACCTTGATCAGCTCCCACCAAGGCTTGGGGGGAAGCTGTGTTTGCCTCAACTGGCCCCCATTGAGGTTTGAGAGGATTTAGGGGAAGTATAAGCTGTACCTGTCTAGACTGACCCCATCAAGATGTAGGGGTAGTTTTACCCCCCTTCTTGCCTGTCCCTTCAAGAAGGATAATTAGGAAATGCTATAAGAATTTGTGCTCTCATTATCAGCAACTTCTTCTATGAAAACTAGATTAGAATAAAGATTAACCCCTTCTTAAAGTGTCTTTCCTGTCTGACCAGATCAAGGGTAAACCTGTGCTAGCAGCCCTCCAGTGTGCCACGTTTATCTGTCTTATACCATTGAACAAGGTTGATGAGAACCAGTTCAGAAGAGTCTTAGAAATCAGGCACTTTCAGAGTCGAGAGTCAGGCCACACTTAAGAGAGGTACCCCCCAACCCTACCCCAGCTCAGATCTTCAGCACCTGGCCAGAGCTTTTACCAACAGCTGAACCAGCACTTAGCAATCATAGTTCACCAGCCATAGTTATTATACCCCTTTCTCCCACTGGGACAGTATTCCATCACCAGAACAGCTTGGATACAAGCCCTATCTCATCAACATGAACCCAAACTGAGCTACTGATCCTAGCACCTCCCCTCCCCCCATTCTAATGCCCATTTCCCCAGTATGCGCCTAATCTCAGTAACAGGTGCACAGCCTTCATTGGAAGCTCTCAACTTTCACACCCTAGAGCCCAGCCCAGTAAAATTCATTATATAGTGGGTTAACAAAGTTTAAAAGGAATTAAAGCATCATAGGAGCCAAATTAAGGGGCCTAAATTTACAACAATTGGTCATAAAAAGGAGCCATCCTTAAGCAGGCTGAGGACGATCGTCAGGAACCCCAAGAACCTTGGTTCATTTTTGCCCCTAGAGTATAATCTCGTTGGTCTGTGTACTAAGAAGCACAACTAATGTTAGTAGATAAAGGACTGGCTTGGATAGGGGGATGATGAAGGCTGGAAGGCAAGCAAAGCCCCTTTCCATTCCTTTTCCATGCCTGCCAAAGAAAAGTTTCTGAAAGCCATATCTTTTCTCCCATAGCTGGCTCCGTCTTAAGATATTCAGAATTCCTTCCTCTGGCCCCTTCAAAAATAAGGGTGGATTGGCTGGAAATTTTCTCTGGGACCCCATCCTAGAGGCCCCTGGTGAGTAAAGGAAATCTTGTCTCCTCATCCCCTTTCTCTTCCCTTGCTGCCAACCTGCCAATCATTTGCCTTTTCAGTTAGGATACAGCCAAAAGCACTGTAACAGAGAATATGTCAGCAGACCCGGTTCAGAGGATAGCCACTGATCCCCACAAAACTAAATCTTATTTCCTAGGCCTACGTGAAACCTGAGAGACAGCAGAGTGTAGCAGGTAAAGAAAACCTGGGTTCAAGTCCTGTGTCTGACACAGGTTGTGTGACCCTTGCCAGATCTCTTATGTTCCTGGTTTTCCAAACAACTCTATCTATAGTTGCTAAGACTATAAATTACAGAATTGGTGCCAGTCAGAATCTACAAAGAGATTTTCCTCATTGAAAGTACCCTCTGCTGATAAAATTACAAATCTAGCTTTAAAAACTTCCTAAGATAAATACTTCACAACATTAAACCAATACCCTCCCATTCTCCTCTCCCTGCTATCACTGCCACCCCACTCACCCCACTTCCAGTCAAAAAAAAAAAATTTAGGAAAACTTACACACCTAAACTGCTGAGTAGGGTCTCAGGCTGATGCTGATCACTGCCTTTTCCTCATTTCCTCAAGATAGTACAAAAAGTACTGTCACATACACACACACACACACACACACACACACTGTCCTCAACATTTCCATCACAAGGCCAATAAGGTCAAAGAAAGAGGAAAAGATACCATATGTACAAAAATTATTTACAGGAAGGGAAGGAAGGAAGGAAGGAAGGAAGGAAGGAAGGAAGGAAGGAAGGAAGGAAGGAAGGAAGGAAGGAAGGAAGGAAGGAAGGACGGAGGGAGGGAAGGAAGGCGGGAAGGAAGGAGGGAAGGAAGGAGGGAAGGAAGGAGGGAAGGAGGGAAGGAAGGAGGGAAGGAAGGAGGGAAGGAAGGAGGGAAGGAAGGAAGGAAGGAAGGAAGGAAGGAAGGAAGGAAGGAAGGAAGGAAGGAAGGAAGGAAGGAAGGAAGTAAGGAAGACACAGTAGGTAAACAGCATAGTACAGTGGAAAGAATATGAGATTTAGAATTGGAGGACCTGAGTTCAAATCCTAACTTCACATGCGCTATTCTTACAACCGAGAATAATTCATTTAACTTCTCTTGGTCTCAATTTCTTCGTCCGAAAAATGAGAGAAGGTTCAAAATAGATGACTTCTAAGTGCCTTCCAGGTTTAAATCTGCCATCTTAAGATTATAATGTTATGATTATTGTACCTTAAGACAATATAAATATGAAAAATCCAGAGAAGAATGGGGAGACTCATATAAGCAGAATCAGGAGAAATAAACACACTATGACTACAATAATGTAAATGGAAGTGACATTGAAAGACACCCAAATTCTAATTGTCATTATTTGGAGTTGTTCAGTCATTCAGTTCTGCCCAACTCTTTGTGATCTCAGGGACCGTAGCACGCCAGGCCCTTTTATTCTCCACCATCTCTCAAAATCTATCCAAATTCATCTTCATTGTTTCCATGACACTATCCATTCATCTTATCCTCTGCCATCCCCTTTTCATTTTGCTTTTTCAATCTTTGCCAACATCAGGGTCTTTTCCAATGAGCCCCATCTTCTCATTATGTGGTCAAAATGTTTAAGCTTCAGCTTCGGTGTTTGACATTCCAATAAATAGCCTGGATTAATTTAAATATTAAGTGATTTGATCTCCTTACAGTCTAAAGAACTCTCAAAAGTATTCTCCACGACCACAATTTGAAAGCATTGATTCTGTGGCACTCAGCTTTCCTTACAATCCAGCTCTCACCACCATACATTGCTACTGGAAAAACCATAACTTTGACTATAGAGACCTTTGTTGGCAAGTTGATGTTTCTGCTTTTTAGAATGTTGTCCAGATTTGACATAGTCTTGTTTTTGTTTTTTTTTTCCCAAGGAGCAAGCAGTTTTTAATTTCATGGTTGCATTCACTGTCTGCAATGATCTTTGAGCTCAAGAATGTAAAATCTGACACTGCTTCCATTTCTTCTCCCTCTATATACCAGGAGGTGATGGGATCAGTTGCCAAGGTTTTAGTTTCTTTTAATGTTAAGGTTCACGTCAGCTTTTACACTCTCCTCTTTCACCTTCATCAGGGGGCTTCTCAATTCCTCTTCACTTTCTCCCAACAGAGTGGTATGATCTGCATATCTGAGATTGTTGATATTTCTCCCAACAATCCTAATTCCAGCTTTTGATTCATCCAGCTTGGCATTTCATGTTAAATAAGTTGACAATATACAGCCTTGTCATACTCCTTTTCCAATCTTAAACCAATCAGTTGTTCCACCTTCAGTTCTGTTACTTCGTGGCCCACATACAGGTTTCTCAGGAGACTAGTAAGATGATATGGTACTCCCATTTCTTTGAGGACTCATCACACTGTGTTGTGATCCACAGAGTCAAAGGAGATAGCATAGTCAATAAAGCAGTTGTTTTTTTTTTTTCTGGAACTCCTCTGTTTTTTCTATAATCCAGTGAATATTGGCAATTTGGTCTCTAGTTCCTCTCCCTCTTCAAAATCCAGTCTGCTTTCTCTGGCAATTTTCAGTTCATGTATTGCTGAAGACTAGCTTTACTGAATTTTAAGCATAACCTTGCTAGTGTGTGAAAGGAGCACAACTATTCAGTAATTTGAACATTTCTTGGCACTGATTAATTATGACCAATATTGGTCCCAGAAAATAGATGATAAAACACAGTTCACCTCTCTTTTTGGAGAACTAGAGAGCTCTGGTTATGAAATAGTGTTCATCGGTTTTGGTCATTTGGTCTTTTCCTTCAGTCTTTTTGGCCCCAGGCACTAGCACGGTGCCTGGTACATGGTAGGTATGCATCTAATTAATATTTGTTTGAGCAAATAAAACTTTAAAAATAATAAGCACATTGGGGCAGTGGGAAGAGGCTGCTGATACTTTCATTTTATTCCACTATCCATTCAAATTTTTACTATGAACTTATTAAAAACTTCCCAGGCTGCATTGCTCCTTCCCTGCTCCTTTTCCTTCCACAAGCTTTGATGGGGACAAGGAAAATAGTAATCCTCCTCCCCCATTAAGGTAAGAACAGAAGCTGGGAGCCGGGCCCTGTGTAAACTATTGGCTGGGAGGTCTGGGTGCCTTGGAGCAGCTGCTTGGCCTTGGTCCTCTCAAGGTTTTATGGGAGCTTAAGTGAGCATCTTCCTAAAGCTTCCAAGATAAAAGATTTATGGAGTACACGCCCTGCTCTTCCCACACTCCAGCATCAGGGCCAATCTTTAGCAAGCACAGGGAATGGAAAAGGGATGGGAGAAGGGGGCCTTCCTGACAGAGAGGATTCTTTAGGCTCATCTGAGAGGAGGAAGTCATGGCCTCAAGAACTGAAGTGCTCCAGATTACCCTAGAACTAAGACCTAGAGGTTGTATTTTGAACTCGAGCCTTCTGACTCCAAGAGCAATGGGATTTTTTTCTTGTTTTTTGTTTTCCACAACTAGGAAGCCATTTTGGGGGCAGTGGATATTTCAAGGCTTTCAGAGACAGAACAACTTAGGTTGGAATCTAACCCTGCTGCATACTGTGAGTCTTGTCCCATCCTGGGACTCAGTTTTATCTCCCTATCCCCCAAAATAAGGGGGTTGCCTTCTATGGGTTTATAGGGCCCTTTTCTAGGCCTGAATTTCCATGATTATATATTATGGGGCTTCTTTCAAGGAGACACATCATATATGGGTGCAGTAAAGTCAGAGCCTGAAATCAGGAAGATCTGAATTCAAGTCCTGCCTCAGATACTAGCTTGGAGACCCTAAGTCACTTAACCTCAGTTTGCCTCAAGCTTCCTCATTGGTAAGATAGCTATTATAATAATAGCATTAGTTGTTGTGATGATCCAGTGAGCTATAATTGTAAAGCACTTAGCACAGTGCTTGACACATAGTAAACACTACATAAACGGGAGTTGTTACTGTTACTTTCATATAACAGTTTTTCTTTTCCTGTTTATAAAACTGCAGAAGGTCTACAGAACAGGAGAAAGTGCTCTATGACTGATAAACCAAAAAGAAGTTCTCTCTATGGTTAATAATATTATTAATGAATGCAAAGCATTTTACAAATATTATTTCACTTTATGCTTATAACAAGCTTGGGAAGAGAGGTCCTATTATTGTCCTCATTTTACATATGAGGAAACTGAGGTTCATCCAGGTTAGGTGACTTGCCCAGGGTCACAAAGCTAGTAAGTGTCTGAAGCTGGATTTGAACTCAAGACTCCCTCATCCCAAGTACATGAAACTGCAGGTGGGAAGGGGGTAAAAGGAGGGGCATATGGCCCCCAGTAACTAAAAAGAAGAAATAAGTGCTTAACCTACACAGTTACCCATATTGGGGAGGGGTGGGGGGAAGGAGAGTAGAGAACGATCTAACATCATTCACTCATTTAAAGAAAAAAAGGATTCCCAACTTCTATATTTCCCTATTCTGGGTCATTTCCTCCTCCCCTTCCAAGCATGATGCTCGGGATCTCTCCTGCTCAAAGGCACAGGAGATTCCCCTGAGTGGGAGTCAGTCAGCACCTCCCTTTTAACCAGATAAAGCCTTCAGCTTTTCCGCCTCTCAAATGCGCTATTAGGAGTGCGCCTCGTCCTCTGGAAGAGCAGGCCGGGCCGGCTTCTCCCCCACATCCAGCTCCACCCCCAAATCGGTCGGTGTCCACGCTGGAGGGCTTCTGTTTGCAGGATGGTATTTACATCGAAGTTTGTTGGATTTTCATTTCAGAGCAGCTCGGGAGTTCACAGGGAGGGGGAGAACAATGCCCCTCTGTTTCCACCCGCCATTCAAGTCGGTTTTTGTTTCAGCCTAAAATAACACATCGCTAGAGGGTATTTTCTTAACACTGCCAAGCCTCTGCGCAGGACTCAGTGGAAAACGTTTGCACTGGGTTTGCTGGGGTCCCCGCCGGCTAATTATGATGTGATGATGTATAGGTGAATTCCTCCTCCCCCAGCTCCCCCGAGGGAGCCGGGGATTAGAAGTGCCCTTATCTCTGGACATCTCGGAGAGTCTCTGGGTTCTGGTTTCACCACGAAGCCCTCAGAGACCCAAGTTACATTACGTGCTTATGAAGTGCGCTATTGGACGCCGGGGCTTCCAGCCCTGTCCCTTGGCCTCAACCTGAGGCTATGCGAGAAGGTTGAAGATATCCCACCAGCCTACACCGAACATCCTTCATAAAGTCCTGAGCCGGGTGGAGGAAACCCAGCCCCAGGGGAATGGATCTGACAAAAAGTCAGAACACGTCTTCCAAGGCGCTAACCAACCTGCCCGGAGCCTCCTCGGCCCGGGGAATCCTTTTGGGGTTGGGGAACGGCGGGGAGGCGGGAGGGAGAAACTGATTTACGTCCAGGGTGCCGCTTGGAAAAGAAAGTGGGGAAAATCCAATTTGTTCAAAAGGTTCTTTAAAGAAAAGTCCACCACTTTCCTTGTTAAAGTTCGCAGAAAATAAATATCAAATTTCTTTCGAGTTGAAATTTTCCTCCAAACTGTAAACGTAGAAACTGGAAGGGGGTAGAGTTTGTGCAGGTTTTTTTAAAAAGTGTTTTCCGGGGCTTTACAAACTTACTTTCCCAGTTTGCCAGAATCAAGTCAACTGTGAAGAGTGAATCAGATTCCAGGAAAAAATAGTGTTGTAGGATTAAAAAAAAAAAATCAAAGAAGCTGCTCCTTTAATTAGAAGGACAAGTTTGGGGATTTTTTTTTCCTCCTCCTGCTACTATTTAGCTTAGTTTGGTCATGAAATCGAAGTGAACTTCCTTTCTGATTCATTCTTCAAAACCCCAATGTAGATTTTTATCAGGAACAGATCTAACCAACTCCCAAGGCCTCCTAGGCTAGGCTGCGACCCAGTATCAGTTTCTATATTAATAGCTCATCTGTTTGCATTTGTTTGAGAAGAGATCATAACACAGATCATGTCTAATTGTTTCTCTGTGAAAGAAATGTTCCCTTTTCCTTACTGGTCTGCCTGGAGGGGGCAAAAAACCTGAAACACCTAATTTTGTCAAGAAGGCACAGCATACCTCTGAGCCCCACCCAGTGAAAGTTGCTGACTACCTTAAAAGTTTGTGAGTTCCTTAGGTGAGATGTTCCAGTAATTAGACACCCAATAAAGTTAAAGGAATAGTTAACACTCTCTTCTCCCCCCGCCTTCCACCTTTGGCCCAGTTCTCACTAATCTTAACAAAGCCATTTAAAAGGAAAGAGGCGATGGCAATAGGAAAAGAAGGGGAAAGAGAGAAAGATGGAGCGAGAGGGAAAGGAGAGGGGAAGAGGGATGAGAGGTACAGAGGGAGAGGGAAGGGAGGGGGAAGGAAAGAGGAGAGGGAGGGATAAGGGGAGAGAGGGGAAGAGAGAGGGAGAGGGAGAGACGGAGAGGAAAGGATAAGGGGGAGGGGAGAGGGGGAGAGAGGGGGGAGGGAGAGAGGGGGGGGGGAGAGAGAGAGAGAGAGAGAGAGAGAGAGAGAGAGAGAGAGAGAGAGAGAGAGAGAGAGAGAGAGAGAGAGAGAGAGAGAGAGAGAGAGAGACCGTCACAACCTGACCACAAGTGGTTCCAATTTGCCGTAGTGATTAAATCTGTGTGAGTTTAAGGGTTTTCACTCGGGTCATTTGCTACTTTGGAATTTTGCTGGATGCCTCTGCAAAGAACAAGAACTTATGAGTCACTAGTGAGAGTAAAGAGAGGCGGGGCCCGTTACTAAACAAACCCTGCGAGGAGCTCAAGTGGATGTAGAAAATAGTCAGAATTCTAAATATGGATCTGAGAATAGTGTCAAAGGGATTAGCTGCTTTTGTGACTAGCAGAGCCGCCCTGAAGGGCCAGCCGGCCTTTTCAGAACGGGCTGGGACTGATCAAAGTAACATCTACCAGTTTGTAAATATGCTAATCTTTGTGTTTACACAAAAGTGTCCGCACTTGCTTTACATCACAAAGAGGCTCCTACAGTTGGAGATTAATTACTTCCAAAACAGAGATTGTGTGTAAATACTGGTTGCACCAGAGACTAGCCTATGGGGGTGTTTGCACAGCTCCAGCTAGGGGTGCCCAGTTATTATTAACTAACGTGTGTAGCCGAGATTTAAGGGTTTTGCAAAACACTTTACATGCATCATGTCCTCCTGCAGACCGACAAAAACCATGTGAGGTAAGTACCACAGGAATTATAACCCAATTTTCACAGGTAGGGAAACTGACACTCATAAATTAAAGGGCTTACCCAAATAACTAGTGTCAGAGGTGAGATTTGAACTGGGGTCTTCCTGGCTTACAGTACAATGCTCTTTTTTCTACCCCACACTGGACATTTAAGAATATCCTATTAATGACTGGTTTTGTCCTCTACATTTTACAGTAGCCTAGAGTTGTAGGTTTGAACTCTTGAATGTTCAAAAATAATTTGTGGCTTTCAAAGAACCCTGGGTTTAGAAGGTGAGGTCCATGGTTCAAATATGGGTTCTGCCTCCTGTGTCACCTTGGATGAATCATTTGACTCTTCACTCTCAGGGCTTTCATATCCTTACCTGTAGAATATGGGGGTTGGATTAAGGTTGAAATGTTGGGATCCTATAATTTATTCCACACAAATCAATAGTTTTACATTCATATGTATCATGACAAAAACTCTTGAGTTCAGAAGGGTCCCACTCCTTATTTCCCAAGGTTGACAACCTCTGATAGAGTTTTAAGGGTTCCATGTCCCACTAGCTGCTTAACTAATTTTGAAGTGTCCTTGAAGTTGGTTGATGATATTATATAATGACTTTTACCATACACAAACCTAATGACCCAACGAGAGCTCAGCCTAATGTTGCTCTTTGGAAAATCTCAAGGCCTTATGCATTCAGTCTTTCCTCACCTGCATACCCATTGCTCAAGAATACATTTCTGTGATTTAGGACTACAAGGAAGAAAGGAGAGGAGCTTAGGTAGTGGAAAGCAGCAGACACCAGAGTGGGGAGAACAATAAGGCTCTTGGACTGGGGTTCAGGGCTTCTTTCAGTGGTTTTCTGCTTGATCTAATGTCAGCCAGGTGTTTTATAGGCTGTTTTCCTTTTCATTAGCACATTTAATAAAGGCCGAAAACATGAATCACTGAGGGATGGGTCATGGGCACCTTTTCTTGGCAGTATGGTCAGCTATCCTGGGCAGGCCAGGGTCAGGAGAGGGATTACCAGAACTTCTGGGACTGATTAAAGCAGGGATGGCCTTTTGTGAAACAAAAACAAGAATCCTAGCCTGGGGGACATTTTGAAATAGAGTAAGGATTGATGAAGGCAGGATATGACCTGCTTTGAAATTTTCACTGTCCATTTAAAATAATGCAGTAGAGAGACTCCTGGATTTTGAGTCAGAGTACTTGGGACTGAATCCTGGCTGTCACTTCTGTGACCCTGGCAAGTCAGTTTCCTTTTCTGGCTCTCAGTTTCCTCATCTGTAAAAAGGAGACTGGGGTCAAAATAGAACAGGAATTCCTAACTTTTCTGTATATCTTGGACTGCTTTTGGTAGAGCCTATGAATCTCTTCTCAGAATAATGTTTTTAAATCATTGAAGAAAATGCTAAATTTCAGCTAGAGGTTAATGAAAATAAATATGTCATTTCTCCTCCCCCCCGACCCCATATTCACAGACTCCCCCCTGAAATGTGTCCATGGAGCACAGGTTCAGAACTCCTGGCCTAGAGGATCTCCAAGGCCCTTTTCAGTTGTAAAACCCTAGGATTATATTCTATTGTTAACCCTTTACATAAGGTCATCTGTGCTTTCTAGCTAAATAGATTGTAAAGAATCCACACTAAAGGTTAAAGCATTCTGAAATCACACACACACACACACACACACACACACACACACACACACACCACCACCACCACCACCACCACCACCACTACTACCATCACCACCATACCACCAGGAAAAGCAAAGAGCTGAAGCACCAGGGTTCTGGGGGACTGAGACTATGTTTGACCTTTGGGAAAAGGAGGAAGTCACAGTGCCTAGAACACTTCTTGGCGGCCTGGCATGACACTTAGGATATGACTAGGCTACTGTAGGAGGCTCATTCTGCCCTGGTTACAAACGAACAAGTATGCATCACTTCAGGGTCATTCACAGGATTACAAAAAGTGTCACTGCCTAGGGGACATGACAGCAACCCTGTAAGGTAGATAGTGACAAGATTCATTATGTTTTAAAGATGGTTAAGTGACTTACCCACAGTTACACAGATAGTTAATGTCAGAGGTGGAATGGTGGCAATGCTACACCCAGCTCTTCTGACCCCAAATCTACCCCTGTTTCTAATATAGCACCCTACCAATACCACACATCCACCAAAAGTTTCTGTAGGATGGCAGCACATCTCTTTAATCCACCCACCACCAAGGATTCAAAAGTGTCTTGGTGTAGACCTGAATCACAAGCCACTTCCTTTTATTTCTAAGTTCAGAGACACTTGTCAAGGGTTGACCTCCTACACCCAGTCTCCCAGAAAAGGAACACTGTGAGTGGCCCACCTCTTTCCTGGGCAGAAATTATGTTTGCTATATATTTAAAGTACCTTCGTATGGTAAACACTAATGATAGGATTCTGGAAAGTCATTCCCCTGAAGGTCCAAGGAGAATGAGTCAAAAAGAACCTGAGGAAGTGGGTGGATCTGGTAACCTAAATTCGGCAACCCTTACTTATTCATTGGACTCAGAAAAGTCATTCATGTGTGCCCTGCAAATGATCTGAGACACACACACACACACACACACACACACACACACACACACACACACACACACACACACACACACACACACACACACACACACACACACACACCCTCAGATAGGAAACAGGAATTGAAGGAAGAGAAAAAAACGGGACTGAAATAGGAGAAGACAAGGAATCTGTTTCTGGCTGGGAGATGGTGCTGATACAATACAAGCCCATGGACTTCTGAGAAACAGAAAAAGATCTTGGAGTAGAATAAATGGTCATTAGGGGGATTTAAGGCAAGGTTCTAGCTTAAGGGGGAAGCTGAGCTTCACCAAAGTGGAAACAGTTTTAATAATAGCTAGGCAACATTCTTCACTGAACTGGATGGCAAGAAATGGGTAGAGGCCAAGGTAGGATTCCAGGGGCCAGAACCACAGAAGCTTCCTGAAGAGGGACTGAATTAGTACTGCAAGGGCAGAGAGGGTTGCCCTAAAGTTTAGGGAAAGCATCTTTGCAACCTTAAAAAAAAAAGGAACGCTTTATCTAAATTATGGAGACAGAGACACAGAGAACTTCAGGAGGAGCTCTGAAAGTGACCTGGAAAAAGGAGAGGCCAGTGGTGACTCTCTGTAGGAGCCCTGGGACTTCCTGGAACCATTCTTTATTGCTAAAAGACCTTCATTTCTCTAATCAAATATTTCTGGAATACTTACCATGTGGAGTATCGTACAGTATGGAATAAGATATGGACCTTTCCTTCAAGAACTTACAGTCAATGGTAGTTGGGGAAATAAGAAATAAACATAGAAGTGTGTGTGTGTGTGTGTGTGTGTGTGTGTGTGTGTGTGTGTGTGTGTGTGTATGCTAGCACGCTAGCACACACCTTCTAGGTACCAGGCACTATGTTAGACACTCTGACAAATGTTATTCCATTTGATCCTCACAATGAGGTAGCAAGGTAGGTGTTATTATTCTCTCCATTTTACCACTGAGGAATCTGATGCTAACAGGTTAAGTGACTTGCCCAGGGTCACACAGCTAGTGTGTTTGAGGCCAGTTTTAAACTAGGGTCTTCCTGATTCCAGGCCCATACCACCTCATAAAATTATGGTAAATGTAAGACAGTATATAATTAAGGTTCAAAATCATGTGATACTTGAAGGATTCAGAAACAGTATAGTATTGGAGAAAGAACAATGAGTCCTATAGGTCTGAATTCCAGCTTTGCCATTTATTATCTGTGTAACCTTGGACAAGGCACTGCATCATGGTTCCCTATCCCCTCCCATAAAATGAGGAAGCTGGACTAGGTTGGGAAGTTCCTAGTTTGAGGTCTATAGTCAGATTTGAAGGGGTCCATGAATTTAAATTCATTTTTAAAAAATTATATCTATTTTTCCTAACCTTTAACTGAAATTTAGCATCTCCTTCAATTGTGAATTAAAAAACCAAACATTATTCAAAAGTGGGTCCATGAGCTTTACCAGACTGTCACAAAAGGTCCTTGACACAAAAAAGGATTAGAAAGCCAAGGGTTCTAGATGATCTCTTAGGTTGCCACCTACTCTACAACCTATGGCATGGCCTTATATGACAAGGGCTTGAAGTCTTCTAAGGAGCAGAGGGAATACAAAGATCTAATCTCTGAACTCAATAAGTTTCTCATTTAAGAGAGGAGACACAGTCAGGAAAGACAGCCTACTCAGTCCTACCAGATCCCAGCCAGGCAACTTCTAATCTCACTCCTTATTTTAAAAATACATCCCTCCAACTTTTTGGCATAATTATCCAGAGTTTTGGGCAAGGTTACATAAAGGAGGTGGGGAAGTAGCATTTACAAATCCAGGAACCATAAAATCATAGATTAAGAACCCTAAGGGACCATAGAGACTACTAAATTCAGCCTTTAATTTAAAAACATGGAAAGGAAACCTCAAGAGTTAAAGTGATTTGCTGAAAGTCACACCCCAAGTAAAGGAAGGTACAGACTAAACTGAAACCCAGCTGTCTGGTGACAGACTGATTACACCACACTGTTTTCTATAGCTCTTGTCTCCAGAGGGATCAGCCTCTCCCCTGGTAGGGGTATCAAACTGTTCATTAAGATGTTCAGTTAATAATGTATTATCCTGGTGAAGAGAAAAGAGCAGTGGATTTGGAGTGAGGAGATGTGAGTTCAAATCTCTGCTACTTATGTAACCTTAGAAAGTTCCTTCTTTTGATTTTGTTTTCCTCCACCTTAAAATCGTGAGGTTGGAATAGATGAACTTCCTTTCACCTCTATAGTTTATGATCCTATGAATGCCCAATAAAACCACTAATGCTAATCTCACCCTGAAATGTTGTACTAATAAACCCTTTTCCTTGCACAGCTGTCTAGGCTAGGTGTGCCATATCTATTGGCTGAGATGAATTCTTTCTCTACCTGCCCAAATCTTTCTCCCTTTAGCACAGAGCCAGGATCCTCTATATTCTTTTCCTTGGTTTTTAAATTAAAGAGTTGGACTTGGTGATCTCTAAGGTTTTTTTCAGTTCTTAATCTATAATTTTATGGTTCCTGAATTTGTAAAAGCTATTCCTATACTTCCTCTATATGCCTTTACCTAAAGTTCTGATTCATGAGGCCCAGGAGTCGTGGGCAGAAAGGCACTTTAATTTTCCAAGTGAAAGCTAAGAACAAGTTATACAGTCAGTCAAATGCTATTTATTAAGCAGTTACTATGTGCCAGGCACTGTGCTAAGTGTTTGGCTTAACAAAGAAAGGCAAAAGTCAGTCCCTGCTCTCAAGAATTCACAGTCCAATGGGAGAGGCAGCATGCAAGCAAACTATGTACAAAAACGATAGAGAGAGAAAACTGGAGATAATCAACACAGGGAAGGCACTGGCACGAAAGGGGAAAAGGAAGGGAGTCTTGTAGAAAGTGTGACTTTATCTGAGACCTGAATCAAAGCTAGGAGATGGACATAAGGAGTGGGACAGTGCCAAGTGTGAGGCACAGCAAGTGAAAATACCCAGAACTGAAAGATGGAAGGTGTCTAAAACTAATTCTGAGGCCAATATGGCTGGATCTCAGAATACTCAGAAAGGTAAAGCTGAGAGAAGCCTAGAAAAGTGGAGGGACGGGGTGGGCTGGGGGTGGGGGTGGGGGGGCGGTGGTTATGAAGGACTATGAAAGCCAGAGGATTTTATATTTGATTCTGGTGGTGATTTGGAGTCAAAAGAGTTTATGGACCCCTTTGGCAGCTTTGTGGCGTCTATGTGGAGCCTCAGAATGTTTTTTAAATGCGTAAAATAAAATTCATAGGATTACAAGTGAAATCAATTAAATTGAAATAGAGATCTATTTTTTTTCCCCCAGTAAGTTCATGGAACCCTTGAAAGCTATTCTTGGAGCACCAAGTGACCTGTGGGCCCCAGAATAAGCTCTCCTAGAATGGAGGATCTTTAAGGTCCCTGGCAGCTCTAAATCTGTGATTCTCTGGTGGCTCTCCCCCTCTTTCCAATATCTCACTGTCCTTCTTCAAAAAGGCCCCCATGCTTCTATAAAATGGCTACACAATCCATTCCATCAGTTTTCCTTCTCCAGGGTGTCCATCCTGTGGTCACAAAAAATATCCACTATTATGAGCCAAAAGCATGCCCCAATACCAAGGAAGGGGGCAGCTTAATTTCATCAGTTAGATTTTAACCTGTCCTTGTCTCTGGGAAGAAGATAGCAAGGGTGGAATGGAGAGTACTCTTGTAAAATAAAGTTATCACTCACCACTAAATGGTACATCCTTAAAACAGCCCCTGCCCCTAATTTTTTTCCTGAGGGGTTTGTGGCAAGAGGGAGTAATATGTAATAATGGAAAGAGGATTGAGTTTGAAATTAAAACAGCTGGAATCCATTGCCATTTTTACTACTTACAGTGTGTGTCCTCCTCTATCAAAGGAGGGTATCAGAACAGATAATCTGCCTAGCACTTAACAGGTACGTGTTGATTACTGATGGTTTCTAAGAACTCTTCAAGGGCAACTAGGAGGCACAATGGATAGAGTGCTGAGTCTGAAGTCAGCAAGAGTCATCTTCCTGAGTTCAAATTTGGCCTCAGACACTTACCAGCTGTGTGACCCTAGGCTAGTCATTTAATTCTGTTTGCCTCAGTTTCCTCATCTGGAAAATGATCTGGAGAAGGAAATGGCAAACCACTTCAGTATCTTTGCCAAGGAACCCCACAAGGGGTCACAAAGAGTCAAATACAACTGAAAATTGACTCAAGAATAACATAAAGGACCCTTCTGGTTCTAGGTCCAGTGGATAAAAGACTCCTTTGGAGAAAGAAGGAATGAGACCAGAGATGAGAACCAGAATCAAAACTGGGTGCTGAGCTCACATCTTGGAAGATTGGCATAGAGTTGCCCAGAAGGGTATAGAAGGTTCTTGGTATCTCAGGGATGGATGAGCTATGGAAGCCAAGTCCTCTCTGGAGCTAATCTAGCCCAGAACAGACAGCTATGGAAACTCTAGAGGAGTGAAGAAATCACCCAGTGTTAGCTACTAATTGTGAGGCATTCTTCCTAAGGAGGATCAGGGAGGATCCTTAACAGCATTAAAACTAAAAGGAGCCCTATTAGCATGGTTAATTACAGACCGATTGACATGATTATTCATGGAGATGCGAAATGTTGTTTGACTAGAAAATTGCGTCCTATGACCTCAGTGAAGACGAGAAACCTGTACAGGGCAACTCCTTGCTTTCTGTATCTGCCATCTCAATCATGTCCACAGTTCAAGAGCAGAGAAGATGCTATCTGCCCCGCTTCCCAATGACATCTAATTATAAACAGGGATATGGAACAAGCCTATGATTTTATTGGTTTAAGGAACTCCCAAGTGAGGAGTTCTCCCTCTGTCAATTCAGGCAGGCTCCTTTTCTAAGGAGCAAAAGTAACTACCTTTTAAGTACTTGTGCTCTCTGGTTTTCAGTCTTCCTATACTCTTAATATAAAAGGCAATGAAGTCTAGAGTTTATCATGTATATGCCCATAAGAAATAAAATAGATTAGCTACCTTTTCTTCTCCAAAAACACATCAAAAACTTTGAAATCTTGTTGATTAAAAACTAATTTGGAATTTCTGAATATTTCAATAGGACTATATAGTTATTTACCATATAGAACCCTAACTCTTGTCAAGTTTTTCTTACCCTTGATGCTCTACCAGTTTACAAAGTCTGCCCTACAGCAGAGGTATCAAACTCAAAGACTGTGGACAGCATACAGCCCGAACCAAATGTAATTGGGAAATGCTTAACAAAATAAATAAATATGCAGTCAAGGATAGATGATGTTAATTTGTTGTTTTTCTAAGTCAATATGTGGCCAGTAGGGATATATTTCTATTTGAGTTTGACACCATTAACCTTGAGCGCTAAGATGTTAAATGATTTGCCCAGGGTCACACTGGTTCCAGCTGAAACTTTACATTTTCTGTTCATATTGCCATTGTGTCTATTATTTTCTTGACTGTATGTGGAGAGGTAGGACTAGAATATAGGTCTTCCAGGCAGGCTTATTTTCCACTCAGTAGGTCATCTGGCACATTGTGTGGGCCTGGGTCAGGAAGATTCATCTTCCTGAGTTCCAAAATGGCCTCAGACGCTTACTAGCTGTGTGACCCTGGGCAAAGGCATTAACCCTGTTTGCCTCAGTTTCCTCATCTGTAATATGGGAAATGGTAGATTATTCAGTATCTCTGCCAAGAAAACTCCAAATGGGGTCATAAAGGCGTAGACATGAGTAAAAAACAATTCCACAATGACACCATTGTAAATATTACTGAGCAAATGTATTTCAAAAGTGCAGCTCAAACCTCCCCAAGTCCTCTTTAGCCTGGCACTCTCATCAAATTGGAAGCCTCTACAGAGACTTGCTGGAGTGATCTAGGAGCAGATAAGAGTAGTTACTGGTTAAGTCATATTCTTTTCTGAAGCCCAGATGGTTGTCACTGATGTGTTCAAATATCTTCTCACATTGAATAAGCAGTTTGGTCAGCACCTGAAGCAACAGTAGGGGCGGGGAACTCGGGGAGAACTGGGGAGTTTGAAAGAACTCTCTGTTGCTGATTAGCTTGACAATGCCCAGGCAGAGCCCTGGGAGGAGGAACCACAGTGCCAGGCAAAAACAAATACACAGGCCTCCACAATAGGCATCGCCTTCATCTTGCTCTCTGCCAAGGTAATTTATTCCCCTGATACACTGGAAATTAACACTGCCCCAATACTGGAAAAATCACGTTGTGCAAAACTGCCTGTCTATGGGAGCCAAGGGACCTAAGTGGGGAAAAATTGATATTGACTTAGGAGCTGGAGGTTAAAAGTAAATACAGTCAGGGTAAATAATTCAATTCTCAGAGCTAGATTTTCACACCTTCTAAGGAATACTCCAGCTACTAGGGAAGGGGGAATTAAATAATCATAAGATGTTCAATCTACTCTTCCCCTTTCCATTCCCTCTTAGGTTCACCCCCACACCAACTCCTGTGTTTACATTTAACCTCAAGTTTCTAAGGACTGAAAGGCTGTTGGCCCCAGTGGGCACCAGACAAATCACTTCACCTCCCTGGGCCTCAGCTTCTCATCTATAAAATAAGTTGGTTTGACTAGAGGGACTTTGTCATCCCTTCCAGTTCTAAGTCTCTATTTCCACAACCCTATGGTTTTCTCAGAGCTTTGGGGCTTTTCTTTAGCCAGAAGTCAGAGACCCTGGGTTATGCCAGCTGAGTTCACGGCCAACTCGGCTCATCAGGACCATAGTCCCAGACTCCTGGCTCCTCAGACAAGTTGATGGCAGCAGCCCAAGTTCCAGGGTAAAAGAAAAAAAAAATCATTCTTCTTCCATTTATGAGTCATTTGACCTTTAGCCTTTGGGGAGATCAAACCACTTCTCAAACCCCACACAGAAGTGAAGCAACTCAGAAGACAGCTAAGGAGGTTGGTATGTACCCCAGGGGCTGCACCAACAGCTGCTCCAGATCTCCCTTAAGATATTCCAAGGTAATCATATAGCCACAAATGATCGTGTAAATTCCCAATTAAACCCACAAAACAGAGCCTATAAATCACCTCCTCCCTACAAACTGTCATCCTCCCAGGATCAAGAGGGCAGTCTTAAAACTTGGCGGTAAACTTGCAAGCTAATTCAATGCTTATAGGCCAGGAATGAGCAAGCTAGGGAGGTAGAGAGTCACCCAACTTGATTTATGATCCTAACAACAGGAAAATTACAATGAAGGTAACTCCAAATTTTAACATAATAAATAATGGGGAGCAAGTCACTCATCTCCTGCCTCCACCTCTCCGTACAAGATTCTACTGGTAGTGCTAGCCAGGCTTCTATAATTCACCGCCCCTTATTTCACTGCTCACCCCCACCTCCTCACATACACACCCAGCAAAAAACCCAAACTCAGTAGCTGCTTGGACAAGGAAGAAGACACAGCTCAGTGTAAGACCTGCAGCAAAGCAACAAAAGCCACCATGGTGAAGGTGGAACATTCCCATTCTCAGGAGGACAGTAGTCCTTATGACCTCACCATTAAGGACAAGGAAGAAATAGTCATTTGGGCTGAGTGTTAAGACAAGTGCAGCTTTAACAACCACTGACAAAGTCTTTATCAATTTTAGGATGAACATTCTATAGAGCAAACCTCTCCCCATCCTTTGAGTCAGCCTCAGAAGAAAAAAACCCGTTGGTCCTTCTCTCCCAACCCCAAATGAGAACATCCTCAGTCCCAACGTGCATCTGCCATCTGTTCCCCTTAACCATTACTAGGGATACATTCTCCTTCCAAGTGACATATCACACTCACTTGGAGTGAGGTAATGCCCATTCAGTGAATAGGCCTCTTTAAGAAATGAGTCAAGGGATAGCCCCTTTAATTAGAAAGAAAAAGAAAAAATACTAATAGAAGATGCTAATTGTTCTCAGTCTGCATTGTTTTCCCAGTTTATCTTCTACACACTTTGGTTTCCACTATCTCCTATGAGTAACTTGGAGTGAGTGGGTTCAAGGTCATGAGCCAACCCATTTGCTTTTGGGAAGAGGATTTGCTCCTGGAAACCTCAGCCCCCAACCCAGCCCTGAGAAAGCAACATAAAGTGGCCAGATATGATGTATACTCAAACTAGACATACTTGTTGATAACAATCTAGTAGGCTGTTATGAAAAGTCTCCCAGCCCACAAACATGTTCAACAATCACTAGACTTGATTCGGAAACTCATTACGTATCATCCTGAGAATCATAAACTCAGACTGTCAGACCTAGAAAGGCTCTTAGTAATAATGTAAGACAAACATCTCTCTTTACAGAAGAGAAAGCTGAGGTCCAAAGAGGGGAAACACTTGGCCAAAGTCACAATAGCCAGGAATAAGGATAACTCCCATTTTTTATAGCAACCTTAAAGTTTACAAGAGAGGCAACATGGTGCATAATTTTATCTTTTTTATCCTGAATTTAACAAACATCAAAATAAAATGACATTTCCACAAAGTAGAATAGAAAAAGAGGATTGTACAGGAGACTGAAAATAATATATAAAACTTGCTTTTCCAATTAAAAATACATTTTTATTGATATCTTTGTTTTTATGTTATATAAATTTCCCTCCATATGTCTCCCCTTTCCCACTCCTAGAGAGCTGTCCCTTAATCTGAGAATTATTCCAATTTTAAATAATGTTTTAAGTAGATAAAGTGCTGGCTTCAGAATAAGGAAGTCTGGGTTCAGATTTTGCTGTGATACATACTAGCTGTGTGACCCTGGTTAAGTCACCTAATCTTTCTGTCCACCAAGTAACTCACTAAGATTTTCTGTTGCAAAGCACATGCCAGTCTGTACTGGTAAAGTGAGTTTTCTTTGCTAGGAGCCCTTTACATAGATGAAATCAGAGGTCTGAGTAAAAATGAAACAAAACAAAATTTGCAAAATGTCTCTCTCACAACTTGCCTGTAAAGTAGATAGTACAAATCTGTCTGTCTGTGTTCATTCTTCGTTTTCAGAGACCATGACATCAGAGAAATTATGACATGACTTGCTCTTGTCTTTGTTTTGAGTGAAGCTGTGCAAGGTCACCGGCCTCACTTTCCCCTCCTGAGCCAAATAGATCCAGTGACCAGATATTCATCAAGATGACTGGAGAAGGCCCATGATGCAATGGGAGACCTTGGCCTATTCATGTACTCACTTAGAGTGAGGTAATGCCCATTCAGTGAATAGGCCTCTTTAACAACTTATCTTGGAATGGCCCCTTTTATAAATAAAAGAAAAAAAATAAGTAAATCAAGCTGAAAGTGAAAAAGCAACAGTTACTATTGATAATCACTCTGCAGCCAGGAGGATCTCGAAAAGAGTCATTAAGTAGAGTTTGGTCAGGAAGCTATTGGTGTGCAATATATGAACTTCAGAGTACATTGGGTTTAAGGTTTGGGGAAGGGGAGGGAAGGGGAGGGGAGGGGAGGAGAGGAGAGGGGAGGAGAGAAAGAAAACTGGCCATTAACCTGAAGTTAACTGGGCGCCCTCTGGCCATCCACATTTACCTTCCTTTGGAGAGGAGAAGGAAGGAGTGGGGAACAGAAGAGAGCAGATGAGCTGTTACCCAGCTAGCTCGGTCCCCATTCAAGAAGCTTGGTCTACTCACAGGTCTATGTTCCCCATTTTAAAGTGGGGCACAGAGGCTTGAAAAAGGTGAATTAATCTGTGCCTGAGGTCACAGAGCATTGAACCCCAGGAGTCTCTCTACCCAATCCTTCTGGAAATTCTTCAGGAAGGTGATTGATTACAATGATTTTTGTAAAATATGGTGGAAGATCACAGGATCTCATAGAAGATGACATCTTCAAAGGAAGCTTCTCTGGTATGTCAGTAACTAACCCTTCCTGGATTTGATCAAAGTGAATTGGCCTCATACTGAATTCTTCTCTAAAGTGAACAGTGAATATTGATTACAATGTCATTCCCAACCTATCAGTGAAAAATCTCGACCTTAACAAAACAGAGCCACCTGCCAACTGCTGCAGTTCCTAGGGTCAGCCCACAGAAGAGGGATGTAGGATCATAGACAAAGAGACCTCAGAAATCAGCTAACCCAGTTCTCTCAGTTGATAGTTAAGGAAACTGTGGTCAAGAGAGGTCAAGTGATGTAATACTATTACATGGGTAGGGACAGAGGAGGCATTTGAACCCAAATCCTCTGGTTCCCTAGTCCTCCAAGGGGGGTACTCTCTACCATACCATAAGATTTAATTACTCAGACCCAGGGGGTCATCTACTTTTGTCCCAAACTGCTTTGAATAATACAGGATCCTCAAAGAGCCAGATGCTGCACTGAAGAATAAGACATGACCCCAAAATAACCTGTGTCCTAGTTGATGCCCACCCATAATCCTCAGGCAATTTCCAGGTCTGTCTCTGATCCTTGTCTCCACCCATCATGGCACAGACTGCCACTCAGCATGGACAATGCTGGGATGTTGCCAATCTGTGCCTTTGGATGACATCCTGGTTTTACTATCCCATTGTTTTAATTCACAGCTCAACCTCCTCCCCCACCCTACCCCTCATCTCCCCTTTAACCTGCCCTGGCCCAGAACCTTTGTTTCTCCATCAGTGGGAACCATCATTTCCTCCCCCTCACTACCCCTTCCCCTGAAGCCTCTCCCACAGCTTCCTTTACACCATCCCCCACAACCAGACCAAGCCTTTTCATTCAGTTCAGGAATTTAACAAACATATATTAAAGCCCTACTATGCACAAACTAACTTGTTCCAATTCTCAATTAACCTCAAATGTGTATATCTCATATCAGTACCTACCCAGTATCTGGTCCAAATGGCAGGAGATAGGAAAGGAAAGATGCCATTTTCTACCCTCCCAGTATGTAGATAAAATGAAACCGGAAAAACCCAAAGACTTTATCCTATAGAGTAGAAGAACAGTAAAGCCATCACTCACCCACACCCACCCCCCACCCCAAGCCAGTAGATACATTGCTATGTGCCCATCTCCCACGAGCCTGCACTGAGGCTCCGCTACCCTGATATCCCACTCCTGGGTCCTGTCCTGGGGGAATCTGTCCATAAACAAAGGGAATTAGGACACGGAATCCCCTTCCTCACCCCTCTTCCAAGGCCAGGCAAAATCAATTTCCAGTTGACATAAAAGACCCCCAGAAACCTTGCAAACCTTTTCCTCTCACCTCCTTAGACACTCAAGCACAGGACTCTCTTGTTACCATCGTTCAAGGGTCAGTCCAGCACTACAGTCCATAGAAGACTACACAAGTTTAACTCACTGATTTACCTTCTCCTATCTGCCTACAGTACAATGGGAAGAGATATGATTTAGAGAAGTCTGTGATCCAAATCCCAACTCTTCCACTTAGCTATATGACCATGAGGGTCATGTTATTAAGTGCTTACTGTGCATAAGGTACTACATTAAGTGCCAGAGATACAAAGAAAGGCCAGATGCAAAAACAAAACAGTCTCTACCATCAAGGACCATAAATGGGGAGAAAACAGGTAAATAACTAGGTACATAGAAGATATATACAGATTAGATGGGAGGTCATTGGAAAGGGGGAGGCATCAGCAGCTAGGGGTACTGGGAAAGGCCTCTGGAGATAAGTCTTGAAGAAAGGTCAGGAAGCCAAGATGTGGAGGTGAGGGGACAGAACATTCTAGTATGCAGAACAGCCAATGAAAATCACTTGATCACTCTGAGTCTCAGTTCCCTTATCTGTAAAATGAGGGTGTACCCAACTGGGTGGAGCAAGTGCTATATAAATGTGAGGAATTGTTAGTCCCTTGTTCTAGGGAATAATCAGACAAGAGAGGCAGGAGCCATCACCTTCTCTGACAAGAGGTAGATATACAAAACAAAGGCTGAATAGAATAGTGTGTTAAAGTGTTGGACCTGAAATTAGGAAGATAGGGGTTGGAATTCTGCTTCTGACCCCTAAAAGCTCTGTTATCTCAGGCAAGTCAGTTAATCTGACCCTCAGTTTCCTCACTTGCAAAACTAGGATACTCATGCCTGCCTCCCACGGCTATCATGAGACTCCAATGAGAAAACATACATAAAGTGTTTTACAAACAAAGAATGAATGCTAGAGGAATGTTAGGGATTCTTATGACTACAGAATCAGAGAATGGAAATGCCATAGAGTTCCCATCAGCCCACTCATTTCAGTTCTTGAGCACCTTCATTCCCAGGCTTCAGTCAGTCTGTCTGTCTGTCTCTCTCTGTATCACTCTCTGTCTCTCTCTGTCTCTCTCTCTCTCTGTCTCTCTTTCTCACACACACATACAATCAAATACCCTGTCTCCTCTTAGACTTAGCTATATCTCTAGCGTAACAATAGGCCCTGAGAAGGTACCCTAAACAAGCGCAGAATTTACAGTCTGTCCCAATCCTGTTCAGTGGAGTCCTTTAAAGAACAGTGCTCCAGCCCCATGGGAAGGAGATCTTTACAAACAGGAGCAGCCCCGTGTTCAATTCAATTAACTAATCATTTACCGAGCAACTACTGTGTGCCAAGAACTGTTCTAGGTGCTGGACATACAAAGACACACTACAAAGGGACAGTTACTGCCTTCGGGTAGCTTACAGTGCCTGGCACACAGTAGGCATTTAATAAATCATTGTTGATGAATTCTCCTGGGAGCATAGACTAAAGGGAGAACGTATACACAGATAAGTAAATACAGAGTAGTATGGAGGGAGGCTTCACATTCCCACATGATGGCACTTGAGCTGAATTAAGAAGTCTAAGAGGTAGGGGCAAGGAGGGAAAGCATTCAAGGAATAAGGCCGAGCCTATGCAACTTCATAGAGGCAGGGAATGAGTGGTGCACCCTGTACGGGGAACATCAAATAGGCCAATGTGACAGGAAGTTAAATATGTGAGGAGTAATACGTATTCATCCTGGAAAGACAGGTGGAGTCAGACTGTGAAAGACTTAGAAAGCCAGAGAGAGGAACTAGTGTTTTGTATTGTACTGCATTCCTCCTTTCTAGATGTACCCACAAGGAGATACTGCATGGTGGCCTTGGGGTAAGAGGTGGGAGACTCAGTAGATGGGAGTGGCCTGAAGGAAACAGTATCTTCCTCACAAATAACAAGTGGTCCCAAATCCTACACTTCATAACTTTTCCTGCCCACTCAAAGGAGCCTGCTGGAGATTATGGTCCTTCTACTTGCTATCCCAGTACCCGGCATAGCAGTTCCCAGTCATTTTTCTTATACCTTTAGTAATGTAGTACAACAAGGTCGCTCCTCCAGGAGGCTGCTAGAGATGCAAGCAAACGGCAGGACACAAAGCAAACTGTTTTCTCAGGAATCAACTTCCTCTAAAATCTTACATTTCCCTTCAAGATCCAGGAGACAGAAAGTAAAAACAGTTTAAGGGAGAAAGGCCACATCTGGGGTTTTAAGAACCCCTGAATCCTAATCTATATCATACTCTGACTCTTAACTATGGAGGGGCAGTTGGGAAACTGGTTGACTTCATACTATTCATTTTCTGGGTCCACTAGACCTCCTTTCTACATACTATATAGCCATGCAGCTATACCTTCCACCCTTAAGCTGAGTGTGGATGACTTCTCTTATTTTCCAGGATCCCATATCATAGCATAGATAAATAGATGAAATCAATGAAATGAATCAATGAAACGGATTGATGAAACCAATGAATCAATGAAAAACATTTATTAAGCAATTGATATGTCCGAAGTACTACTGTACAAGCACTGATATGCAAACAGAAAAGCAACACAGCCCCTACTCTCAAGGAACTCACATTCTAATGGGCGAGAAGGCACAGGTTTCAGCTGCAGATGAAACATCCTGTGGTCCTTAGAGTGTAGTGGCAAAACAGATGGTAAAAATATATTCTTTAATGTAAGTTCCACTGGTAATCATATTTCTCATGTTGAATGATTTGATAGTGCCAGGGACTTTGGTGCCAAGAACTTTATTTTCTGGGTCTTCAATAACTATAGCTGCAGCCTCCAAGTCATATCATCACAGAGATGAGTTGTTTTCTGGAATGATGACTGTAAGTGCTGAGCAAGAAGTAGGACCAGTGATCAGGAGGTAGGGGGATGAGGGAACTGCCATTCCCAGGGCATTTAGTAACTAACAGTAGCAGTTGGTAGTTGTGGTAGCAAGGCCTCTTCTCTACCATGATGGGAGAGTGGGAAATGGTACTACTCTCCCCCAAAGTACTTCAGGGTTTCTAGGTTCTGGGTACTTTCTATCTTCATTTATCAGGGCCTGAAGGGAAATGGTGGTTGAGATGATGGACAGACACTTGCCTCGCTTGGCATACGCCATCTCCTGTTTCTCCCTCAAGATGCCTTGTTGCTTCAGCTAAGCTGGCTTGCTGGCTAGATGGCTTCAGAGATGTAGAAATGAAGCCAGGATAATCCTTTAACCCTCTATTCCTTAGCAGGTACAGGTTTTTCTGAACTGTGCCCAGTTAAGAAGAAGTGATAGTGACTATATCCTCTTTTTATCAATTTAAGGCAGGTATTAAGTCTCATTAGGACCAGACATTTTTCAGACTGTGAGCCTGTCAAATTCTCCCTCTCCATCTTGGAAATATTCATTTATTGTATAATTCCATGAAACAGAGAGTGTTGAGGGTAAAATAGAGTAGAACCTGGGGCTGCTCATACATGGAAGATTGTTTCTAGAACTGTGAGACTCCCCTAGATTTAGGATATAGGAAGCTGAAGTTTTCTTTATTTTTACCCCACACACCCCATCCCCAACCTTCTAATATTGAACTGGAGTCTCCCTGGGAGGTAGAATTCCCAGGGTAAGCAGGTCTTAGCCCTTCCCTGTCCAACTTCTCTTCCATTCTGTCCTCTCAGTAATGACAACTTGCATATTCTGTGTTTTACCTTGGAGATACTCTAAAGAAGCTTCAGTATATACAGAGACAACAGTAAAACCATGTCGGGGAGTAAAGTGACCCCACATGGAGGGTAGAGGAATGAAAGTCATTCAAAATGGTCACACCTATACCTGATGAAAATTACACTGGTATGTGAATGGAGGACGGACTGGAGGGAGGAGAGACTTATGAGAGTCAGATACATCAGCCAAGCTACTACAATAGTCCAAATGTGAGGTAATGAAAGCCTACACCAGAGTGGTGGTGATATTAGAAAAAAGAAGGGGTTACACATGAAAGCCATTGTGGAAGTGAAATTTACAGGCCTGAACAAAAGATTAGAGTGGGGAGGGGGGGACCAGAAGACTGGGAGGATGATGTTGCCCTCTAATATATGGGAAAGTAGGGAGGTGAAGAGGACTTGAGAGAAAGATAATGAGTTCAGTCTTGGAAATGTTGAGTTTAAGATGTGACCGGACATCCAGTTTGAGATGTCTGAAAGGCAACTGGAAATATGACTGGAGTTCAACAGAGAGACTGACAGATCAAGAGAGGTAGATTTGGAAATCATCAACACAAAGATGATAATTAAATCCATGATAGCTGATGAGATCACCAAGTGAAATGATGAGGAGAGGAGAAAGAGAGGGAGAAGGGAGGGAGAGGGGAGGGGAAGGAGAGGAAAAGGGAGGGAGAGGAAGAGGGACAGGGAGAGGGAGAGGGAGAGCCAGAGGGAGAGCCAGAGGGAGAGGGAGAGCCCGAGGGAGAGGGAGAGGGAGAGGGAGAGCCAGAGGGAGAGCCAGAGGGAGAGGGAGAGGGAGAGGGAGAGGAGAATCCAGCACACAGCCCTATGAGACTTCTGGAAGGCTATTTGTCCGAAGATGCCTTCCGCACTTACCTATCATGTTCTCGTTGTTAGTCATTCCTCTCTGCTAAGGCTTTGAAGATTTCTGTTAAAACATAAATAAACATGTTGTCTAGGAGAGGCAACACGAACTCTCTAAGTTCAAGCTCATAGAGCTGAAGCCTGAGGGAACAAACTACAGGTTACTTATCAAGGAAACTGGGGAGTAAGGAATCCAGAGGACTTTCTTGTAGACAGGGTGAGTCATAGGAGATCAATGTCTGGATTCCAAGGGTCTTCTAAAAATAAATTTACTTCCTTCCAAGGTGGCTAGACTTGGCTTAGCAGAAATTCAGGTATGTGAGGCACAGCCTACCAACTTTATTTTTACTGGTCTCATGAGAGTTATTCTATCTTCTCCCTTCTCATGTAGCACCCCTTGCAGGGTTAATTACACACACAAGAAAGAAAGACATCAGGCTGGGTAGGAACCAGCAATAGTTACTACTGATAATGACTGTAAACGTAGAGGGTGCAGGGGAGCCCTTAAGCCCGGGCCCACTGGAGTCCCAGTTTCTGAGTGCAGTAGGGGAGAAAGGGGAAGGGAGGGAAGGGAAGCCAGTAAAACCTCAACTGGGCAGCTTTTGGCCATCCAAGTTTACCTTCCTTTGGAGAGGAGAAGGAAGGGGAGGGGGAGGCAGACAGGAGAGGAGGAGCTGAGTTACCCAGATAGCCAGGTCCCCATGCAGCCGCTGCATCTACTCATAGGGTTGTGATTGTCCTTCGTTGCCAAAGAAGGCCATGCCATCAGAAATGATGACATGACTTGCACTTGACTTTGTTTTGAGTGAGGGAGGGTTGTGCAGGTCACCAGCCTCACTTCTCCTGCAGAGCCATCTGAATCCAGAGACCAGATATTCTTCAGGATGACTGGAGATGACCCAGGATGCACTGGGAGACTTTGGGCACTTTAGGCCAAGGTCTTTGCAGGTACTCACTTAGGGTTTCTTTTTCTGGACCTCATTAAAGGGGCCATGCCCTGGCTACTTCTTAAACAGGCCTATTCAATGAATGGGTGTTGCCTCATCCTAAGTGAGTAGCTGCAAAGACCTTGGCCTAAAGGGCCCAAGATCTCCCAGTGCATCCTGGGTCAACTCCAGTCATCCTGATAAACATCTGGTCACTGGATTCAGGTGGCTCTGGAGGAGAAGTGAGGCTGGTGACCTGCACAGCCCTCCCTCACTCAAAACAAAGTCAAGTGCAAGCCATGTCATCACTTCTCTGATGGCATGGTCTTCTTCAGCAATGAAAGATGAACACAAAACACACACAAGTCAAATAGGAAACATTCTCTAATATAAAATGGGGCTATTTAAAAAAAATTTATCAAAGGATATGAACAGGCAGTTTTTTGATGAAGAAATCAAAACTATGTATAGTCTATCAAACATTTAAAGATCAGTTAATTTCAATATTGAATACATTATTTGGAATAATAGGCAAAGAAGGGATTCTATCAAACTCCTTTTATGAAATAAATATGATATCTGATACCAAAGTCAGGAAGAGTAAAAACAGAGAAAGAAAATCATAGACCAATTTAATTAATGAATATGGATGCAAAAGTCCTGAATAAAATATTAGCCAAAAGATTACAATAATATATTATAAAGATTATGACCAAGTGAGATTTATACCAGGAATGCATAGATGATTGAACATAAGGAAAACTATTAACATTACTGATCATATCAATAATAAACATTTAAAAATAATATAATTATATCAATAGATGCAGAAAATTTTTTTGATAAAGTACAACACTCATGTCTATCGAAAACACTTGAAAGTCGAGGTATAAATGTATTTTTCCTTAAATTGATAAAAAAAACCATTTATTTAAAACTATCAGCAAGCATTATTTGTAATAGGGATAAACTAGAAGCCTTCCCAGTAAGACCAGATGTGAAACAAGGATGCCCACTGTCACCAGTGTTATTCAGTATTGTACTGGAAATCCAAGCAATAGCAATAAGAAAAGAAAAAGAAATGGAAGGAATCATAATAGGGAGGTAATAACTCTCTCTTTTTGCAGATGATATGATAATATACTTGGAAAATTCCAAAGACTCAACCAAAAAGTTATTTGAAACAACTAATAATTTTAGCAAAGTAGCAGGATTTAAAGTAAATCCGCATAAATCATCAGCATTCCTATGTATCACAAACGAAACCTTGAAAGCAGAGATAGCAAGAGATACCCCATTTAATACCTCTAGACAGTATGAAGGAGCTGAGAGTATACCTGCCGAAACAAACCTACAGAACTATAGAAACTGTATAGTTTATATAAACTGTGTAGACAAAATTATAAACCTAGCTATGCAAACAAAACTACATAAGAACTAAGTAAATAAATTGTTTTAATTTATGCAAATAAAATCAGATTTAAGTAATTGGAGAAATATTAATTGTTCATGAGTAGGCAGGATCTATTTAATAAAAATGACAATTTTACCTAAACTAATTTATATATTCAATGCCCTCTCAATTACATTACCAGAAAATTATTTTACAGAATTAGAAAAAATAATATCAAAATTTATTTGGAAGGATAAAAAAATCAAGAATATCAAAGGGAAAAATATAAAGGGAGGAGGTTTAGCAGTATCAGATCTTAAATTATGTTATAAGGCAGTAATTATCAAAACTATCTGGTACTGGCTAAGAAACAGAAAGGTAAATCAATGGAACAGAGTAGAGATACAATTTACAGCAGCAAATAAATAAGGTAACCTTGTATTTAACAAATGCAAATTAAAACACTTTGAGATATCATCTTATATCTTTTGGCCAAAATGATTCCCCTTCATTGGGGGAATGGCTTAACAAGTCATGGTATATGATTGTGACGGAATAATATAATGCTATAAGAAATGATGAGTTGGTTTATTTTAGAAAAACATGGAAAGATTTGGACCTATGAAGGAAGATGCTATCTACTTACAAAGAAAGAACTGACAAATAGAAGTAGGTGTAGTATGGTCTTACATATGTGTGTGTGTGTGTGTATGTGTGTGTGTGTGTATGTGTGTATGTGTGTGTGTTTAATTGTAGCCTTCCCTAGGGCAAAGTGGGAAAGGAGAAATAAAATGAAAAATATTCAGCAGAGAATAAAAGAAAATTTAAAATTCAGAAGCACAGAAAATCTGGGTAGCTTTGAAAACAATGTGTAGTATTTATTATATAGATGTTTTTTTAAAAGTAACACTGAAATGAAAATTTATGGTTTTATAATGAATACTCTATGTTCTTTTTTCATTTTGTATTTAAGTTTAAAATTAATTTTAAAAAATTTACCTATGTATCATCTTCTCCTATAGCTTAAAAATTTACCTTCTCAACAGGGCCAAAATCCCAAGTTTCTACTTGGAAATACACACTAGAAAAACCTCAGGAGTTCACCAAGCCTAAATTCCTGTCCCTGTTCAGTTCAAGACATATCGACTAGCAACCTTCTATGTGTTCTTCTCTTGCAAAATTCAAAGCCTAAACTTTCTGCAAGCTTCTCCTTTCCCTCTGTACTTTGTTACTCAGTCCCAAAGTGACAGAGTGACTTATTCTGTTTTTCTCACAATCATGTAAGAAAAGTTCACAACATGGGGTCATTTTCTCCTGTGGATGCTTAGATCTAAAACTGAACTCAAATAGCATTTTACTCTGAGTTACTCTGAAATTCTCATATCTGAAAATAATCTCCCATCCTTCCATCTCTCCCCACACATTTCTCCTAAACCTTTTGTCTGGTCTCACCATGACCTATAATCTTCCACGACTCATAAATCTTGTAGGCCATCATCCCCTACGTTGGCTTTATTTTTCTCTGTTTGTAGTTTCTGCCTGTTATTTAACTAATTCAATACATATCAAGTCTATAAAAGGTACTCAGGCATGCTATGATCATCCATAGAAGCAGTTCTCA
Organism: Bettongia penicillata ogilbyi; assembly: GCA_023548195.1. Lineage (NCBI taxonomy): Eukaryota > Metazoa > Chordata > Mammalia > Diprotodontia > Potoroidae > Bettongia > Bettongia penicillata. The sequence continues at coordinate 20,115,954 of JAJHZJ010000198.1, read as the reverse complement.
ATTTGAACACAAAGTGCTTATCCAAATCACGCTCCCAGGCTTGCCATATTGCTTATCCAAATCACACTCCCAGGCTTGCCATATTCTGGTAATAGGTTTAGAATTTCCATCACCCCAAACCTATAGCACCACATTTTCCTCAAAAGAAAGTTGACCGCTGTATCTCTGTAACCTGTAGTCCTCAGGAGGGGTTGATTTCAGTCTTTACACCTTGGCCCTACCTTATCTTTCCAGACTTAGTAAACATACACATCACTCCATTCACGTATAGTATGGCCCAGATAAACTGACCTTCTCACTGTTCCTCATACATGACAATACATCTCGTCTCCATGCTTCTGCACTGATTGTCCACCATGCTGAAATTAACTCCCTCCTCTCCTTTGCCTCCCAGAGTCCAGCTTTCTGCAAAGCTCAGTCTAAAAGTCATCTTTCTCTAGATCCCCCAGTTCTTTTTGTCTTCCCCTCAAATTGCCTTGTATCTATTTTGCTTACATCCACATACAGATGTCTTTCCCTCAGTTAGATTGTACATTTCTTGAGGGCATGAACTGTTACCATTTTGTCTGTCTCTCCAGAGCCTAGCACAGTGCTAGTCACTTAGTAGGCACTTAATAAATACCTGTAGATTGACTGAATGTAGAGTTCATGAAGAGAAATGAGGTCAAATAAATCTGGAAAAGAGGGATGGAGACAGATGATGAAGGGCTTTACGTTCCAAACTGAATTATTCTTGAGATAATGGGGAATCAGCGAGGAGTTTGAGCAGGAGTGTGATATGGTTAGGCTTAGGCTTTAGGAAAATGATTTCAGTCACCGGGTAGAGGAAGAGTTAGAGAGGAAGGTGCTGGAAACCAATAGATGATGAATTGAAATAGGGTTTTTAAGCTGGAAATCTTTCCATCCTATGAGAAACAGATAGGGAGAACAACAGAACATGAGTCCAGAGCCTTGACATAGTCTTTGGTCTAGTTCTAACTTACTTTGTGTCCTTTGGCAAGTTAGTGACCCTTTCCTCATCCTCAAGGAGCTTAGAGTCTAACTTTAGAAACAATAATAGCTAGCATTTATATAGGGCAGCTAGGTGGTACAGTGGATAGAGTGCTGCCAGTCGTGGAGTCAGAAAGATTCATCTTCATGAGTTCAAATACAGCCTCAGACCCTTATTAGCTGTATGACCCTGGACAAGTCACTTAACCCCGTTTGCCTCAGTTTCCTCATTGGTAAAATGAACTAGAGAAGGAAATGGTAAACTACTCCAGAATCTTTTCCAAGAAAATCCCAAATAGTTTCAAACTCTTTGCTGAACGGCAACAACAGAAAAAGCATTTATATAGCAATATAGGGTTTATAAAATGCTTTTACAAACATTTCATTTGATCTTCACAACAACCTGTGAGGTAAATGCTATTATTACCCCCATTTTACGGATGAAGAAACTGAGGCAGTTAGGTTAAGTGACTTACCCAAGGTCACACAGGTGGCTGGTATCTGAGGTAGGATCTGAATCAGATCTTCCTTCCTCCAGACAGATCCAGGACTCTATCCACTTCACCACCTTGAGGCCTCTAGAGATAATTAAGACAAAAACATTGTAAGTACTTAGGGACTTGGATGATGCTTACACTATAAAGTACAAAGAAGGAAGAGATTAATTAGCAACAGCCAGAAGAGTCTCAAAGGCTTTCTAGAGGAGATAGCATTTGAATTGAGTCTAACAGGATGGTGGGGCTTGAGTAGATGGGAGGACCTGAATGAGTCAAAACAGAGATAGGAATGAGTAAGGAATGGGGGGAAAGGGAAGGAAAGAGGATAGTAAGAGTAGGTTGACTAGAGTGGGGATGCAGGGGTAAGGGGAGAGGAAAATGGAAAGCAGCAATAATCCCTAATGTTTACATCCTTTTTTTTAGAGTTTGCAGAGCTTTTAAATTCTCCCAGTTGACCCTCACAACAACCTTCTGTGTCAGGAATGGATTAATATCCCCATTTGATAGATGAGGTAACCGAGACCCAGAGAGGTAAAAATCACTCGCCCAAAGTCACTCAAGGATTGTTATTTTCTAGTTCGGTATACATACTCTTTCCACTACTCCAATGAGATAAACACCAATTGAAGAAAGGACATTTGATAGGTGGGAGGCAGCATGGTGGAACACAGCACAAAATTTGCACCCAGAGGGTCCAGGTTTAAATTCTGGTTCTGCTACGTGCTATGTGTTTGGTAAAGTCATCTCTTTCATTTGAAACTCAGTTTCCTTATTTGTAAAATGGAGAGCTTAGAATAGAATGATGGTCCCCAAGGTCCCTTCTGGCTCAAAATTCTATGATCCTGAAACAGCCCTTGAGTTCCAAATGTCTTTCCCTTGCACAGTAGATAAAATGTATTCGGGTTAGTTGCCTCATTGCTCTCAGAAAAGAAATAGAAACAAAACACACCCAAATGCCATGCCAGTTGGCCAGACTAGAGGTTCTCCACCTTCTCTGATGGTCCTTCCCCCACCCCTACTTAGAGGACAAGAGCTCACCCACCATCGAAGAGTTATGAATTAGTAAGTGCCTTAGGTACTCACAATGGCAAACAAAGATCCAAGCCAACACGGATATTTATTTATCTCATGTTTTTCCTTCAGATCTAGCAACGTGACAACAGCACATGTCAATGTCAGCCCAGGTCCTGCCGGCAACACCTTGAAAACTACGCAGAGGTTCAGAAAATAAACAGCCGTCGTCGCTGTGATTCCAGCGATAAAATACCAGTGTAAGGAGAGCCTCCTGGGATCCATAATCTGCAATTGTCAGGGGATAAGAATTGTCTGTCTTTTTGATAAAAGATGTCAGCTACCCTTCTGGGTTTTAAACAGAAAGAAGCACTTGTGATTATTAGACGGATCAGTACAAGGAATGACGGTCTGCCTCTCCTATCCTTGTCCTCAAAATTTCCTTATCAAAAGCAAATTCAGCCAAATCAGAGTTACAAATGTACACCACCTGAAACTCCAGGGCTCCTTGTTGTCTCCCTGGGTACTCTCTCTGGGTGAAAACAGAAATTTCCTAATTACCACTCAGTTCAAAAAACCTTCAAAGACTATTTTAGAATCAACACTCTTCACTGTATGCTGTTGGCCACGTTTGTGAAGATAGGGTATGTATGTGTGTGTGTGTGTGTGTGTGTATGTGTGTGTAGGAGTGTATTTTAAGCAGAGGATTAATTCGCTTCATGAACAATTGTTTCTTAATTTTCAGTTTGTGGGTGATATGTAACTAGGCTTGCTTTAAAACAAATTTATCAGAAACCCTACTCCCAACTTCTACCTACACATACACACACATACACATACACACACATACACACACACACGCATGCACACACACACAAAACACAATTCAGTTGGGGGGAAAATGGCCTAATTATTGAAACTTTCAAAACTGCCCTATATCCTGACAACATTCACCCCAATCTTTCAAGGGCTCAGGTCACATGTCACCTCCTCCATGAAGCCTCTCCTTGACCACCCCAGCTGGCAGAATTCTTTGCCTCCCTACTATTCAGCCTTTCTGGCTTCACTGTGGTGTAAACTAGTCTAAGAATTCTGGAATTATATTCAAGAGATGCCTGTTTATGTGATCCTGAAGTCCTAGGAATCCTGCCTCTGATGCTTACTAACTGTGTGATCCTGAGCAAATTATCTACTCTCTTTGAGCCTCATTTTCCGCATGTATAAAGTGGGGATAACAATACCTGTAGTTCCTTCATCCTAAAGTTGCTGTGAGTCTCAACTGGGAAGATACGGAGTGTCCCAAAAATCTTAGTGCAGTGTTAAGTTTTACCAACTGTTAATATCCTATATATATATTAAACACTTTGCAAACTTTGAAATACTACATAAATGTCAGTAATTTATTATCGTTGTTTTAATACTGTTATTGTTAGACTAGGGTTGTAATTGATACAGGGATCGCTTGATTCCCTGGACCAATGCATATGCTCTGAAATTTACAGCGTTAGAGAGATTCCTGAGACTTTGGGAAGTGAAGTAAACTTATTCAAGGTCACATAGCCAGAATCTGCCAGATGTAGGACTTGAATCCAGGTCTTCCTGACTCACAGGAAGACGCTCTATTGTTTATACTATGCTGACTCTTATTTATTGCGGTTGTTGTTTTTGTTAGGAATGTTCTCCCTCTTCACTATTTGACTGTAAGATCCTTCAGAGAAAGGACTGGATTACAGCGGGGGGGTGGGGGGTGGCCGTGGTAGGGGGTTGTTAAGTGTTGCCTTTCTTTATATCTCAAGCAAATGCTATCACCATTGGCATATAGGAGGTGATTAGTAAGTGCTGGATGACTTACTGACACCTCCATCTCTTAGAATCCCAGGAATCAAATCCCAATTCGTATCCTAACTATGTGACCATGGGAAAGTAATTTAACTTCTTTGTGCCTCATTTGTAAAATAGGGATGATGCCAATACTTCTGAGGCCTTCTTCAAGGAGTTGTAGTCAAACAAGATTGTGCATATAAAACATTCTGTATGCCTTAAAGCATTATATGTGTCAGCCATTCTTATCTGTATTTCCTACAATTCCTATCACAGTTCCTTGAACATGACAGGTACTTACTAAACATCTATTTGTTTAAATTTGTGAAAAGTGAACTCCTGGAGAGCAGGAAACTGGGGGGCAAAGATCTTAAAACAAATTTCTCTGATAAGGGTCTCATTTCTCAAGTATGTAAGGGACTGAATCAAATTTATGAAAACAAGAGCCATTCCTCAGTTGATAAATGGTCAAAGGATATGAACAGGCAGTTTTCAGAAGAAATCAAAGCCATCTATAGTCATATGAAAAAATGCTCTAAAACACTACTGATTAGAGAGATACACATTAAAAGAACTCTGAGGTACCACCTCACACCCATTATATTGACTAATATGAAAGAAAAGGAAAATGATAAATGTTGGATAGGTGGGAAAACTGGGACCCTGATGCACTGCTGTTGGGAGTTGTGATCTGATCCAACCATTCTGGAGAGCAATTTGGAACTATGCCCAAAGGGCTATAAAACTGGGCATACCCCTTGATCCAGTAGAAGTACTACTAGGTCTGTATCCCAAGGAAATTATAAAAAAGGGAAAAGGACCCATGGGTATAAAAATGTTTATAGAAGTTCTTTTTGCATGGCAAACTATTGGAAATTGAAAGGATGGCCATCAACTGGGGAATGGCTGAACAAGTTGTGGTATATGAATGTAATGGAATACTACTGTGCTGTAAAAAATGATGACTAGCTTCTGGATTATTTGCTCTCTTCCCAACACTCTCCCAAACACCCTCCCAAAACCTGGTTAGGTTCCTATTGGGTGCATCCATGGAGGGAGATTCTCTCTCCCTTCCCTCAACCAGTCTGCTGCTCTTACGCGACTTTGGGGGTACTTTATCTTGGAGGGAAAGAAAGTGGGCGTGAGGGCAGGGAGAGCAGCGAAGGGGGGGTGATCTGGGTGTGGAGAAACGGTGCCACCATGTTGGTGCAGGAGAACAAAGGCAGTGGGAACCTGGACTGTCAGCCCTGCAGCTCCAGGTGCTGTCTTATCAAAGGCAAAGAAAGTCTAAGTTGAGTAGGAACCTCCCTCCCCCTTCTCTACCCCTCCAAGGTACCAGCTTCCATCCAGCCCCTGACCTGGCTCCTCGTTGGTGGGATGAGGGGAGTCAGGGAGGTGCGGACCAACTGAGCCCCCAACTACAAGGACATCAATGTCAGGTTCTACTTCTCTTAGACACTCAAAGAAGAAAGGAATGGGTTCGTCAGATTAGAGTGGAAAAATTTTGTGTCAGGGAAACAACTTTTCTTTGCTCAAAACACTTTGAAGCTTCCTGTTTTGACCTAACGAGACAAACAAGCCAACTTAAAATGGATACTGTACCAACATTTTTATTTCTGTACTCATCTAAAACCAATGAAACCCAAGTGAAGAAATCTTCCTAAGAAAAACACTTGCAGGACCATCCAATGCAAAAGCCATTGTTAGCTATCAGCAAGTTCTATTTTAACGCAACTATGCCTTTAGATGCCCCACAGAGAAAAAAAAGGGGGTGGGTGGGATAATTCAACTGGATAAATAGATCACAAGCTTAAGAAGAAACTTGAAGAATTGCTTGAAAAAAAGAATGGAGAACAATACGGAGATGGTTCAAATCACACGCTTGGAGAAAAGTTTAGAAGCAAATAACATATTGCCCAGGGACACATCAGAACACATCCTGCCAACTGCCTTAAATGATCTTGAATCATAAAACTTCAAAATCCTTGTATAGGATCAGCAAGATCAAACATTACAAATTCTCCAAATAAAGCCCAAGGAGCCTACTTTTGATATTAGCCAGAACTGAATTCTGTGGCCAGCCTTCACTAGATTCAGATGTAAAAGCTATTTACGGGAATTATGTTTAAAAAACTATGCTCTCAGCACAGTCTTATCTGAAATAGCCCAATTTTCTATTTATTTTCACGGAAAAAGTAAACTTCATATGAAAGCTTCATTTTAATACAAACACAAGAAATACCTACTCTAGCTGAAAATTTTCCTAAAGAAGAAATCTTATATTTACAAGTTTATTTATTGTGTTATTGTTGTTATTGTTTTTAAAGTATTTTGAAGTATTGGTCTGTCACAGTGCTTCTTAAACTGGGGTCATGACCCCAGGTAACTGGATATGGAAGTTTCGTTCAAAATGAGAAACAACCAAAACTTAATTCAACATCAAATGCCTAATGAATCTTAGGTATTTCTGGAAACACTTGCATGTGTTGTATCATGCAACTTCAGTTCAGCCTTGGTTCTGAACATATAACATGTGTACTTTGCACTGAACATGCTGTCACACCACAAAATGCCAACGGATGTTGCCAGAAACATCTCTGCTCATATTCGAGACTATTATACATCATGAACTGCAGTGTTTCTACTGTACTTACAAAGTTTTCTCCTCTCATACAAACATAATAGTTAAATTATGGAAAATAAAGACTTTTATTATTTTCCTACCATCATTCCTCAGCATATAAGCATCAAATTAGTGTGTCTTTAGACTGTATGGTGTTGAAATGTTTGATTTTAAATTTATATCTCCTTTTACAGAAACATAAGTTTAATTACAGTAAGTAAAGACAAAAGCCCTTTAATAATATTTCTCCTTCATTACCATGTGTGACCATCAAATTTGAAATGAAATACAAATGGTAAAATTATATGTATACTAAAGAATTGTTTTAAAGTAAATTTATTTATGATGCATTACCAGTGAGTGCTTGATTTGTGTGCTCGTTTTATATATTTATATGCCCAGGGTCAGGAAAAATTTCTTGGGTCAAAAAAGGGTGACTAGTGGAAGAAATGTAAAGAGCCCTGATCTATGTCAGATTTAGGTTATTTAGGTCATTTCACAGGCTTACTTTCTGTCAGAAAAGGAATTTTCCTTGTTGAACTGTGTTGGAAGAGGCCTTTTGTATTCTAAATATCATGCTAAAGTATGTTTTCCAAAATTAAATATAACCTTAAAAAAGTACCAGTTCTTGATTTAAATTGTAGTGGGTACTGCCTTGGCAAAATATGGTGAATTATTTTACTTGATACATTGTCTTTAGCTTTTTCTTATCTGTAAAAAGGGATTAATAGTGACCTCTCTCATGGAAATACTAAATTTGCAATGATTTTACACTAATTTAAATGGTAAGTACTGTTTGGATGTGTTCAGTCCATCAGATGAAAAGAGGGCAAACATACCTCAAATCTGCTCAGACAGGTACATTGGCACCTTGAGTCAATCAGTCTCTCTCTCTCTCTGTCTCTCTCTCTCTCTGTCTCTCTCTGTCTCTCTCTCTCTGTCTCTCTCTTTCTCTCTCTCTCTCTCACGCGCACACACACACACACACACTTGGGAAAGAGCAGCATTGAGTTCATTGCCTGTTTTTTTACCAAATTTATTAGATATTACTGCTTTCTCATAAAGTACATTTTTAGTTTTATGCTCTCGTGTAGTAAGCAATGTTTACGTATGTTAGGATATCAAAGTTGTTTATAAAGTAATTATTTTACTATTTGTGTGGGTATTCAACTCAGAGCACAGTGGTGGTTTTTTTTCATAAAACACAAATAGACTTTCAATGCAGAGATGTATTTAGCCTTATAATGTCTTGACAACTTATAATTTGTTTTAAAATGCAATCAATTTATAGATCATTAAATCAGCATACACACCATGAAAATACAGTATAGACAAGGATTTGCTCCCTCTACCCCATCCATTTTTCTACAAGACAGCATCATGTTGTGGCCTTCATTGCATATGGAAAAACAGGATTTTAACGATTCTTTTCTAAAACAAATCTATGCATATGGTGCTTTTTAAAGGAGTTATTGTCTAACTGAATCATTCAGAGGGTTTGCCTTATTTCATAAATTATATTTATTCAACATCTTGTACATCAGACATCTGTGAACAAAATCATGGAAAAGTTCATGAACTATTAAATTTCTTAATCCTCGTTCAAAGGTATCATACTATATTGTGAATATAGTATAATGCTTAACCATAGATAGTTCCACATTTTTTCATGAGGGGTTTATTGTATGTAAAAAAGCAAGTCAGGCTTACATCTGGGGGTTTCTTTTTTTTAAAATAATGTTTGTTTACATTCTAGTAACCATAAAAGAGGGCTAATTTAATTTTTCACAAACGATGGTTCTCTATAATAGAAGATTATACTTTAACTAAATATGTATTACTGGAAAAAAACAAATACTTCCTATCAGAATTTGTGTATCGAAGTGTGACACTTTTATACAACAAATACCAAAATTTTAGGCAGAATGTAAGTAAGTTCCTTGAGGGAAAGAACTGCTATTCTCCTTTCTGTATGCACAGTATCCTGCACATAGTGGACACATTAAAAATCTATTGAATTTTTTTTAAAAAAAAAGAAATGATGAACCTGCAGATTTCAGAAAATCTGGAAAGATTTAGATGAACTGATGTTGAGTGAAGTAAGCAGAACCAAGAGAACACTGTGCACAGTAACAATGTGTGATGATCAGCTATGATTGACTTAGCTCTTCTCAGCAATCTTTCAAAACAATTCCAAGACTCATGATGGAAAATGTTATCTACATGCAGAGAAAGAACTGATGGAGTCTGAATGCAGATTGAAGCTTACTATTTTCACTTGCAAGGGGGAGAGTTCATGTTTTTTCCCCTTTTGTTCTGTCTCTTCTTTCACAGCATGACTAATGTGGAAATATGTTTTACATTATTGCACATTCATAAACTATATCAGATTGCCTGCCATCTTGAGAAGGTGGGAGAAGAAGGAGGAAGGAAAATAATTTGGAACTCAAAATCTTCCAAAAAATTAATGCTGAAAATTGTCTTTACATGTACTTGGAAAAATAAAATACTATTTAAAAAAGAAAGAAAGAAAAAAAAATAGTTACACTAATGCACTGTTGGTGGGACTGTGAACGGACCTGATCATTCTTGAGAACAATTTGAAACTATGTCCAAAGGTCTATATACTGTGCACACCCTTTGACCCAGCAATACTGCTACTAGATCATTCTCAAAGGGATTCAAGAAAAAGTAAAAGGAATCATATGTACAAAAATATTTATAGCAACTCTTTTTGGAAGAATCAGAAACTGAAGGGATGCCATCAGTTGGGGAATGGTTGAACAAGGTGTGATATACAATTGTGATGGACTACTATTGTGCGATAATAAATGACAAGCAGGATGGTTTCAGAAAAACCCAGAAAGACTTATATGAGCAGATGCAAAGTGAAATGAGCAGAACCAGAACATTGTGCTCAGAAATGGTAATAATGTAACAATAATCAATTTTGAAAGATTTAGTTATTCTGATCAATACAATGATCCACAACAATTCCAAGGGATTCATGATGAAAAATACTATTTACCTCCGGAAAGAAAAGTGATGGAATATGATCATGGATGAAAGCACTTTTTTTCACTTTTTTCTTACTCTTTTATTTCAGCATAACTAATATGGAAATGTTTTTGCATGACTTCATATGTATAATGGGGATCTTATTTCATGCCTTCTCAAAGAGTGGGGGAGGGATAGATAGAGAATTTGGAATTGAAAATTTAAAAAAAGAAAATTAATCCATATGTAAGTCAGCTGGAAGTTTGTCACAGTTTAATGATGTTTGTATTAAACATAATAATAGTTGATATAGCACTTTAAGGTTTGCTTTACAAAGAACGTTATATGTATGTTATCTCATTTGATCTATTGTTTTCTTGGCCTATTACTAAAATCTCATGTCTGTTAGCCTTTCAAGTGTTTACATCTAGTGTGCCTAATTGGATCGTAAGAACCTCTCAAACTAGGAATGTGTTCTTGATGCTCCCTGATATTGCCTGGAGCAACTTGAGCATGTTGGCTGCTCATTGAACTTTAGTTAATTTGATTGTTTTCCTCAAATAATTTTATGTTTTCCTTTTCCTAAAGACCTGTGAGGTAATGCAAGTATAGCACATAACCATCAAGAACTATGTAAATGTCCACCATCATAGGGATAAGGGTCAGATCTATTATTCCATCAATATAGGGGACATCCAGTGCAGGTCAACACTTTTTCTCCAACTTTAATATTCTTAGAGAATTGCTGGGGACACTGAGAGGTTCAGGGACTTTCCCAAGGTCACAGAACAAGTATGTACAGAAGTGGAGCTTAAATTCAGTTCTTCTTGGGTCTAAGACCAACACTCTTTGCAGCATGCCATGCCACCTCTTACATGAGTATCAGAAAGATAATCCTTTAGTCAAAGGAAGAGAACATTTCCAAAAGACAAATTGCAAAATAACAATAACCATGGGAAACTATTTCAAATCACTAATAATGAAAGAAATATAAGTAAAAATAATTTTCCCCTTACACCCACCAAAAAGCAGAAAAAAATCCCCCCAAAAAACAGTTAATTTGCAAGTATTTGCTGAGCATCTATCATGTGCCAGGCCCTATTCTAGTTTTAGGGATACAAATACAAAAGTACAACAGTCCTTGCCTTTGAAGAGCTTATTAGGGGAGAGAAAGGAGGGTAATGAACATGTCCACAGAGTAGGAAGGAAGGAAGGAAGGAAGGAAGGAAGGAAGGAAGGAAGGAAGGAAGGAAGGAGCTCCAAAAGGTAGAAGTGAGGACAGAGAGCATTCTAGGCATGGAGTACAGCCTGCAGAAGCAGAGATGAGAGATGGAATGTTGTATGTGAGGACTAACAATTATGCCAGTTTAGCTGGAATTATGGTCTTTGATGGGGAATAATGTGTAATCAGTCTGAAAAGATGGATTGATGCCAATACTTTATAAGCATAAAATATTTTATAGTTTTCAAAGCACATTCAAATGAACTCTCTAATCACACTCGCCCCAACTGCTCAGAATTAATGCTTACATTTATTTTTCACCAAAGCCTATACTTTTGCCTCATATGGAATAGCATATCTCTTTATTCTTCCAAGCTCATTTCCCAAGGGTATCCAAAGTATTTTTATATGTAATGTTTGATTTTTCCCTACGTGCTAAAAAAAAAAAAAAGAGGCACAGTGCCTGGCACAGTGAAGTCATTTAGTAAATGACTGTTGATAGATTAATTGGTTTCCTTGTTACAGAGGGGAAGAAGACTCTCCTAGGTAAGCCCTCTGAGATTCTCTACTGGACCAAAGCAACTTGCTCATCCCAGGCTCACCAAAACTCCTTCAGTTCTGAGCAGTCCAATCTATCCTCCTTCATAAGTAGAATTTACAAGCTATGAAATTAAATTATGTAAACTTTTTCTTTTATTTTTATTCTAGAACTTTCACACCAAAAAAAGAGCATAAGCACAATAGAACACAAAAGAAAGTTCTATATGAAACCACCAATCTCCCTTTCACATTGCTTGCTCTTTTTAAAAGTATATAATAAAGTCTGTGTATTGCTTTCAAAACTGTCCTATTTGAGCTTCTTTATAAACTTCTGTTCTGTTCTATTCTATGCATTTTTAAAATTACAGTGTCTCCCAAAGACAAAAAGAAGCCCATGTAGCAAATAATCAAAGAAATCCACAGAGTGGCTATGTTCAAAAATGTGTCCTTACATCTTGTGTCCACATCACCTTCCTCTAAGGAGGCGGTTCTGATAGAATAGGTTCCCTGGAGATAAGACTAGTCATTGCTTTGAACTGAAGAAACAAATCTTTCAAGGATGTTTTTTCTTTACAATGTCGTTGACCTTAAATAGACTGTTCTCTTGCTTCTGTTCATTTCACTTTACTAGTAGTACTACCAGGATTCTCTGAAACCATCCCTTTCTCAAGTTCTTATGGTCCAATAATATTCCAATATATTTGGATACAATTTGTTCAGTATTTCCCCAATTATCTAAAAGGCAATCTAAGGCATCCCTTAGGTTCCAGTTCTTTTCTTTTTGTGTTCTCCACATTTAATCCCAGCCCCCTTTCAGAATCAGCAAGTTTATTTTGTTTGTGACTCTTCTCTCCCTGGTTTTATCCTCCCTCTTACCCACCCGCTCCATTACTCCCCATTGCCGCTTCCATCTCCCCCTGTTTACCTGTTGAGTTGGGTGCATTTCTACACCAAACACACACACTCTCTCTCTCACTGTGTGGGTGGGAGGAGGGGTATGTGGGTGTGCTTAATGATCTTTTATCCATTTTAGATGAATGAAGTTCATTTAATTTTCACTCACTGCAAGACCTTCTTCCATGTTTGTACGTTGTTCTCACATACCTAATTATGAAAACTAGCAAGTTCTACTTGCTATGCTGTAATAGTGTATATCTTTCTACACCACTATTATTTCTTTTTATAACATTCCTTTCTCCTTTTAAAACCTTCAGAACAGAACCAGTCTATTCCCAGGATCTTTGTTTTTCTATCTCTTTCAATATTCACAGAAGACATTAAGTTTCTAAAAAGATACTTGTGTCTTTTCCCCAAAAATGTTAGCCCTCTATCATTATACAACTCCTTCTAATTGCTCAAATAAATTTACCATTCTAAATTTTTCTGGACTTTTGTGCTTATATTTCAAAGTTCCTAGTTGACTTTATCTTTGCATCAGAAATGCTTAAAAGTCCTCTATTCTACTAAAGATTCATATTTTTCCTCATGGGATTATGCATAGCTTTGCATGGTATGTCAGTCTTGGTTATAAGGTCTATCTTTTTAGCCTTTTGGAGTATTATATTACAAGATCTCCTCTGGGTCTTAGTAGAAACTTCCAGGTCTTGAGTGAACTTCACTGTACTTAGTACCTGAACTGCTTCTTTCTGGATACATTCTTTCTGGAAGTTCTGGATTTTGACTATGGCATTCCAGGGACTTTTTTGGGGGAATCTCCTTTCATAAAGTGACTAGTGAACTCTTCTAGCTTTACTGTACCTTGGGTTCTAATAGGTTTGGACAGTTTTTCTTTTATGATTTCTTGAAATATAGGATGTGTTTAATCACAGTTTTCAGGGAGTCTGATTACTATTAAATGATCTCTCAACCTATTTTCCTGTGTTTTTTATCTGTGTTTTTTATCAGATTCTAGTTTACATTTTCTGTTTTTTTCCAACTTATAAATTTTATTTTAATATTTCTTCCTGCTTCATTGATTTTGTTTGGTCTTCTGTAGTTTTCAGGCATTCCATTTTTATATGGAAATGGGGCAGCCTGTCTCTATCCAGGAAGCTATCTTAGCAGGAAAAACATATTCAGGGTGTTCTGCACTTATACTTTTGGAACACACTGTATATTTAGATAAGTGTTGTTTTCTTTCAAATGAAAATCTCATAAGATTATACATGAATTACAATGGTGCTGCCATTGCTCAACATCAAAGATAACCAAAGATAGAAATAGTCTATGTTGGAAAGGTTGAGAGAGAACAAGCTCAATAATACATTGTTGGGGGGCGGTGGATTGATCTATTCATTTTAGAAGATTATTTGGAAGAATGAGAGAAAAGCAATTAAACTGTTCATAGATACCATTCCTGGATAGAGATAGGGAATGGGAAGGAATAGATCCAGAAATACCTTTGGGATAAAAATAAAAGGTTATCAATAAAGCAAAATAGTTTAAATAAATTTAGCTTTACTGGTGCTTTTTGTTTTTACATCTCATCCATTTCTCGATCTATTTCTCCAAACTCCTATCCCTATTGAGGAATGGTACCTATAAAAAATTATTTTCTCTCATTCTTCCAAATGGACCTGCCCAGGATGCTGAGATCCACCTCAGGAGAGGGTCTGGCACTCCATCAGGTGCTAAGGCATGACCTCCAGACAGTTTGTTCATGCTAATACCCCCATGCTGTTTTCATGACTGCCAGGAGGACAGCTGGCAACATGAACAACATGGGAACTCCATTGGGGCCCAGAAAGCCAGTGGTCTGACCCTTCCTCTGATGGCATGCATCACCAGAAAAGCACACACAACTCAAGCCTTCCACTGCCCACGAGATAAAACAGCTGGTGATAGAGATTTATTGTTAATATCAGTTGCCCTTTGATGCCCTTTCTTGATGAGAAAGTTTCCAAGCCAAAAGTTCTTAACCTGGAGTCCAAAAGCCACCCAAGAGATACATGGATAAATATCTGGATTCTGTGAACTTGGATGGGGAAAAAATTCCATCTTTATATTTACTAACTTTTTATTTCTTTTGTAACCTTATGTATTTTGTTTTATGCATTTTAAAAATATTATCCTGAGAAGAGGCCTATAGACTTCACTAGACTTAGCCCATGACTGGTACACAAAAGGAGCTTAATAAATGCTTGTTTACTAATTAGACTGCCAAAAGGGTTCATGACACAAAAAAACACAATAAAAATTCTTGCTCTAAGTAATGAAACAAAAGAGCTCTGATTCTTCTCTACATCTCCTTGTGGTTATAACGTTATAGTCAGAGCATAGAGGACTCTGATTATAAGGGAGAGCTGCGGATTTTGAGAAGGGCTTGTTCTGTGTCCAGTGGACAGAAGGGATGCAGGAAGAGTCAATGCCGATGAAAATAGGACTTTTATCTTTCTATAAATACTAAAGTTTTAGGCAACTTGCTACTGAGAGACAATCTTATCTTCCACAAATCTAATGGAAAGCACACTGGAATATTTTCAGACATAGCAACTGATTGAATTTTGAATTCTTATTTTTTTTTATTTTTGGCTTTTCCTTGACTATATATATTTGTTGGGACACACAGTAATCTCAATATCCTTATCTGCAAAATGGGGATGATAATAACACCTACCTCCCAGGGTTGTTGTGAAGATAAAATTAGATAATATTCTAAAGTACTTTGCTAACCTTAAAGCTCTATATAAATGCTAGCTAGTATCATTTTTATTATATAATTAAAACATTTTGTAAATTTTAAAATGCCATATAAATGTTAGCTATTGCTATTACAGCAATGTCTACCTACCCATAATTAGCAGCCAGAAGCAATGGATAGCTCTCTGGCTATGAAATCAGAGATCCTGGGTTCATAGTGCAATTTATGTGACAAATCAGATAAATCACTTCTCTCTGGAACTCAGGATCTTTATCTCTAAAATAAAAGGTCTGGACTTAATGGACCCTTCCTTAAGATTCTCGACAACACTAAGTCTATGAGTTTATCATAGTCAGAGAGCAGAACATTTGCATGAAGCATGTATTCTAGGTTATAGGAAAATACCACATATCTCATAAAGGGTTTACCAATTTCCATTCAGAAAGTACTTCAAGCACCTTGTGGGTTGTAGGGTCATTATTGAGAGAATAAATTAGAATCATAAAAGACTAGGCAGGACTAAACAGAGTAGATACCCACATGAATACTTAATTGAAAGTATAGGTAAGGGGGCTGAATCTGTCTGAGCCAATCCCAGGACTGATCCTACAAGTCTTCTAGTTTGCCTTTTAAAACAAATCTCTGATATCATTGTATCTTTTTTGTCACTTGTTTATCTTGCAAAAGTAGAACACAAGAAAAATTTTGTTCACTTGATTCTGGATTAAAGTACATGTATAACACTGAGACATATCAAAGTTCCCCACTTTAGGGACCCATTTCCCTAGGGTTGCTGATCTAGAATGCTTTCCTTCCTCTTCTCGGCCTCCCAGAATCTCCAGCTTTCTTCCAAACACAGCTCAGATGGCATCTCCTACACGATGAGCCAGTACCCTTCTAAACCCTAAGTTACTATTTCTGTCTCTTGCTTGAAGTCACTGTGTATTTACTAACTAATGTACATCTTATATCCCAAGAGAATGCCATCTCCTCAAGGGCAGACTTTCATTTTTGTCTTAACAATACTGGGGCTATCTGCAGTTGTCCTCATCTATGTCTTGCCACTGGACCCAGATGGCTCTGGAGGGAAGAGTGAGGCTGGTGACTTTGCCCAACCCTGCCTCACTTGAATCCAGCTCACTTTCAAGTCAAGACATCACCTCCCCTTTTTGAGAATGAATTACAAATAACGGTACCAAGACCGGCACCTAGCACAGTCAGTGCTTACCAAACACCTGTGGAATTGAATTTGAAGAAATATATTTTGCAATCATGATCAAGTCTTCTTTATTTTGTTCAGGAGACCATCTTCAACCCTTTCCCTCCTCTTTCAATTCTGAACTTTGGTACAATTCTTGCTAGGAAACAGACCAGTGAGAAGCCCGGATACGTAACATTCATCTTGACAAGTAGCCATTTCCTAAATGAAAATAGGGCACACTGCCTCAATAACTTAAGTTAATCATAGCTCACATACTCAGTTTGTCAGTGGGGCTGTTTTCTTTCAAATTGGGTTCTAATGGACTAAAAAGGTCCAGAGCTTTGATGAAACAACAAACATCCTCTTTCTGTATCGTTCCACTTCTCTCCAGTGACCCAAAAGAAAAAGAGTAGGGTGTCTCCCTCCAGCATCCAACAGCCTCCTGCCCACCTGGCACAATCCACCTCCTGCTGCTACCTGCCAGTCAAACTTTGCTCTTTCTGCTCTGTGGCTGCAGCCAGGACATCTCTGCAAGCCCTGGACACTCCCTGCAGTGGTAAAATGTCTTTCCCTGTTTCTCTTCCTCCAGGAGAGGAAAAGTAACAAACACCACATCCCAGATCATCTCTCTCTTTGGGATTAGGCAGAGCAGCAAATGGCCAGTCTAACTGACTTGAGCTTTTGATCCCCCTGACTTACATGTCTCTTCAGCCAGGTTCTCATCTTAAGTGCTTTCAGCGCCTGATTTATTAAGAGGCTGGGGAGGGGAGCTTGGTTTAAGGCAGGGTGGAGGGAAGGAGATCGTTATGAAAGTCCCTGGAAACTGATAATAAATCTGACGTCCATATCACAGGTGGTGCTCCTCGAGCAGGGTGGAGGGTACGGGAAGTTTAGTAAATTAAAATAAATGTGTCCACATTTAGCCTGCAAGTGTGAGCAATCTGGATTGACCCTTCCCTTTTTTAAAATTTGCCCATGTTCTTGGATTTCAACTTTATGCCTCCTCGATGTACATGTCAACATTTCAACCTATAAATTTTATTTTAATAAAATAGGTGTCTAGGAAGGAAAAGCAACCTTTTTTTTTTAAGGCCACAGCAAACTTCTTGGATTTTTTCCCCTGCATCTTTCACACATTTTGTCCCAAACCACAGATGTTTCCTCTGACTTATCAGTGTGATGAAAAGAAATCCAATATCCACCGGGCTTTCAAATTTACAGCCACAGAAACAAAAGATGACAGGGAGAGAGAAAGAACTTGCTTAGCTAGGAGCTGTGATATCCTACACTGGAGAGGGAAAAGGGCCACACGCCCATGGTGCCAGCTAATGCATTTAAACATTCTTGTTACCTTTCTCACAGTCTGGGAGAGCCTCCCAGGCCACTGCAACCTCCAGCTGAAACTCATTCAAGTAATGCTCCCCCCACCTGTTAGGCCGGGCAGGCTCCGCAGATCCAGCATTAATGTCACGTTCCTAATTATCTTCCACCTCTCTGGTTACATTTTTTGCTGTGATCACCGCTTCACTGAGAGCAGTTTTCATGCTACCCTGGCTGTCCTTTTGGAGGCAAGAGGGAGAGCATGTTCACGTGGCTTCACTCTCTGACCTTTCTCTTCTATGTAAATTGTCTGAGAAAGACCCCTTTAAGTCACTGTCCACCGCTGTCCAGTGCCTAACCTCTGCTAAGTCCTCACACTTCTTAGGCTCACAGGATCTAGAATTAGCAGGCTCCTTAAAAGTCATAGTATGTAGGAGAGCTGAAATTCAAATGCAGGTCTTCTAACACCAAATCCAATGTTCCAGCCATTGCCCCAAAAGTACTCTGAAGTCCTCTCAAGAGACAATAATGACTGCAGGCCAGCAGAACCTTCAACACCACCACCAAGTGGACAGAGTACAAGACCTGGAGTTCTGGGCAAATCACTAAACAGGCCTGCCTCAGTTTCCACAACTGTAAAATGGGGATATTATAATACCTATCTCCCAGAGTTGTTGTAAGGCTCAAATGAGATAATATTTTTTAAAATATATATTACAACCATAGGAACAAAAGGTAATAGGTGAAAGAAAGAACTTGTTTATCTGAGAGCTAATATTTGTAATAACATTTGTACAGAACTTAGTACAGTGCCCAGATATTTAAAAAAAAATACTTATTCCTTTCCCTTGTTCTATCACCATGACACATTCACTAAAGTGGTATTGAAAAGGGGAAAGAGTGGTGGCTCTGGGATCAGAGGATCTGGTCTAGGATCCTGTCTCTGATTTTACTACTCAGATAACCTTCGGCCAGTCACTTATGCTCCCAAAGCTTCAGTTTCCTTGTGTGTAAATTGAACAGGTCAGATAAAATGGCTTCTGAAGTTCCTTTGAGCTCTGGATCCAAGATCCTGTGATTCCTTCAGCTTTTCCCTCCAACATCTTTGTATGTTAACGTCAATGATACGAAGTAGAAACCTTTTACAACACTGGTGACATAAAACTACACGCATTTGTCTCTAAGGCTGCCTTTATCAGGTTTTTGGAATAGGGAGCTATGCTTTCACTGCCATAATGTAAGCAGCTACATTTTAAAAGCCATGCAATAAAGAGTCATATTTTCAAGGGATACTACAGAATTCCTGGTAATGATGTGTCCATGGTTCTCTTTCCCCTCTTAGCTTTTCAGCTCTTTGACAGCAAGGGTTAGGTCTTTTCCCAAGGTTTCTAGCACACTTTGGTTTCAAGAAATAATGATGGGCATGCTGTCATAGAAGGGCTTGTGGAAAGAAAATCCAGTTTAGTAAACCTCAAAGTTCTGGATTTCCTTTCCCCAAGCCCTTCTATCTGCAACCACAAAAATCAATCAAACAAACAAAAACACATTTTTCCCTACTCCACCTCCCAGCAGACTTTACAACCATAACAATAAGCAGCTAGAAATCTGAGTTCCTTAATTCTCTGTCTTTACCTGTGTTCTTTGGTCTACTATTCCCTGCTTTACATTAAGTGACCTGTATCCTTCCAATGCACCAGGAAAACATTCAAAGCTTCACCTCTCCTCTGCTCCTTTCCCTTCCCCTCTCTTTCCTTTCTCTTTCTTCTCTCTTCTCCTCTCCTCTTTTCTCTTCCTTCCATGTCTACCTTGCAACCTTAGGAAAGCCCGCCCTCAACAGAGGCACTGAACACCTCCAATCCAACAAACATTCGGTAACTAAACTGTCTGTTACAATATGCCTGACATTGTGTTAAGCATTGAGAATACAAAGACAAGACAAAACTGAGATTAACATTCTACCATTTTACAAGATGACTATACAGATAAGGAAACACAAGGCATTTCAAAGTAATATCAAGACTGAGAGCACTAATGCCTGGGGAAAACCAGGAAGGTCTCCATGTAGGTGATACCTGAGCTGTGCTTTGAAGGAATCTAAGATTTCTAAGAGACTGAACAGAGATATGGGAAGGAATATGGAGACAGGAAATGGAAGAGTATATACAGGAGCAGCTAGCAGATCAGTTTGACTAGAAAATACAGCATAGGAAGCAATACAAAATAAGCCCAGAAAGGTAGGAGCTGGATTATGGAGAGCTTTTAAAGCTAGATTGGAATTGGGTAGGCAACATGGCCCAGCTTTCTCTCCATTGCCTCTTTGCTCTCCATTTTTCTTCCTTCAATGACAGTACCCTTTCCCCTATCCTATTCATTTCTTCTTCTTTCTCCCTTTCAAAAGCCTTGGTCAGGAAAAAGAACTTATTTTTGGTTCCAAGTGCTTTGTTACAGGTGTTCAGTTGTGTCTAGTTCTTCATGACCCCATAGATCATAGCATGCCAGGTCCTTCCATCCTTCACTATTTCTCAAAGTTTGTCCAAGTTCATGTTCATTGTTTCCATGACACTAATTATCCATCTCATCCTCTGCCTTTCCCTTTTTCTTTTACCTTCAATCTTTCCCAACATCAGGATTTGTTCCCATGAGTCCCATCTTCTCATTATGTGGCCAAAGTATTTAAGCTTTAGCTTCAGTATTTGACCTTCCAGTAATAGCCTGAATTAATTTCTTTAAGAATTGACTTATTTGCTCCTATATAAGCTTAGTCCTTCTCCTATATCATTGCCTATGTTCAGCTACTTGCTAAATCTCAGGCCCACTCCTTTTGCACCAATGAAGCTCCCAATAGCTACTGAGACCAATTTTGCACCAATGAAGCTCCCAATAGCTCTCTTCAACATAATGGTGCTGAAACCTGGGAGTCCAAATAATAATTGAACTCTGATTATCTTCTTCTAGGCACTGGGATAAGAGATGAGGAAGAACAATGCATACCATCAAAGGAAGACATAAAAGTCTAGGCTTCTACATCCAAAACCTCCAAAATAAATATGCAAGGATCTCAGACCATGGAAGAGATCAAAAAGGATTTTAAAAATCATATAAGATACAAAGAGAAAAAATTTGGAAGAGAAATGAGAGTGATACAAGAAAATCATGAAAAGTGAGTCAACAGCTTGCTAAAGGAAACCCAAAAAATGCTGAAGAAAATAACACCTTTAAAAACAGACTAACTAAAATGTCAAAAGAGGTCCAAAAACCAATGAGGAGAAGAAAACTTTCAAAAGCAGAATTAGACAAATGGAAAAGGAGAATCAAAAGTTCACTGAAGAAAATAGTTCTTTAAAAATTAGAGTGGAGCAGATGGTAATGACTTTATGAGAAACCAAGAAATTACAAAACAAAACCAAAAGAATGAAAAAATAGAAGACTGTGAAATATCTCATTGGAGAGACAACTGACCTGGAGAATAGATCCAGGAGAGACAATTTAAACATCATGGGACTATCTGAAAGCTATGTTCAAAAAAAGAGCCTAGAAATCATCTTCCATGAAATTATTAAGGAAAACTGCCCTGATGTTCTAGAACCAAAGGGTAAAATAAATATTGAAAGAATCCACCAATGACCTCCTGAAAGAGATCCCAAAATGCAAACTCCTAGGAATATTGTAGCCAAAGTTCCCAGGTTAAGAAGAAAATATCGCAAGCAACCAGAAAGAAACAATTTGAGTATTGTAGAAATGTAATCAGGATAACACAAGATCTAACAGCTTCTACAGTAAGGGATTAAAGGGCTTGGAATATGAAATTCCAGAAGTCAAAGGAACTAGCATCTAAACCAAGGGCCACCTACCCAGGAAAAACTCATAGAAAACTTCAGGGGAAAAATGGTCATTCAATGAAATAAAGGACTTTCAAGCATTCTTGATGAAAAGGTCAGAGCTAAATAGAAAATTTGACTTTCAAACACAAGAATCAAGAGAAGCATGAAAAGGTAAACAGGAAAGAGAAATCATTACTAAAGTTGAACTTTTTACATTCCTTTTGTTGATGGAAAGATGATATTTGTAACTTTTCAAACTTTTCTCAGTATTTGGGTAGTTGGAGGGATTACACACAGAGACACACTCATACACATATGTATATGTATGTGTTATATATATATTATATGTATATGTACAGACAGAGGGCAGAGAGTGAGTTGAATAGAAAGGGATGATATCTAAAAAAATAAAATTAAGGGATGAGAGATGAATATATTGAGAGGAGAAAGGGAGAAAGGAAATGAAGCAAATTATCTCTCATGAAAAAGGCAAGAAAAAGCTTTTCCAATGGAGGGAAAAGGGGGAGGGAGGTGATAGGGGAAAAGTGAAGCTTACTCTTATCACATTTGACTTAAGGAGGGAGTAACATACACACTCAATTTGGTATGAAAATCTATCTTACACTACACAAAATAGAGGAGAAGAGGATAAATGAGGTGGGGGCGATGATAGAAGGAAGGGCAAATGGGAGGAGGGAATAATTAGAAGTAAACACTTTAGGGGAAGGATAAGGTCAAAAGGGAGAATAGATTCAATGGGGGGGCAGGATAAGATGGAGGGAAATATAGTCTTTCACAACACGACTATTATGGAATTCTTTTGCAAAACTACACATATATAGCCTATGTTGAATTGCTTGCCTTCTCAGTGGGGATGGCTGGGAAGGGAGTATGGGAAAGAAGTTGGAACAAAAAGTTTAAGAACGAATGTTGAGAATTGTTTTTGCATGAAGCTGGGAAATAAGAAATACAGGTAATGGGTACAGAAATCTCTCTTACCTTGTAAGAAAAGAGAGAAGATGCGGATAAGGGAAGTGAAGGGTGTGATAGAAGGGAGAGCAGATTGGGGGAATGAGTAATCAGAATGGACGGTTTTGTAGGGTTGTGGGAGGGGAGAGATGGGGAGAAATTTGGAACTCAAAATCTTGTGGAAACAAATTCTGAAACTCAAAAATAAATAAATTAAAATATAAAAAAATGTATTTGCAAAACCCAGTTAAGATTGCATGCCATCTTGGGGAAGGAGTGCAGAAGAAGGGTAGAAAATTTAAAATATATGTAAGTGATTGTTTAAAAGTGAAAGCAAATAAATTAATAAAAAACTGAAATAAAAATATTTAAAAGTAAAAAAAACAAAGAGAGACTTATTTGACCTCGTTGCTGTCCAAGGGACTCTCAAAAGTCTTTTCTAGCACCACAATTCAAAAGCATCAATTCTTCATACTCAGCTTTCCTTTCAGTTCAACTCTCACAGACATATATTGCTACTAAAAAAAAAACCCATAGCTTTGATTATGTGCATTTAGTATAATTTAAGTCACCAGTATACCTCTCCATATTTGCATTTGAAATTTTTCTCTAATTATGGAGGCTAAAACCTCCTATCAATTGAATTCCAGATACTAAAAAACAGGTAGGGCAGGAGTCCTTTCTGAAGTTCCTTAGAATCATTATGCCAGGTACTACTTTACTACCTGTATGACCTTGGGTGCATCACTTCCCTCATTCAACCTTCACTTTCCTTATCTGTAAAATGAAGGGATTGGACCAAATGATCTTTGGCTCTAAATGCCAAATCCCTATTACCACTTATGACAGAGAGAGTCAATCTTAAGTATTGGCTCCATCTGCTGAATTATGCACTATTTAGTTATGGCAGCAGTGAAGTATCCTGGAAAGGACCTGACTTTTGGTGTCAGAAGACCTGGACTTAATTCCCAATTTTATTATTTACTGCCTGTGTGACCTTATGTACAACACTTAGCATCTTGGACGCTTAGTGTTCTCATCTAGAAGATGACTTGGTTTGCCCAGATGATCACAAAATGCCGCTTGCACTTCTAAACCCTGTGATCCTATATATAGATGGATGCCTTGACCTCCTCACAAATAGATTTACCTCTAAGTCCCTGGGGGCCTTCCAGAAAGAAAAAAAAAATGCATATAATGAGATCCAAAAGGTCAAACCCCTAGAATGGTCTCTAGGCTCTTCACAGGATGTTCAACACTTTGGATGCAGGAGATGCATGATAAACACTTATCAGTTTGAATGGAATTGAAGACAATCACATATAGTTCTTTCGTAGACTCTACTGTCTTTCTCTGGTGGGAAGCCATCTGGTAGGGATCACAAACTCCCTGATGCCTTCTCATAATTCTATAGTATGACTTCTATAGGCCCCTTATACTGAGTACCCATACTGGGCGGGGTATACACAACAAATTGAAGACATGACTCCTACCTTCAGAAAGCCTATAACTGAAGAGACCAGGTGTCCATCAGGCATGGTACAATGGAAAGAGCAGTAGAATGAAAGTCTGAAGGTCTCCACATTACATCCTGGTTCAGCCACTGATTATATAACTTTCTAGCTCACTATTTGGGCCTCAGTTTCCCTATCTGTAAAGCACTGGGGTTGGACTAAAAGGTCTCTAAGGGCCCTTCTAGTTCTACTGTTCTTTAGTGAAAGAAATAATTAATATAAGTGTGGGGAAGTCTTGGAGATTATAGCACAGGAAGGAACCTTAGAGGCCATCTAGTCTGCACACCCCCTCATTGTATAGATGAGGAAACTGAGTCCCAGAACATTAAATGACTTCCCCATGCCACACCACAAGTAATACCATTCAGATGGAATTAATCTAAGAAGGTTTCTTAGAAGAAGAGTTTTATGACCAGCAACGGCTAAGAGTTAGCAGGAAGGAGGGAGTCGGCATAAGTAAAACTGCCATTTCAGAGCAAGGTCTGAAGACTTACTTTCCCAAATGCTATCCCTATTATGCATACTAAGCCTCACCCATTCTCCACCTCTCTTTTCCATCCTTTACTCCAAACACTAAAATTATCTGATTACCCCATCTGGACTGAACTTTCCTAGGAGTTACTCATCCCCCAGAGAGTTGGCAGGAGCTGCAGGAGAGGGCACAGCTGTGAAAAGAGCTAATGTTACAAGTAATTTTGACAATTAAGAAAACGTGTCAATTAAATGGATTTGTCTCAGGTTACACAAGAGGTTGCATACCTCAGGGCCAATCACAGCAAAGACTTAGGTGTGGGGAACTCTAAGTTCCAGGAATAGCTTTTGACATCCTTACAAGCTATAAAAAAAGTCTTCCCCTTTCTCTGCCTGAGCACATGTAGCAGGAAGAATTTGGCAGTAGGTCTCCAGGAGTTACATGCCCTTCCACCCTTCCGCCATTTAATCAGAGGTGGGAAAAGATTCAAGGCTCCCTTTTTTATATAGTACTTTGAAAAATCCAGCCCTAGGGCTTTAGATTAGGCCTCGCAGAATCCCATTAGCTTCCCTGAGCTCCGACTTCACTTTATGGAGTCAACCCAGAAATCACAGGTTCCTAGATTTGGACTGGAAAGGGACCTTTAAAGTCAGCTCTCTCATTTTACAGATGAGGAAACTGAGGCATCAAGCAGTTAAGTACCTTGCTCAGGGTCACATAGCTAATAAATGAGTGAAGAAGATTTGAACTCAGGTTTCCCTGACTCCCAAATTAATGTCCTTCCATTACATCAGACAGAAACATGACTTTTGCCTTTCATTACTTCCTATACTGGCATGAGGAACCCGCGGCTTTGAAGTCACATGTGACCCTCTAGGTCCTCAAGTTCGGCTCTTTGACTGAATCCACACTTCTCAGAAAAAATCCTTTCACTAAGCTCTAGACTTTAAGAACCTTTCTCCCTTTCTCTTGCCAGGAAAAATATCTTGGTGCATTTTGTATCACCCGCTTTTCTTCATTCCTTCTCTCCTTCACACAGAGCATGGAAATGGGTTTTTTAAAGTTTATATACAAGGGAAAAGAGATCACAAAAATTCTGAAAGATGTGCCTTTTTTTTTTCTAAACTCTACCTAATCACAGACTTTCTAAATGATCCAGGATCATATACTAACTTGGACATGATTCTTCTCTCAGCAATCCTGAGAGAAAAGAACGATATAAGCAGATTACTGGTCTACCCATCCAGGCACATAGTTTTGCCATCCTTACTTCACTCAGCCAACTAGGAAGACTTCTGATAGGAAGATGAATTTTTGGTGCCACATATATATATGCAATCATTCGATTAGTTTCCCTTTCCTCCTCTCAAAGAACAAACAAGGAAGTACAAATGGGTAAGAGTCCCCATTATCTCAATATTAGAATAGTTAACTATATCTAGGGGTCATGTCCAAGGTTCACAACCAGATAATCCCTTTCTTTTTTCTATACCTAGGAAATAGAACACAGTATGAGGAGAAGGAAGCTGAATATAGTGAGGAAAGTATTGGAATTAGAGTCAGAAGAACTAGGCTTAAAACCGAGATCTATTCCTTTTTACTGCGTAAGTCACTTTACCTTAGGTAAGTCAATTCTCATCTGTGAACCTCACTTTCTTATCTGTCAAATGAGATTGGTCTAAATGACCTCTTTGATCCCTTCTAGCCCTAAATCTTATAAACTTATTAATTAAGTATGGAGATTATTAGAGATCTGATGGTAGGATTGATCAACCTCCCCAAAGCAAGCCCAGTCAATCCTTATTATAGCCAGGCTTTGGATAAGAATATTTGGGCTCAGGCCACTGCTACTGCTGCTTCCCCTGGGAGGAGAACCAGAAATGTAAGTTCATTTCCCCCTACCTCCCCCAAAGACAATAGGAACATGACTCCCTGTATTCTGGGGAGGTTCCCACTCTCCCTCAGTCCACTGAGGCCTTCAGCTCAATAAAGAGAGACAAGTCTAATAGCAATGAGTACAATTAGAATTTAAATGATCTGCTTTCCCAAAATAGATGCCCCTCTACTGGAGAAAGGCTAGACAGATTGTGGTATATGAATGTAGTGGAATATTACTGCACTGTAAGTAACAATATAAGAAATGTAACTTATATGGACTGATGCAAAGTGAATTTATCAGAACCAACCAAGAAAACTCTGTGTGTGTGTGTGTGTGTGTGTGTGTGTGTGTGTACATAACCACAACTATTTGAATCAAAAGAACAAAAAAAAGGAAGGGGGGAGAGAAAGGATAAAAAAAGGAAAGGAAAGGAAGGAAAATGAATGCTATATAATTATAATGACCAAGTTTAACCCAGAAGGAGAGGGAAAAAAATGCACCTCCCTCTCTTCTTTACAAGACTGTGGTTGTGGGATGTTTTATGTACTATTGGACTACTTTGATGTGTTGATTTGTTTTGATCTATTTTTTCTTTCACTATATTCTTGATTCATTGTTACAAGTCATTGTCCCCTGAGTAGGGGGACATATGGATGTGCATGTGTGTGTGTGTGTGTATACACATATATATTAAATGTAGCAATATTATGTATTCTTTGCTGTCATTTTTATAAAGATATAAAAATGGCAGTAAAGAATATCAGCAAATTCTAAATTATTCTAGTGTCATCAATTTCCAGCCAAAAGGGACCTTTGGAGGTCAAACCCTTCATTTTACACAAGAAGAAAATGAGTGACATGATTTACCCAAAGTCACATAATTAATAAATGGGGGAACAGTGATTCAAACCCAGGTCCTCTGCTTCTGAACCCAGCACTCTCGGCACTATAATATACTGCCTCCTTCTCTGTTAGACAACCCAATGGAACGACATTGGGGCCAGACAGAATTAGGAGAGAGAAGGTGACTTCTCTGAGGTATCTCAGTCTCTCAACAGATGAGACTTTCTCCCAAAACCTCCTCTATGATCCACCTGTCAATCCCAAGGCTCAGAGGGCATACTCTGACTGTTGTTTGGGAACAGACTTTCGGTAACTGATACTTGACTCCCTCTGCTCCCAAAATATCAAGCTTAATGAGTCTAACCCAATGATAATTTCATGAGATCCAGAAGATTCCAAGCCCCATCTTGGTTCCCTGAAACAAAAGGTGCTCCTCTCATCTATGGCAATGTCTGGGGAAGGACAGAACACTGGTTTTGCTGTTGTTACTGCATACTATCTTTTGACGACCACTCCAATCACCAATTCTCAAAAACAATTCTAAAAAGTATATTTGAATGGAGTTGCCCCGGGGAAAGCCAATAGAAACTTCCTACCACACACCCTTTGTCCCAGTCAAACTGGATGATTCTCTGCTGACTTTCTCTCCTTATTCCTTTGGCATTTTCCCCCTCTGATGACTGAATCTCTGCCCAGCATTTTAAACCACTCCTCAAACATTAGCCCATCCATGAAATTTTCTCCAATCCCCCTGCTACTGTGATGTTTCCTGCTTTGAAGTAAAACTAATGCTTCTCTTTTCACCTAACTGATTGGCCCTCTGCGAAAACAAAGCATGAACTACAACTCAGAAAATATCAGGTAATATAATAATTCTCATTTAAGGATAGTGAAATGCTTTCCATATTTTATTGGACCTTTACAACAACCCTGGAAGGGAAGTACAATTATCATCCCCATTTACAGATGGAAAAATTGAGACCAAGAGAGGTAAAGGAACTTAGCCAGGGCCATACAGCTAATAAGGATTTAAGGAATGATCTGAACTCAGGTCATCCTGACTCCAAGTCCAGGGCTCTCTCGACTGAAATGGTGATTCTGTTTATGTCTCTTCTCCCTACTAGACTATAAGCTTTAGGACAGTAGCTTAGATCTCTCCCCAGCACTTGCCCAGAGCTCTGCATCAGGTAGTTGAAAGCTAGGAACTTTTTTTTTTTTTTTGGTCTTTCTATTCCCAACACAGCAGAGGGCCTGACACAGAGCGGGGATGAAATAAGTGCTCGTTGATTTGAATCAATCCATCACCAGCAAGCTTACATCTTATGGGAGGAGGCAATATGCCCATAGACAGAATCAATATAGAATAAATACAAGGCAGTTAAATATAAAGGAGTAAGGGAAATATCACCAGAGCACAAGCCTGGGGGAGATGATCTGGAGGGGATATGGGGAGGAAAGCTCTGGCAGAGACTCTATCCTGAACAGTGCTCACTGTCCATTAACCAATGGGTATTATTTCCCCAACAGATGCTGTTGTGGTCTCAGTTTCACACACACACACACACACACACACACACACACACACACACACACAGAGTTCTGTCATGACCCTGAAGGACCCACATTCTCTCATGAACCCAATGGCCCTGATATCAGAAATGGAGGATCTTAGCCAAACACATCTCCTATTCTTCCTTGGAACAGACCAAGAAGAGCTGGGCCGGCAGGGGAGGGGGCCAGCAAGCTTAGTCCCGGACCTCCCATCCAGGAGGCTGGGCTTCCCATCCAGTAGCTGGGGTCTGGCATGGCCAATCATCACAGACGAGAAAAGTTGCAGCCAAACATACCAAGGGCCTCAGACCAAGAACAGATGATGTTTCTGTTCTGCCATCTCTCCCGGGGAGCGCTGCCAAGTCCCGAGGCCCGGCCAGCGCTGACATTTAAAGCAAAGTATGTGTCAACCATATTGAACAATATACCAAGCTGTGGGTTATTAAGTGTGGGGTAACTTGACCGCAGCAATTAAACAGAGATTAGGGTATGATAAAGTCAGGGTTCTAGGCGGCATTCAGCGTTTCCTTGTAACATATGGAGGTTTGAATATTACAAAGTGTGAAAGCCACATCAGAAACTCGGTGGCATGTCATTCAAAGAAAACTTCCCCCCTCCTCATCCTGCCCCCCACTCTCTGTTGTTTTGTGTGTGTATTTTTTCTCTCACAATCTGACACTCTGGAGTTGGTGATGGCTTTCATTTTGCATACATTCAGCAGAGGAATTACCCGAGTCTACAGCTCCGAGCCTGGGGGAGACACTCTCAGAGAAAGGGTAGCTGTAGTTGCTTCCTCAAAATGCATGATTTCCTCTGGGTATTTTCTCCCCACCCCCAGCTTTCTTCCCCATTTTTCTTTGGAATACAGTTAGGAGGTGCAGGAGGGCAGCAAGGTGCCCTGCTCTTTGACGGATGGAGTCCATAGACATGGGGGAGTGCACTTCGCCTTGGGCAGGGAGCACTAGGACGCTACCCAACCAGGAACAGTTTCAGCCTGTTGAGGAAGGGGTTGAGCAGGGTGAGAGGGGCATTGCATAACATTTTCCATTAAATTAAGGATATATTCAAGACCCATTCAACCACCTGAAAGAGAAGGCCTTACTACAGGCAGGCTTTTACCCTGTCACCTAGTCGTTTGGGGGAAAGTGGATAGAAGGGAGATAAGTAAGGAGATCATTCCTTTTTATACTTGAGAAAGTATCTCAAGATTCTCTCTCTCTCTCTCTCTCTCTCTCTCTCTCTCTCTCTCTCTCTCTCTCTCTCTCTCTCTCTCTCCCCATCCTTCCCCTCCCTCCTCCTTCTCCTTCCCCTTTCCCTTCCCATCTCTTGCCCTCCTCCCCTCCCCTCCCCTGTTTCTTCTATCTCTGTCTGACACACACACACACACACACACACACACACACACACACACACACACACACACACACACACTCTACTTCCTGTGGACCAAAAAAAGTTCACAACCCCAAGGGTATACCAGAAATCTACACTATCTTCCACGAATTTAGATTCTGCATTCTTGCCACCTCTGCCTTAGATGAAGATGGAGTCAGGCAGACTCAAGTTCAAATCCTGACTCAGACAATAAGTACTAGCTATGTACTCTTGGAGAAGTCACTTAACTTCTTTCTCCCTCAGTTTCTTCATCTGTAAAATTATAATATCAATAGTACATGCCTCACAGGGTTGTTGAGAAGATCAAAGGATATGTGTATATATGTGTGTAATACACATACAGACATATAGATATATTCATATATATATGAATCAAAGTATATATATAAAGAATATAACACATACATATGTGCAAAGTATTTTATAAATCTTAACATGCTATATAAATTATATTTTATTTTATTTTTATATTTATATAAATTTATAGATAAATTTTATATTTATATAAACCATATTAATACTTATTGCTATTATTCACCAGTATTTCAACAAATACTAAGTGCCTACTTTATACAAAGGGAGTTTAAATTCTGGTCTTCAAAGAAGATTTTATTTATTTTTTTGGTGGGGAGGCAATTGGGGTTAAGTGACTTGCCCAGAGTCACACAGTAATTAAATGGCAACTGTCTGAGGCTGGATTTGAGCTCAGATCCTCCTGACTCCAAGGCCAGTTCCCCAATTACCGTGCCACCTAGCTGCCCCAAAATAACATTTTAAAAAGGGACCTTGAAATAGTATCTCTCTACATTTTAACACTGAATGGATGATGTGAAAATAGCCAGAACATGACCGGAAAGCAATGAGCCACTAGGATCCTTCCTTTGGGGGACTTATAACCCTTTGAGGGCCTATAAGACATATTTTCAGTCAGTTAATAAATAATTTTTTAAATATTTATTTTTTTGGTTACATTTTGAGCTCTAAATTGTTTCCCTCCCAATCCCTTGTTAGAGAAGGCCAACATTTGATATAAATATATATATATATATATATATATATATATATATATATGTACATATGTATGTGTGTGTGGAACCTTACAGTACATACTTCCATATGTCAGCTCTTTCTCTGGAGGTGGATAGCATTTTCCTTCCTATATCCTTGGTGGTTTACTTGAATATTCATATGACTCATAATAGCTTAGTCACAGTTACTCTTAGAACAATATTGCTGTTATTGCTACTATATACAACATTCTCTTGGTACTGTTCATTTCACTCTGTATCATTTCATGCAAGTCTTTCCACGCTTTTCTGGAATTTACCTGCTCATCATTTCTTAAAGGACAGCAGTATTTAATCACAGTCATATATCACAATTTATTCAGTCATTCTCTAATTGATGAGCATCCCCTCAATTTCCGGTTCTTTGCCACCACAAAGAGAGCCACTATAAATATTTTAGAACATACATGTTCTTTTCCTTTTTCCCTTATTGCCTTGGGAAACCGACCTAATAGTGGCATTGCTAGATTTAAGGGTATGTACACAATTGTACAACTCATTGGGCATAATTGCAGGCTGCTTCTTTCAAATGGCAGGATCAAGTTCACAATTTCACCAACACTGTAATTAGTGTTCCAATTTTTCCACATCCCCTCCAACATTTATCATTTCCCCATTCTATCATTTTAGCCAATCTGATAGGTGTGAGATGGTAGCTCAAAGTTGTTTTAATTTGCATTTCTCTAATCAATAGCGATTTAGAGAATTTTTTCCATATGACTATGTATAGCTTTAATTTCTTCTTCCAAAAAATTGCCTTTCATATCCTTTGGCCATTTATCATTGGAGAATGACTTATATTCTCATAAATTTGCCTCAGTTCTCTATTATATATTTGAGGTATGAGACCTTTATCTGAGAAATTGTCTATAATTCCTCCCCCAAACTTTCTGCCTTCTAATTTTGGATACATTGGTTTTAATTGTGCAAAAACTTTCAATTTCATGAAATTAAAATTATCCATTTTACATCGCACAATGTTCTCTGTCTCTTGTTTATTTATAAATTCTTCTCCTATTCATAAATCTGATAGGTAATATATTCCATTTTTTCCTAATTTTTACTTGTGATATCTCCCTTTTAAGTTTAAGTCATGTATCCATTTTGATCTTATCTTGGTAAACAGTGTAAGTTATTGATCTATACCTATTTCCTGACAGACTGCTTTCCAATTTTCCAAGCAGTTTTCATCAGACAGTGAGTTTTTATCCCAAAAGCTTGAATCTTTATGTTTATCAAACACAAGACTATTATAATCATTTACTAATGTGTATTGTATATCTACCCTCTTCTACTGGTCTATCATTCTGTTCTTATCCAGTACCATACACTTTTGATAATTACTGCCTTATAACAGATTTAAGATCTGGTATTGCTAGATCTCCTTCCTTTACATTTTCCATTAATTCCTTTGATATTCTTGACATTTTGTTCTTCTAAATAAATTTTGTTAATTTTTTTTCAGCTCAATAAAATAATTTTTTGGTAGTTTGACTGGGACGGCACTAAATAAGTAGATTACTTTAAGTAGAATTTTTTCATTATATTGGTTCAGTCCACTCATGAACAATTAATATTTCTCCAATTATTTAAATCTAACGTTATTTACGCAAAAAATATGTATAATTATATTTACATAGTTCCTGGATTTGTCTTGGCAATTAATAAGTATTTATTAACCCGCTATGAATACCAGCTGTGAGCAAAGTACCCTGTTCAGGGATATGGGAGAGACAAATCAGATATCATCCCTGTCTTCAAGAAGCTTTTACTCTATTTGAGCAGGTGGTGCATTATAGACAAAAAGATCAATCAAGGTTATCAGTCACAGTAACACTAATCATAACTTACATTTATATAGTATACTTACATTTAAAAAGAGTTTCACAGTCACCTTATATGAGTCTCCCAATAACTCTGTGAGGTAGGAATTGTTATTCTCATTGGACAGGGGATGAACCAAGATTTAGAGAAGTTAAATGACTTGTCCTGGGTTATATTACTGAGTATCTGGGCCAAGATTCAAACCCAGGTCTTCTGATCATATGTTCAGTGCTCTAACCATTATACTATACCTCCACTTAAAGTACTAATGATATATACTCATATCACATTGGCCAAATGAGTGCCACAGGCAGAACATAAAAGTGCTACACAAATAGAAGGGAAAAGAGAGATCACTTAGGGGCTGGATCAGTCTGGAAATGCTTCACGAAGATAGATACCTTAACTGAGCACTAAAGAAAAGCTAGGGTTCAAATGATGAGAGGAGTGTGGAAAGGATATTATTCTGATATATTACCCTTTATTAAAATCAAAATAATTCAGGGAAAGATCATAAGGTCATAGAACTGGAAGATGGAAGAGACTAGTCTAATAAACTCATTTGACAGATGAAGAAACTAAGGCCCAGGGAGGTTAAGTAATTTCTGAAGGTCACACAAGGAGTAAGTGACAAGATAAGTAATACATAGTCAGTCATGAGCATGTGGCATGCAGTCCCCTACCTTGGAGGCTATTTCCTGTTGGTTACTTCCTGGTCTGTGGAACTTAAAGGCTAATCACCTATCTCAATTCACATCTATATGTCCTAATTTCCCAATTCTACTCTCAAAATGTCAGATGAAAACATCACATCATCTTAAAGGCAAAGCAAAAAGCATTTATTAAGGGTTTATTTATGTCAGGCACTGTGCACTTGCAAATGACACAAACACAGGTCAAAAGGAAGACAGTCCCTGCCTCAAGGAGCTTATGTTCCAATTGTTCTCATTGAGTTGTTTCAGTTGTATCAAATTTTCATGACCTCATTTGGGGTTTCCTTGGCAGAGATGTTGGAGTGTTTGCCATTTCCTTCTCTAGTTCATCTTATAGATGAGAAAACTGAGGCAAACAGGGTTAAACAGCTAATAAGTGTCTGAAGCCAGATCTGAACTCAGGGAAGTTCCTGACTCCAGACCTAGCATTCTATCCACTGAGCCACCTACTATCTATCCAATCAGACTTTGCCAGGCTAATATCCTGCCCACATTCTGACTGGAAAAGACGATATATTAAAGGGAGCTGAAGGAAAGAAAGGATGGGGAAGGAGGTACCTTTGCAGGGGAAAGGTGTTAAAATAAAGCAATTCACATATTTGCTTCAAGTGGAATAGAAGGTAAATAACACAGAGTTTAACTGAGCAATGAGCACCCTATCACCTATGTCCCCAAGCTTCCATACAACTCCTTGGTAGTACTGATCTTGGCCCCTGGTTAGCTATGCTGTGTGTTTCTTCCCATCTCCATAATACATTTACAATTTACAAAAAGCCACTCAAAATAGGATGTTAGGTCAGTGACTATAGTAACGGCGTTGGGTGTCATGAGCTTCTTGCGCTGGTTAGAGGCCCTCATGGCAAGGTGGCATCCTAAAACCTGGGAACACTGCAGAGAACGTGAGAATCTTCCACAGAAAAGAGACAAAATGAACAGGCTGTCAGGGCCTGGCCCTTACCATTACTTTTTCCCTGTCTTTTTCTGACTTCCAAACTCCTATGTCTTCTCCCCACTGATCCTCTAAGAATCTGTTTTCTCTTTAAATAGCAGCTGCTAAAGCATGCTGAAGCATACAATCAGAGTTCTTGGTGGGTAATGCCACTGGATGCTAACATGATGCACGTGAGGAGGTAGCTCCTAAATGGGACATGGGGAAGACACATTCTCACTATTTTCATACAGGTGTTTGGATGTTAGAGAGGCAGGTGCCATAGTAGAGAGGTTGAACAAGAAATCAGAAGCCCTAACTCCTCTATTACCTACTAGTCCTACAAACCTGGGCAAGTTGCTTTGTATTTCCTCATTGGGGGAAAAAAATAGGGATAAGGTGGCACAGTGGAGAGAGTGCTAGGCCTGAAGTCAGGAAAAATCTTCTTTCTGAGTTCAAATCTGGCCTCAGCCACTTACTAGCTGTATGATCATGGTCAAGTTACTTAACTTTGTCTGCCTCAGTTTCCTCATCTGTAAAATGAGCTGGAGAAGGAAATGGCAAAGCATTCCAGTCCAGTACCTTTGCAAAGAAAACCCCAAAAGGGTCCTTAAAGAGTCAGACATGACTGAAACACCTCAACAACAAAATATCTCCTACCTACCTCACAGGAATATTTTAAAGATCAAATAGAATAATATAGGTGAAAGTGTTTTGTAAATACCAGAGTTTTGTAGTAACAGTGACATTATTGTTAATATAAATCAAATTTTGTGATGTGACAACTAGCTGAGAGCAGGATGATATTAGACTATAAGAAGGAAAGTTTTGCTATTGGGGTGTGGGAGGGAACAGAGCACATGGAACTGCCTGGAGAAATTAGGCTTGAATAGGGGATCACAGAAGAAGAGATTAAGAAATCAAGGGATAATCTGAGGCACAGGACAATATTATCTGGGAGGGTATGGAGGCCTAAAAAGGGGAGGTAGATAACATCAGGCACAACCCTAGCCTCTCTTTGATCAGTGTTGTAAGTAGAGGGAGTGTCAGCCCTGGAGTCAGGTAGACTCATCTTCCTGAGTTCAAATTCAGCCTCAGAACTTAATAGTTGTGTGACCCTAGGCAAGTCACTTAACCCCGTTTCCCTATGTAGGAGGAAATGGCGAAGTACTCCAGTATCTTTGCCAAGAAACGCCAAATGGGGTCTCAAAGAGTTGGACACGACTGAAAAGGAATAATCAACCACAACAAAACCCTCTAAGGGCCAGGACAGAAACTCATCTAAGCTTATCCCTCTCAAGTGATTATCACCGTGGCTTTGTGTGCAGTAGGTACTCAATAAATGTTTTTGAAGTGAATGATTGATTTAGTCCTCTAGGCAGGTAAGGATAAGGCAATTTTGACACATCGTTCCAGCAACGATGCCTGACCTTTCTGGTCTGAATGTAAGGATGTGGCTGGTACGGTGGTTCTGTCTGAATGCCCTTTCCCATCATTTTGGGGCTGAGCATAGGGAGAATACCGTCTGACTCTCCTTTACTTATCCTGCCCTGCAGAGCCCAGTAATGATTGGCCAACAGCACCTTTCCTGTCCACTCACCATGGAAAGGGCCCATAATCAAACATACAAAGGAAAATTATAAAGACCTCAGCCTGTGGGAGGCCAGAAAAAAGTGCAAAAGACACCAATTTACTACTCTCCCATCTAAAAATAATAATAATCAAGAAAGCCAAAGTCATTTCAGTCTGATAGAAAAAATAAATAAACTCACTTCCTTCTGGGCTGAAAAGATGTGCCAAGTTCCAGCCTGGGGCTTTAAAACAACGTGCTAAGCTGTGAAAATCACCATGATACAGTTTATCATAAAAACAGAAACTTCCCCTTTGCCCTGATAAAGTGAACTGGATGTGGTTTTAGTTTTTTGTGTTTTTTTTTAAGTCTCGGAGTCCAACTAATTCACCTTAGAAAATGGCCGGTAACATCATGTGCCTCCTCCAGTCCTGCGGAGGAGCAGACTCGGTGGGATTCTCTGAGCATGCTGCCAGGAGAAGCAGGCATAAGAGGAGAAGGAAGAAAGAAAGAGGGGAGGGGAGGGGAAGGAGGAAAAAAGGAGAGCGGGAGGAGAAGAGGGGATTGGAGGGGAGGCAATATCTTAGAGTGGGGGTCAGGGGGCCTATGTTTGAAGGCCAGTTCTAATATTTACTTTACCGATGTGTCCCTCAACTTAATTTACCTTCTCCTGGGTCTCAGTTTTCTTATCTGAGTATTACTATATGCCAGTATTACATAAATGCCACCTCTCCTTCTTCTCCACCTTCCCCCCCACCCTGTCCCAGTTTCTCCATCTGTAAGAGCTGAACTCTGACTCATAACGTCCCTTATAACTCAACACATAGGATCCTATAATCTTATGATCTTTAAAATCAGGAGTTGGGTCCCAGCCCTAAGTGACATCATCAGTAGGATTAGAGCAAAATTTTCCAAAGGGGCTGTGTTCCCTCTGGTCACCAGCCTTCCCAGCTCTCTAGTTTCTTGCCTCTCATTCTTTCTTTCGCTGTTTTGTTTTTAAACCCAACCAGTCATTTCCCTGGTGTAGGGAACTCTTAGTGAGAAATTTGTCTCTCCCAAAGCTCTAAGAGCTGTCTGGTGCACAGAAATGGTAAGTGACTAACTCAGGGTCACAGAGACAGTACGTGTCAGAGGCATTCCTTGAAGCCAGGTTTTCCTGACTCCAAAGCCAAGTCTCTATCCACTAAGTCATGGGACTTCTAAATAGGTCCTACAATGGACTGTTTGCACCATAGCTCCACAAATAGTAATATCTATCATTGGACAAGGATAATAATAACTGGCATTTATGTGGTACTTTACACACATTATCTCCTTTAAGTCTTACAACAATCCTGAAAAGTAAAGGCTACAGATATTTTACCAATGAGGAAAACTGAGGCTCAGAGAGGTTAAGTGACTTGTTCTGGTTATCATGGTGGAATAAGGACTTGATATTGAATTTGAACCAGGCCCAGTGCTCTGTTTACCACCCCACACTGCCTCTCAACTACTGGAAAGCTCTCAACACACGATCCCTTGAAATGAGGATAAGCTGTGCTGAGTGAGTATCTAGCAAGGGCTCCTGAGTGATCATAGAGCAGATTTTTAACCCCTCTTTTAGTTGCAGGGGGATGGAGAAGAGCAGGAACAGCTTGAGGTGATGGGGGCTTGAGGGCTTGGGTGGCATGGCCAGAGG